>CM033469.1:160119797-160284797 GCA_019447015.1 Hymenochirus boettgeri
ACCTATGTATACATGTGTGTACAAATAACATGTAAATACTATTTATCAGTTCAGAAACTAGGTTTCCTAAAATAAAATTATCTATAGATAGTGTATATCTGTGTATAATCCTACATATACACAGATAATATAGAATTACTATCTATAGATATATCTGTGTATAATCCTACATATACATAGATAATATAGAAGTACTATCTATAGATATATCTGTGTATAATCCTACATATACATAAATAATATAGAAGTACTAGCTATAGATATATCTGTGTATAATCCTACATATACATAGATAATATAATTATCTATAGATTATCGTGTACAGTCCTACCTATACATAGATAATATAAATTATTATTATAGATATATCTGTGTACAGTCCTACATTAGATAATAAAATTATTATCTAAGATATATCTGTGTACAGTCCTACATATACATAGATAATATAAATTATTATCTATAGATATATCTGTGTACAGTCCTACTATACATAGATAATATAAATGATTATTATAGATATCTGGTATAATCCAACATATACATAAATAATATAGAAGTACTAGCTATAGATATATCTGTGTACAGTCCTACATATACATAGAAATATAAATTATTATCTATAGATATTACTGTGTACAGTCCTACCTATACATAGATAATATAAATTATTATCTATAGATTATCATGTACAGTCCTACATATAGATAATATAAATTATTATCTATAGATATATCTGTGTACAGTCCTACATATACATAGATAATATAAAATTATTATCTTTAGATATATCTGTGTACAGTCCTACATATACATAGATAATATAAAATTATTATCTATAGATATATCTATGTATAGTCCTACATAATAGAGAAAATATAAAAATAAACATAAGAATTGAAGGCCATTTTTTTTCAATGATCTAAGTTTGAACAATATTATATATTTAATGATATATATTGGGTGTTTTTCCAGTACATGGATGCTTTAACCTATTTTTTTATTATTTATTATTTATTATTATTATTTCTTGTGTTTTGGTGTTTGCTCCATTTTACCGATATTGGTGGATACCGCTGTAATGTAATATACTGACATTCCTATGATGAATGACAGGAAATACCCAGCAAAAGGAAACATTTCAAAGCAGCAACAGGTGATATTTTTCTTGAATGAATCTAGTCCTAGAGATACAAGTACCTAGGGCTATGTAGGGGAGGTAGATAACAGGGATAGACATGGCTAATACAAGGATGATAAATATAATTCCATAAATGTTGAGTAACGTTTAGAGTATTTAATTTCGTTTTATTTAATGAGAATTATATAAATACAACTCATAACCATCTAGCTATATTGTGCTGTATTGTACAGCCCCGTTGGTTCCTCCCCAAACCTACCTGACTTGGCTCTCGGTCATGCCCAGGGAATAGGCCAGTCTCGCCTTCTCGGACCTGCTAGGTATTTCGTTTGTTCGAACGTTTTTTCTAGGCGAAAATCTGCTGTCCAGAAAAGGTCGGTCTGGTGTGTTTCCTTTTCCCGTCCTTATCCAGTAACACTGAGCCCTGATCTGGAATCAAATAAGAATAACACAATTATAATTATTATTATATAAATATCTTACATAGATGGTTAGAAACATTGTATCTGATTACATAAAAGTACATACTGCAAGAAAAACGATAGATAGAAGATAGATAGATAGGCAGGCAGGCAGGCAGGCAGGCAGGCAGGCAGACAGACAGACAGACAGACAGAACAGACAGACAGAAGAAGATAGATAGATAGATAGATAGATAGACAGACAGATAGATACAGAGACAGATAGATGATGACAGACAGACAGACGAAGACAGACAGAAGATAGATAGATAGATAGATGATAGACCGACAGAGAGAGAGATAGATAGATTAGATAATTATATAATAGAGATAAATAGATTAGATATTAAATAATAGAGATAAAAGATAGATATATTTAATATGAGATAGATAGATGATACATACATAGATAGATAGATTTTATGATATTATATATATATATATATTATATATATATATATATATATATATATATATATATAATAATGTATGTTTAATATATATTGTTATATATAATAACTAATATGCATATACATATTATATATTAATATAAATATACATATATAAAATATCGTACACTATTGAATTGAGAAATAGAGATGGGTTCAGAATGGTTTCAGAGACTAAAGTTGTCAATATTCTACAAAGTAATAAGTTAAAACAGAAATTTGCTTGTGAAAGAAAAAAACGGGAGGATTGCGTGAAGATATGGAAAGGTCCATCCCCCTGCATTATCAATTGGATACGATGGGGTAAATTTTCGAATGATCTACATTTCTATCGAAAATTAAAATCACTAATGTAAAAAAACTATAATAATATAAAATGAAATAATAAAACAATATATTGTCCGCCTGTCAATTTATTTATCACTTATCTCTCTCCCTCTCCAGCAGATATCATATCACCAACACTACACTAAACAACACATCAGACTATCTACTATCATCCACTCACTATAGCACACAGCTAATATCATAATATCATATATCGATCTAGATCACAAACCATCTTATATCTATCTAGCTAATACACATCACTATAATCTACACATCTATCTATCTATCTATCTACTATCTATCTATCATCTCATCTCTCCTCTCCCTCTCTCTATCTATCTATCTCTACCGTATACTTCGTCGGAATTGTGAGTATAAAAAAGTATTTAATATTCAGTTGTGTCTGTGCATTTTTCTATTTCCTATACCCGATCAGTACTTAGCAGCAGTGAAATGTATCTAGTTCCCTTTATTAGGATAGTATGTGTGATTCTTAGAGGAAACACAATTGGTTAGTATCAAACTGAATGTGAATATTACCATGTATCTCATGTGTATCTGTTATCTACATGTTGCTATTTTAGTTGGATGTGTAACTCATTTACACTACATGTAAATAATATCACATTGGTGTATAACTCCATACATTAAATGTAAGTAAATAATATTACATTGGGTGTATAACTCCATACATCATGTAAGTAAATATATAAATTGGGTGTAAACTCCATACATTACATGTAAGTAAATAATATTACCTTGGGTGAATAACCCCACACATTACATGTAAATACATGATAACATTGGGTGTATAACTCCATACATACATGTAAGTAAATAAATTTACATTGGGTGTGTACTCCATACATTACATGTAAGTAAACAACATTACCTTGGGTGTATAACTCCACACATTACATGTAAGTAATAATATTACATTGGGTGTATAACTCCATACATTACATGTAAGTAAATAATATTACACTAATATTACATACATACATTACAGTAAGTAATAATTTACACTAAATAATTACATACATTACATGTAAGTAATAATATTACATTGGGTGTATAACTCCATACATTACATGTAAGTAAATAATTATATTGGGTGTATAACTCCATACATTTATGTAAGTAAATAATATTACATTGATATTACATTACAACATTACATGTAAGTAATATTACATTGATATCCCAGCAATTGAAGTGGTGTTTTAGTCGGTCTTCATCAGATGTCCTATCGTATTTCCTATTAAACATTGGGATATAGAATCAATCAGACTTAACTATTCGATCTCATGCTAGTTCCCAATGATAGAAAGCTGGATTATGAAATCTATTCAATGGAAATGGAGTAAAGCTAGCCATACACGGGCAGATGTTCAGTTTTAGGATTGTGTAGATCACCTGTATTCATGTTAAATAATCTTCTATGGAAAGCCCTTTTTATTAAGCCAAGTTGCAATGTAACCTTCGGTGGGCAGAATATTTCGAAATACAGGCTTGTGTGCTGCCTGGACTCTGTTCCTATCCTTACTACCTTTCCAGTCTAGGAGATACCGTATACTACAGTGGCAATATCAGTTTCAGAAAGTTTGCTAACAACTAACCAGGGCAATGTAAATCTTACGGGGGCCACATGCTAGTCTGGCATCTCTCCATGGTGGGCTCTGCATCACACCAGGCCAGAATATGGGGGTCCTCCCAGGAAGGGTCGGTTAGGGGTTTGGGGTACCTTGCCACAGCCACGGCAGCGCTGGGGCTGAAGTAGAGCCCTGGATGTGGTGGAGGTGGTGGGCTAAGCTGCTAAATCTAGGCAAACCAGCCAGAAGTCCTGCGGTGAAGATGTGGAGGCCACTGCAGCAGAGGCCACTGAGGTGGAGGTGGTCAGAGCTGTCCAGACAGAGATGGGAGACAAGACAGAACTGGGCGACTTAGAATATCATTGATCCCATGAGGGGTGGCTACTGATACATGGGGTGGAGGTGTAACCAGGGAAGAAAGACCTCCACTAGAAGGGGAGGAAGATGATGAGTGCTTGAGTGAGATGGGTGTTGGGGAGTTCAAAGGTGGTGATGGAGAAGAGGAAGATGAGGATGAGGAGGAAGAAGAGGCAGAGGAACATGGCGGTATAGGGAGGGTATAGGCTGGGTATAGGGGGGTTTTCATCTTGCCATACTGTGCAGTGCTGCCAGGGGAGGACTGCTAAGCAGAAAGGCGCTCTGCCTAGTACCATCCATTGGCCCAGAGTTAACATTACTGGGTCATTGAGTTAAACCGGTACAAGTGCAGTGGATGTAGGAGAGAAGGTCTGTCCGTACCAAGTGCTGGGAATCACGATCCCTCTCCTCTGGCTGATAGCTACCGATATAATGGAAGTTCACTCGGTGTGTGTGGTTTTACTAAAACTGATGCCCAGGGGAATGTTTCGATTTAGCTCCAGAAACCCCCAGAGAGATTTCCCTTTGGTTATATCGTTATGCGGTGTCAGCGCTAGAGGGAGCCGGGCTGTGTCTGTTCACTGGGAGCCTGGGCTGTGTCTGTTCCCTGGGTGCAGCCTGTAGCTGAGGGTGAGCAGGTTCGATAGAGACTGGATCGGTTCAAAGAGAACACAGACCGATGATCTTCGGCTCCAATTGACACTGGCAAAGCTCTTTAGTGATCATTAGGCGGGATAGAATTTCATCAGCAGGGATCTCCCAGTGTCACCGGATTCCTAGGAACTTTTTGCCAGTGGATGGGATAACACCCTGGTTTTCCTTAGTGCACGAGTTGCTCTGGCTTCTCTAGCTGCCGCCTCTCCTGCTCACTTTAACTTTCCTCCTGTTCTGACAGCCCCAATGAAGCTCCTCCAAGGTAATAAAATGCTCTTACCATCCCTACTAACCTCATAAGCTGTGGGGAGGGAGAGTTAACTTTCAGCTGTCAATCACGCGGCCATGGAGAGGGCAGCTTCACTACAGACCACAGCCAATAGCGAGAATGTAGGCCCCGCCCATGCTACTCATTGGTGCTACGATAGCTATTCGTTCTGATATTAGCATATTAGGCGCGCCTATGACAGCAGACTGGTCGTGTTGATGTTGATATTCAGTTGGAATGGAGATCGCAATAATATCTGTTTGCACATGATCTATAAAGCAACATCTAAAGCGTTCGGGGTTGTTAAGTAAATATTAAGCTGGCTCCAATCAAGTCCCGTACAATAAAGAGTCATAGAGGGTTTATCTACTGGTACCACCCATACGGTGCTCCCGTGTATCCAGTAACACTGGGCACTGTAAGAGCTAGTTGGGATTCGTGCCAACTATTTATGTAAGGAAACCGGAGCAGGGTAAAAGGACCTGGAATAGCAAGGACAGATAGATAGATAGATAGATAGATAGATAGATAGATAGATAGATAGATAGATAGATAGATGATAGAGAGAGAGAGAGAGAGATAATAAATGGAAGGATGGATAGAAGATAGATTAGATGATTGATAGATAGATAGAGAGAGAGAGAGAGAGAGAGAGATAATGAATGGAAGGATGGATAGAAGATAGATTAGATGAATGATAGATAGATAGATAGATAGATAGATAGATAGATAGATAGATAGATAGATGATAGACAGATAGATAGATGGATAGACAGACGGACGGACAGACAGAAGATAGACAGATAGATAGAAAGATAGATGATAGAGAGAGGGAGAGAATGAACGGAAGGATGGATAGATGATAGATTAGATGATAGTTAGATGATAGATAAATAGATAGATAGATGATAGACTGACAGACAGACAGACAGATAGATTGATAGAAAGACAGGCATACAGATATCTATACCTACAGAATAGAGATATTTATAAAAGAAATAAGCAATATAAGTGTATTATTTTGTAAACATATATTTGAGCTGCCTGATAAACCAGACATAAATAAATCGTTGCTCTATATAAAATTGTTGCACTATATGACACACACATAGACAGATAAATACAGAGATGTCCAATCAGATTATAAAAAATAAGCTGTTTTCTGTGTGCTCTCTGACCATGTCCATAGTATATTATTTATTATATAGAAATCAGATTTAAATAACTAAATTTGTTAGTGTCCCATATAGAATTAAACTAGTTTTAACACTTTATCTGCCAATAGGAATCCATCACCTGTAGCACCGTGTGTGATTAGGGATGGGAATCAATGGATCAATAGAAGGGTGAGAGAGAATTGTGGATTGCACTGATCGCTATTAGGTACACAATAGATCCCTTGGTGCAGTTTCTTCCAGCCAGAAAATTTTTCCCTTCCTTGCCTGGACTGAGCCTTTGTCCATTGATGATATGTTTGCACATTGGGTGCAATGAGTGTGCTAGATGGACAGTGTTTCAAACTAGGGCGATGTAATTATTTCATACATTAGCGACATGTGCAAAGACCAGATCTGTGATATAGAAACGCCGCAATGTATCGGGGATCGCATCTAAAAACCAAATATAATCTATACCGTATTGTGAGCGGGCAATGCTCCCAGAAACAATTTCAATTACCCAGTCCATCACATAGAATTGGGGTAATATTCATTTTCTCCTCATGGGATTTCCCTTAATCATCAATCCCCGCAATGATTTCCTATTGGAGCTGATAAATAAAATACCAGTTCTAGTCCTTTCAGTTCTTTATACACTGCATCATGTTAATAGACACGGTATACCAAAGGCAACTTCTACACCGTTACCTTTACCCATTAGAATGTCCGCACATACCCATTCAGTATATTGATTGTGGCCAAATGCTCATATACTACATGTTAACTGCCTTTTAAAATAGTAGCACCAGCAAATAGTATTAAGACGATGAGAGACAGATAGCAGGAGACTGGGAGTTCTGTGTACTCAGCCTTCCAACACACACACACCCAGCAGGTTACTAGTCGGCAATCTGACATCATCTTCCCTACTTAGACAGCAATACCGTCATCACTGTTAACTAGATTTACTGTTTTTTAATTCCCCTTTGTAGATTGTTAGTAACGTACATTTCCATCTGTAGACACGCTATACCGCTTACAATGGACAGAGATGTAGGACCCCATTTATATCCCCTTTATAATTATTACTTTAAATACACCCATAGCTCTTTCATGTTCTGTAAAAGCTAAATGGTGTTATCACTAACAGGGTTGTTCAATAAAAGTTCTAATCATTTAAAATGGTGCTAATTTTGCCCCAACCAATCAGATATTAGCTTTCAAATGTTAAATAAAATTTGATTGGTTGGGGCAAAATTCTCACAATTTTAAACTATAAGAACTTTTATTGATTCTCCCTGTAAGTATATTAGACTATGACCAAAAAAGAAGAGATAAAAACATCTATTTATTCATTAATATATCCTATATCAGGTATTATATCCCCAATATACAGTAAGTGAAGCTATATTTGTGATACTTTGTGGCAACTTATAGGTTAAGTATGTCCAAACTAATATGTTCCTGCAACGCCCCCTGGTGGTAAAAATGTGAACCAAATTGTAGTCAACTTATTGAAATTCGTTTTATGTGTGGTCAAAGAGCCCTCTGCTTATTCTGGTATGACACCAGAAGGGTTATTCAATAAAAGTTCTTATAGTTAAAAATGATGCTAATTTTGCCCCGACCAATCAGATGTCAGCTTTCAAATGTTAAATAAGATCTAATTGGCTGGGGCAAAATTGGCACCATTTTTAACGATAAGAACTTTAATTGAATCTCCCTGCAGGTGTATGCAGTTTTATCATTAATATCCTATATTAAGCTATTTTGGTATGTGTTTCCTATTATTTTTTTATACTTTTATGCTGCTGGTTTCACCAGTATTGTTGTTGAAATTAATGCCAAACTATTACCAAAATCAACTAAGGAACTGTAGATTATTTTGGATTTTCTGCATTTAAACATTGTTAACAATGTTCCTATGTTTGCTAATGAAATACACCCAACAGATGCTTTTCCTTTATGTAAGAATGACACATGTAAATCCATGATTTACTGTATATAAAACAAACACCACTTCAAGTGTTGACAGGTTCCCAAGTATAAGATTATGAAAGTGTCTGGCTGTAAAAGACCTGTAAAAACAGATTTGGTTTGGTATAATTAAAAAGTGGTATTAATTCATCAGCTATGATTAAGTATAAAAGCAGTGAATCATTTATACACCAGACTACAAAGTTTTATTTTATCATGATTGTAAATTTCACACATTTTACATGATAGGAATATGTATTCAGCTGTTTACAGTTCTGATGTGCAGGGTAATGGTACAAACACCCTTTACAACTTACTACCCTAAGCATCTACAAATATACTTTCCCTATTCCTTGCTAGCTTCCTCCCTTTCCTCTCCTGCTGACAGCATCCACTTTGATGATAAATATTCCAATTCTAAAAGTTTTAGGGTCTCTTTTAAATGTATAATCAATTAGTTTCTTGCCTGCTCCATACTGACCTCCACCAAACACGGCACTGAGTTTTTTTGCATTAAAACATACTGGGGACACCAAACCTGTTATTCTGTGAAGGTAAGTAGCAGGATTAAAAATCCAGTTTAATTGTTTGTTAAAACTCCAAATTCACATTACCTAAGGATATTTAACTTAAGCTTTAAATTTGTTCAGCTTTGCAGCATGTCATGAATATGTATGCTGTAGAATTTCATTGCATACATAATGTCTGGGCAGGCATCAGACATCAGAGCAGATTGCTGGTGCATTGCAATAAACATTAGGACTTTAAGGAAGTTATTTTTACATCAGCAGCATAGAAATTACAGTTATATCATTCAAATAAATCAACCTTTTTTCTTCGGTGTTACATGACTTGGTAAACATGTATATTATAGGAAATAATGGAATTCTTTTTATCTTTCTCTCCCTCAACTTCTCGCAAAAGTAAAATCTAAACTGCTAGTTCCTCACCCTTTGGTTTACTCCTTTCTCAGACTGGGATCTTGGCTAAGGTTCAGAAAGACTGAGGGGCAGGATGGAACCGGACCAGCAGGGGAAAGTTAAGATAAATATAAAAGCTAAATTAGATTATACCCAGGGGTGAGTGGGGTTAGTTGTCCTTTAATATTCTTTTAATTTACAATTAGTAAATTAGTTCATTGTTTACTATATCAATGGCACACATTAAAGGGTAAGTGTGGTCTCAAATTCTTCCAAACTAGTAAAAGTGATATAAAAAGCCTTCCATCGTACCTTCAAAATAAAACCTAAATCACATCTCTAGATAAAATTTGTGAGAAGTTATTGCTGGAAAGGTTGATAAATATTCAGCCATTTGATCATCTTGTAGTTATGTGAACAGCCTCTGCCAGCATTAATAGGCTCCTCTTCTTAACTGTTAATTTTTTCTCCAGGAACTTCCTGATTTCCCCAGCATTAACAGGGTTATTCAATAAAAGTTCTAATCGTTTAAAATGGTGCTAATTTTTCCCCAACCAATCAGATCTTATTTAACATTTGAAAGCTAACGTCTGATTGGTTGGGGCAAAATTAGCACCATTTTAAACCATAAGAACTTTTATTGAATCTCCCTGTAAGTCTTAACTGAGAATGCTTCTCCACCGGGGCGGATGGGCGGGGCAGAGGTCAGGTGATGCCACAACCTACTGGAAGCAGGAAGTTTGAACATTCACCCCAATGTAATTTCTCACAGGCTTCAGCCAGATGTGATTGTCGGCTCATTTTAAAGGAAATACTGCAGGCTTTTATTTAACCCTAATTTGTTTTGAGACCACAGTTGTCCTTTAAGTGTCTTATAAATTAGTAGCATTATAGGTGTTTTTCTTCCTTCATGGCATTGCCTAGTAAATGAGAAATACATAATGGATTTTAATCCAAGTGTTACAGTAGTGTCATTATGGGCTATGAGAATATTTTGAGAATCATTCATAACCCAGATATGTTTGCTTATATTGTCTAGGAACATTTAACTAACCATACTGTTAGCAATGCCATGAGAAGTTTTACTTTGATGTTAAACTTTACCATATCTCCAAGCCTCTAAATCATGGGCCTGGGGGAGTTGCCATGATGTTTCCACTATAGTACAACATAAAGATATAGCTTATCACATGTATATTTCTATTTATGTATATTGGCAAATGTCATTTGCTTCTTATGGACAGTTTTCAGCAGTGGTACAAAACACATTTACATATAAATATATCTCTCTATTTTTATTACCCCTTAACACTTACATCGTCAATGATATTATTCCGAAATATGAATGAAGTCTTAGCATGTGAATTGGATATTACCCAAACGTTATTGTATTAAATTTGCATTGTATGTTTATAATGCAAAGCAAAAAGACGGCACTTCTGGATCCGGTTAAAATGAACTTTATTGCACACAATGAATATACAGCATCATCATCTGACACGTTTTGGGGACCGCCCCCTTAATCATGAAAGACACCACGGCAAGCCAATCCCCATTTATAGCAGAAATGCAAATACAAAAGTTTAACCCCTTCATCACATTTAAGGTTACAAATTAAAACCACATTAAAACCAAAACAAGTTAATATATCCAAATGATGTAATTAGACAAAGTGGGTTACATCCCATCTGGAATTTAATTCTTGAGGGTTTAACCCCTTCATCACATTTAAGGTTACAAAATAAAACCACATTAAAACCAAAACAAGTTAATATATCCAAATGATCTAATTAGACAAAGTGGGTTACATCCCATCTGGAATTTAATCCTTGAGGGAATTAACAGGGTTATTCAATAAAAGTTCTTATTGTTTAAAATGGTGCTAATTTTGCCCAACCAATCAGATATTAGCTTTCAAATGTTAAATAAGATCTGATTGGTTGAGGCAAAATTAGCACCAATTTAAACGATTAGAACTTTTATTGAATCTCCCTGTTAGTTTGTAACTGGAATATCCAATATACTTCTCTTTTGGATATAAGTTTCAAAAAATCACCACCTCTTAAAGGGGAGCACACTTTCTCAATAGCTTTAACACTTAGAAATTTGATATCAGACTTGTTATAGTATTTAAAATGTTTACTTATAGGGAACTGGTTATCACCATTCCTAATATGGGAGACATGTTCTTTGATTCTATTTTTCAGACAACAACGTATCAGTCCAATGTATTGCTTATCTGTTGTATGTTTATATACCACATCTTGTGCAGGGGTTTTTGAATTATGTTAAAAACTTTTTTACTGAGGTGTGACAAAAAATTAAACTATACTAGAAAAAACATCTTCACTATCAAAGTTTAACAGAACAGCTCTGGCTTTCCCAGGGCACACCAGTTTGGCTACCAATAAAGTAATAAAAACCCGCCTGTAACTTTTAAGTTTTGTTTTTGAGCAGAAACACTGAACTTTTAGAATTAGTCAAATATAAGGTTTATTTACAATTGAAATTACATGTTTGTTTAATGTCTAAAATTCAATAAAATGCATTGATAAATATTGCCTTGTGTATGACTCCAGAAAAGAGATTTAAAATGAAGTGTTCACGCTTTTTTTTACAATAGAAAGGTGTTTATTTTATTCATACACTCAATATTGTAATATGTCTTTACAGTTTAAGGGGAAGTTTTTTAAAATAAAATGCTAGTATATTGTCATTTAAAAGGGGAAAGTAAATGTCACATGAAACTGAGTCACTGACATTTGGCACACAGAATGATGCATGTTGGGATTTTTCTATGCAAATAAAGATAGAGAGGCACACTCATATACAACTTTAACATGCTTTAATTCTCAAGCTGAAAACCATACAATGTTTCAGGGAGACAATGGTAGTTCATCTGCATCATGGTCAGTCATTTTCGGCCTATTCCCCAGTAGAGTCATTTAAGAGGCCCTTCTCAACACCCAACCATCCTACCACCTCAACCCCCCACTGAGCATGGCATTAAACAGCTGATTGATGCATGCACGCAGAGCCCCACAGTCCGGTAGTGGAATGCTCCAGCGGTTGCAGGGGTTACAGGGGCAGAATTTACTCAACTGCTATACACCGATGGCGATGGCGAGATTAAGCTAATCCTACAGGATTTGTGTGATTGATCAGAAAGGTGTAAGGCCAACTTAAGGCATTTGTAATGTAACCTGGAACCCATTTATGGTAAAATCAGCATTTACAAAAATTTTGTAACAAACAAAAGTCCTACAAAGACATACCACTGGCACGCGCAGTTATTCAGGTGTATGTGAAAGTAATAGTCCTGGAAATTAATGTGAATTCACACAATTAATATATATTTAAAGAAAATAAGAAGATGGTCCCCCCTGGTTCCTGGGCCCTCCTGTGATTGCAGGGCCTGCGCCCCTGGACTACATTGAATACAATTATTATGCATTCTGTCAGACAATTAAGACATCATATTTACCCCTCTTTTGTTATTTTCTTCATGTAGTCTAACCTCTCACCAATTATACAACAATGAGATACTCCCCTGCTTCTTGAGTGATAAAGCAATGATGCACGCTGTCACAGATGAGATAAAAACCTTGCTCAAGGAATACTAATAACAGATAATTGATTGCCATAGATCTTGTCAAGGATTACAAGATTGCAATAATAAAAGAAAACATTTGCCCAGAGTAAAACAGACATTTTTATGTTTGCATAAAACAAAGAAATCATGTTTGATAGGATTGTGTAAATCATTTTAAAGACAGCCTGTTATTGCCTTCATGCAAATTAGCAGTGCAATAACTATCTGATAAAGAAAAAAATGGACCACCATCAGCTAGACGTTTACATTTCAGTCGACTGGTTAGATAAAACGATCATCTATTGAGAGAAAATTAATCGAAACATGGGAATCGTCCCAATTTTTAGTGATCCAATTCTTTACTAAAGCAATTCTGTATTAATGTGATTCTTTGCTAATGTGAATCCTTACCGTTACTGCATGTATTTAAAAATAATTGATTGAAATTTCTTAAACGTTCGTCATGTACATTCTAATGAAATTTTGGAATTTCATTAAATTCAATGATATAATATCAGACAGTAGGTATAACAGTGATGGGCTTTTGAGTTGTGTAAAGGGTTCCACCAGGTGACATCCATTAATTCTTTTAAATCTAAACTGTTATTCTACCTTTCTGAAAACCAGCACTATTAATGATTGCTAGCTGTCTTAGCACTTTGTATCTCTCCCCCCATTTGTATCTGTATGTTGTCACTCACTTACTTTGCGTCATCTTAATCTATAAATAAATACATGTAGTGGCACGGCCACACTGCAACGCAAATGCATGCGATTTCATGTGCGATTTCGTTGCATTTGCGAATGCGTTTTTTCCATTAAGTATTGAAAAACGCATGCGATTGCGATTTAAAATGCAGAATGCAAATTGCAACGCACCCGAAAACGTGCGTTTTTAGAGCATTGCCGCGTTTTCAATGATATGAAAAAAACGCAAGCGCAAACACATGCGCAAACGTGCAGCAGTGTGGCCTAACCCTAAGAAGCACTTACTGTGAGGTGTGTGTGTTGCTGCATGCCTTCAATAAATTACTTTTTTTGCTCAGGCTCTGACCGCTGACCTGACTATTTCCCCCCATACCAACTGCCAATACTGCATACATCATAAAGCACACCAACTGTCAAACAATTCCATCTACAGCAAAACTGCTTACAGAAATGCTGAAATGTAAGATGTTACAGATTGGATTTTTAAAGAAATAGGGGGCAGTCGAATAAAAAAATTCATACAGTGATAGTTGGGATGAATTATAGTTTCCACTAATGGGAAATTTAAAAAAACTAATTTTTCAGTGTACATACCCTTTAAGCCTCATACACAGGTGCAATTGTGAGGGCTGAACCCCGACGCACAAAGCATATGCACGGCCATTTCTTCAGGGCTCATTGACAATCTGCCCGGCAAATCGGACAACAGGGCCAGGCCGAATGCCCATACACATGGAACATCGCGGGTCGGTCCCTGCATGTGTGTATGCACCTTAAAGGGGAACTGTGGTCTCCAAACAAGTTAAGTTTAAATGAAAGGCCAGTTTCCTACCTTTAAAACGAGCCATCAACCACCTCTATACCTGCTCCACAGCCCAAGATATACAGAAATGACTGACCAGAAAGTTAATGGGTGGGAGGCTGACTTGTGACATATCTGAGGCTTCTCCTGCACAGTGCCACTGGCGAGCACAGCCTTAGACACCCTCAGTGTGTGAGGGAGACAGGAAGTCCCTCCTCCTCTCTGCTGTGTGAAGGGAATCTACAGCCCTTCTCTTTCACTGTGTGAAAACAGCCTTTTCAGGCTCACTCTGCCTGAAAAGGCTGATTCCACAGAGTTCTCTCTAAGGGGGAGGGGTTTGAGTAACCCATGGCACCCATGAGTGGGCGGGGCTTAGACACCCACAAGTGGGTGGGGTTTGGGCACCTGTGGGTGGGAGGGGCTTAGGGACCCATGGGTGGGTGGGGTCACATCAACCGCGAGTGGGCGGGGTCATGTCACCCACGAGTGGGCGGGGCCACATGGGGCTGTAAGAGAATGGGCCATGGGGGCCTGCAACTGAAGGGACCATGGGGTCCATGAGTGGGAGGGACCAGGGGGGCTGCAAAGGGGAGGAGGAGACACAGGACAGAAGACTGACAGTTTCAGAGCAGGAAACAGGAAGTGCAGGGGACCTGGTGATGCTGCTGCGATATTACACACAAAAATGTTAATATCTTCAAAACTATGCAAAATAAACAATGTAAATAAATTGCAAAAATTCTCAGGGGAGCAATTCCTATCAATTTACCTAAAGTCATTTTTGGACCACAGTTCCCCTTTAAGATTGTAAGCTCTTTGGGCAGGGATTTCAATCCTTATGTCTCAAGGCATACCACACTTATATCTAACCACCCATATACAGGCTTAACCTACATATGAAATTTTATGTATATAATTAATTTATCTGTATAATTGATTGCACTTATGACCTTGTTTGTATATATGTTTGTATTTCATAATGTACAGCGCAGAGTACCATAGTGGGGCTTTATAAATAAAATTATACATACATACACCAAATCCCCACAACGGAATCACATTCAAACTGAAAGACACAAGAGAGCCCAGGCTATTTTAAAAGCATAACTGTAATTTATTAGAAAGAGGCGAACAGCATGTTTTGGGCCTCAACACCACAAGCATAGTACGAAACATGTTGTGTGCATCTCCATGATAAATCACCATAGAGCTCTTGAGATTGCCAGTGGCTCTTGAAATCGATCACTGCATCAATCAGGAATTAAAGTGTAACTGTTGACATTTCTGAATGACTGAATCGAAAAATTTATATTTCCACAGTGGGCCAACAAATGCTTAAAATAGTATTTGTATATCCAGTATATCATAACTTGCATATTTTTTTGGGGGGGTTGGCTGGGCATCACATCCACAAGGTTGGAAAATCTTACTCAGGATACTGGCCACTTATAGGAGCATGGCCCAAAGTGCTGACGATGGGACTTTACCATAATCATTAAATTTCAGGAGCCGCCACCCTTGCAGCCAAAGTTTTTTCATACAAAAATCTCCCTTTACGAAAATAAAAACGGCTTCTTTACAGTGACACTATAATACATTTAAAATTACAGTAACTAGGATGCACACAATAATTTCCAGTAACAAAGAATGACAAGAAACAAGAAGTACCACCATTGCAGTAATTGTTGATTAGCATCAGAGTTTGTATATAGAAGTTTATGGAATATTACCTGAAATAAAGGTTACATTTGCCCCCCCCCCCCCATTAATCAAGACCATTGAAGCCTGAAATAGGAATCTTTTACCTTTTGACCTTTTATAGATATGACCAGACCACCATTACTTACATGAGAAATACACATGAAAACAGAGCAACTGATCTGAAAATAAGGCAATTACCCTCTACCTTGGATTTCTTCCTTCTATTATAAATTGCTCCCTTTTTCTACTATCACATTAGAATATATTGAGTGTGGTAGGGGGCAGATCTCACCTGCCCAGATAAGAATCAACATATCCCACACAAACATTTGGGCTAACAGCGAACATACTGATAAAGGAGAACATGAGAACACGCCTACCAAAAATGTGTTAGTTTTGTCAGCTTTTTTGATAGATTATGTTTTGTTTTATTGTTTTTTTATGGTTATATAGGTATGGACAAAGCTACACTTCCAGACATACACTCATTGCTCAGACTAAATTGTTGTAATTTTTCTCCTCAATAAGTAATATTGAAAAATAAGTTAATATCAGTAATATTTAACCAACAATTGGCTGTATTTTGCACCTGTGAAATTAGCTGTATTGTGGAGAAATCATCTTAGTTATATGATGTCACTGCTAGGGATGGATTTACACCACAAGGAGCCTGTAGGCACAAAAAGCTTGGCACCCTTAGCGCCACTCCTAAACACAGACCACACACCCCTAACCAAGCCGAACTTGAAGTTTACAACAGAAGATATTAGGGTACAGAAAAAAGGGAGGAGTATAGTAGGGGAGTTACAAATGGAGACTGTCATACATATTTTTTAAGCATCTATACAGTTTAGTAGTACTCCACTTAGATATTAATTAAACTTAGCTTGTTTTTAACGATTAGTCTTAAATTCTGTTGTAAGTAACTCTAGTTCTGTAGAATCAACTTGTAACATTTATTAAATAATAAACTTTTTAACCAACTATTCTAGGGTACTTCTGGCATTTTGATAAATGTTTTATTTGTTTGCTATTAAGTTGTTAGTATTGTCTACCTATTTTATAGTCTGGAGATTGGCAGTTACTAGTCATTGTATGTTTGATCAGATAAGTGCCACCTGTCCCATATTTTATTGTATTTTCCTATGCATCCTCTATAATTATATATTACTTTTTTTGTAGGGTAATGTTGAGTTGATAGCTGCTTTGCATTGGGATTGTGGTTTGTATCCAGGTTTTTGCTATTATTTTTTTTGCAGCAAAGAGTGTTCCATTAGGAATATCTGGTGAAATGAATCTGTTTGAATATGTTCCATGATTCCGAGCAGGCATGCTTGGGGTCCATTTCCACGGGGGGAGCCTATGTTGTCATGCAAGAATTTTACGATTTGCTGCCAGTATCCCTGTATCTGAGGGCATGTCCACAGTAAATGAAAGAATGTGCCTGGGGCTCCCTGACATTTGGGGCATAGAGGGTTATAATTAGGTTTGAAGTTTGCTAGTCTTATGGGGGTTAGGTATGTTCTGTGGAGAATATAAGTGTGTGTAATTCTGTCAGAAGTTTTGGGGGAGACTTGTTTGCTGGCTGTTAGGACTTCATCCCATTCATCTTCATCCAAGTGGCCCAGGTCAATTTCCCACAATCCTTTTTTGGTATGTGTTCCTTCTCTTGCCTGTGGGGTCTGTAGTAGCTGATATAAATTGGATATTAGCTTGGTAGGTTGATTGCTTTGTAAAGTCCTTGTTAAGAAGTTGTGAGAAAATTGTAGGGGGTGGTCTCGGAATTGTGTTGTAAATACATGTCTGAGTTGCAGGTATCTAAAAAACATATGATTAGGGAGTTGGAAATCTTGTTTTAGTTGTTCAAATGACTTGAGTGTGCTGTGATTACGTGAGATATTCTTTAGATACCATAGTTGGACCACAGTTCCAGGTTGAGAGTGTTTGTTGAACCATAGAGTGGTGTGGTCGTTTATGGAGCAGAGGTTCAGTTTTTTACTTGCAAGATCGATATATTGTATTGCGTTTTTCCGGTCTGGGGAGTTAGGTGCTCTTTTATGAGGCGTAAGAATCTATCTTCCTCTGTGTGTAGCCAGTGGTAGATATGGGATAACTGAGATGCCAAGTATTGAAATCTGGTACAGCTAGGCCCCCTAGTTCTGTTCTTCATTTAAGTATGGACCATTCCAGTTTGGGTCCTGTGGAGCCCCATATAAAGGGTCTAATTATGGAGTCCAGTATTTTAAAATATTCGAGGGGGATCCATAATGGGGAGTGCCATAGTATGTACATTATCTTGTTTAACAGTACCTTTTTCGTTAGGTTAATTCGCCCCATTACTCCCAATGGTAATTTATCCCACATTTGGGTTTTCAATTTGATCAGCTTTAGTAGAGGTTCTATATTTAGTTCTATGTAGTCGTCTAATCTTCTGGAAATCTAAATTCCTAGGTATTTAATGCAGCTGGATCTGATTAGTGGGAATGGTTCTGAAGCTTAGTTGGGTCGGAAACTGTCTAGGGGAAGGATTTGTGATTTGGACCAGTTTATAGACAGACCGGAGAATTTGCCATATTCATTAATGATGTGGAGAGCTTCAATTAGGGATTGCTCTTGATCATTAAGGTATAGCAGCATATCATCTGCATAGAGTCCAATGATGTCTGTGTGATGATTGGTTTGTTGTCCCTGGATCAGTGGATATTGTCTAAGTGTAGTTGCCAGGGGTTCCACTGCCAAGGTGTATAGGGTGGGTGATAGTGGACATCCTTGGCGTGTTCCTCTACCCAACAGGAAACTTTCCGTTAGCTATTACTTGGGCTTTGGGTTCAGTGTATAGTACTTTTATCCAACAGATATAGTTTGGTGGAGCACCCTCCAGAGAAATCCCCGTTCCAAGCCTAATTCTACTTACACTGCTTCTTTCCCGCGGCGTTCATACATGGCCCTCTGCTTGCATGAAACTGCAAGTAGGGGGCTGTACTGGCAGCCATGTCAGTGATTGGCTGACGCGGCTTCCGACAGTACAGAACACTAGGGGAAAGAGGCAGTGTAAGTAGAGTTCGGCTTACTTTTACTACAGCGGTTGGGGGTGGGAGAGGGAGCCCTACACTACAGAAAAGGGATTTGCATAGGGGGAGGGAGAGAACTGTGCATGTAATTTTTCTCCTGGAGGAGAGACAGGAGAAGGACACCATTTGGGACACAGCCAGACTCCTGCTCTTCATTTTTTGGGACTTTACACAGACATTGTTGGGCAGCCATTTGGAGCAGGGATGTAAGGTAAGGATTTTTCAACATTACACAGTGGGGCCAGTAGTGGGATGAAATATAGCTTTGGGGGTGGACATGCCTTTTAACAAAATGGTATTGTGAGGTAGAAATAATCAATCCTAACTCTCTGCCCCAGGTACTTTCCATTTTTAATAAGTTAAATTATATAGTATAGTTATCCTTTAATAAGTTATTTAGCCCCACTCCCTTATTTTAACTAACCTGTGACAGGAAAGTGGGACTTGCACAAATATAGAAGAACATTGCTGACTGATTATAACAAAACTAATACAGGTGTGTGTGAACCAATTAATTATACGTACATTTAGGCTGGGTACACACCATGAGAAATTTCCGATAGTGACTTTGGTCGGTTGGTCAGGCCAAAATATCTCATGGTGTCTGTGTGCCGTGGCCGTGGCCGAGCTTGCTCGCCCGTTCGCAGCCTTAGAATTATCTGCAACCGCTAGCATTAGAAATTTACATTACTTTGTAGGTAAACCCATCCGTATTCAAACCTACTGTATAACAGGCCCAGTTTCTTGCACCCTTATAGTCTCAACAGTGTTTATAAAAACAGAAGATGTGTCAAATAGAAACAAAGCATTCTAATTCCAGAATATGAAGACCACACTTTAACATGGCTGTACAGTAAGATCCCCAAGATGCAAGGAACCAGTTCAGCTCATTTGTCCACAGCTTGCTGTGTCTAGATGTTGTTCTGGATTAAGTTCCACGCTGAGTGAGTAATAAATATCCCTGGAATTTAAACTTTGGGTTAATATAAACAGGAAATTCTGAAGAGAATTTTGCAGTTAAATCTCAGTACTATTGTTGTACAATTTGAAAGGCTTAACTATCACTTCTGATAAATGTTTTTTTTTTAAACAAATCATTTTCTACGGACGCATGTGACTGGTTTTATTCCTAAATCCGGAGAAAAAGGAATATTTATATACTGCTATTATTTCTGTGTAAAATCCGGTTAATAAATAGGCTTCAGAATCTCAGTAAGTGGGATTTAACAATTGTCCAAATTTTGTTTGTCCAAATTGAAATAATCACAAAGTTTTTACACACACTGTGCCTTTCGTCCTCTGTAGCAGCAACACCCCTTAGCAGCAAAACCATCATATTGTTTTTACAATAATAACCAGGGCGTAACTACCAGGGGAGCAGACCCTGTAACTGCAGGGGGCCCCAACTTCTTATTTTCCTATAACAGATATAGCCTCCTCCAAGAAAACAAGTTGTTTTTTGCACTCTGCCCAACGATGGGTGCAGACACCTCTAAATATCCAACCCTCACTGGATTATGAAGTAAGTAACAGATTGAGGGTTGGGCTCTAACAATAAATTCAAACTTTTATTAGTGACCACATATCAAATCCCAATGTTTTGGGGGGCAGACGTGCCCCCTTCCTCAGTTAGTGTAACAGGTAAAATAACAGTGCCCAATCTCTAGGGCCACCTTCTGTGGGCGGTTCCTTACCCTTGGTTAAAACATAAAGTGCAATTGCTAGTGCAAATATACAATGTTTAAAGTGTAATAATGCTATACATACCAATGTAATATAATACACACAGTGTATTAACAATACAGTATTATTAAAAGTGGCAAAACAGATTAGAGCATAAAAAGTGATAAAAACTGTAATAAATTGATTATAAGTGTATCAAAAGTTTTCTGAGGGGCCCAGTAGTGATTCCTAGTTACGCCACTGAATAATAAACAATCAAAACGAAATAACAATAACTTAACTATGTTGTGCAGAATAAATGTCTCAAGACATAAAAGCAAGTTACACAAGTCTTATTAAGCATTCCAATAAAATGTTTATTAATAATATAACTGTAATAAATAACAGTTCATATTTATAAACTGTTCAGAAAAAAACACTTGTCCACTAATAGCTACATAGTTAGAGAAGATAATATGGATCCCTTACTTCAGTCACAGTCAATGACCCAAAATAATACTATGCTGGGTAAATGACCCTCTCAGCACATATCTAAGAATGACATATTTTAAGTAATAATGCTGTTATTTTTGTAGTGTAATTATGTATTAGATACGTTTTTTCCTAATGATAACTTCCCGCGGCACTTGGAGCCTTTCCCGGTAGTTCCGTCTTCCAGGGGTTGTTTGCGGCTGGTCGCGGCTGAAAACCAGGCTCCGCCGCGAGTGTTGGGAGGCTCCGCGGGGCTTCCCGCGGCACTTGGAGCCCTTCCCGGTAGTTCCGTCTTCCAGGAGAGAGAGACAGACCAGGTGCTGTCAAGTTGTATACATACAATACTGTACACACATTAACTCCCTCCTCCAGCTAATCCCCAGGGCTCTCAAGCAGGAACAGGCAGCGTCTCAATACCTAGCAACAGCATGGATCGCCCACCATTTCTATAGACAATGCCTTCTCTCCCAGTTAAACGGAACACTATTGGCTTTTACCTGGATTACGACCAATGTGGAAGGGCTTTGTTAGATGCTGTAGTTTACACACATGCAGCAGTAAGGAGGAACCTGGTGGTTGTTTAATATGGGGTATTCCTATTGGCTGCTAGAATACAGTCGGCCACTATTACAGTAATGTGACAATTTATAATGATAGTACTAACCTGGAAGCTGATCATTGTGAGCACTGCTGCTAACAGAATAGGAGAAAGAGACACAGAGAGAGAGAGACAGACAGACAGACACAGAGAGAGAGAGACAGACAGACTGAGAGAGAGAGACAGACAGACAGAGAGAGAGAGACAGAGAGAGAGACAGACAGAAAGAGAGAGACAGACAGAGACAGGCAGACAGACCGAGACATACAGACAGACAGAGGGAGAGAGAGAGAGAGACAGACAGACAGAGAGAGAGACAGACAGAAAGAGAGAGACAGACAAACAGAGACAGACAGACAGAGAGACAGACAGACAGAGACAGACAGACACGTAGGCGTTTTCGGTTAATTCCGAGAACGTTTGGAAACTGGTTGCAAGCGTTCTCAATACTAGGTAGCGTAATAGGCGAAAGAAACCCTGAATCCTGTTCAGGATTGTTTTGTTATTTGGATTCTATTTGGGAGGCATATCGGATTTTTGGAGGAGCCGCGTGGTTGCGGTATGACAAACAATTTCGCCAGAGAATGGCAGTCCGACAGTCTCTCAAATGGGACCACAAAGACATAGCACTTTGGATGAGAATTATGACAGGAGCAAGATCCAGGCCAGGTATGGCAGGTCAACAGTCATTTCCGACAGGTCCTGTCGGGGTATCGCCCAGTTCCTCGTCGGGAAATAATAGAAAAGGCATTTGCTGGGCTTCCGTCATGATTGTTCAGGGTGTGGATAACACCCAGAGGGGTAACACAGGAAGGGGAGGGGACTCAGCTAGAAAAAGGGAGGACCCCAGTGAGAATAGACGTGATGGCTCATTGGCTATCTAAATACCCAATGAAAGAAAAAGCAGAATTTTTACGCGAAGGATTTACAAACGGTTTTAAAATTCCAGCTAAGGGCATAATTCCAGTTTTAAAGGTTCGGAATTTAAGATCGGCAAGGGAATTCCCGGAAGTGGTGAGGGACAAATTACACAAGGAGGTATCATCAGGTAGGATGGCAGGCCCCTTTTTAATATCACCGATTCAGAATCTACACATTTCGCCATTGGGGGTAGTTCCTAAAAAGGAGAAAGGAAAATTTAGACTGATCCACCATTTGTCATATCCGGAAGGTGGATCAGTCAACGATGGAATCAGTGAGGATGTAACTAAGGTCACATACACGTCTTTTGATGAGGCTATCAATTTAGTTAGAGCTTGCGGAACAGGAGCACTCATGTGTAAATTAGATATAGAATCCGCATTCAGGTTGCTTCCGGTACACCCTAACTCGTTTCAGTTACTAGGGCGTTCACACGAGGGTAAACTGTTCATTGATCGCTGTCTGCCAATGGGATGCAGCGTGTCATGCGCATATTTCGAAATTTTTAGTACATTTTTGGAGTGGGTGATTAAAGAATAATCAGGAGGTGGAAAAGTTATTCATTATTTGGATGATTTTTTCTGTGTTGGCCCCGCAGACAGCGATCAATGTAAGAGACTTTTAGAAATCATCAGGATGGTTTTTAGGAGATTTGGGGTCCCGTTGGCGGAAGGAAAAACTATTGGTCCCTGCTCTAAACTCAGTTTTCTAGGCATTGAAATCGACTCAGTGGATAGGGTGTCAAGACTACCGGAAGAGAAAGTGAGTGAGCTTTTAAACTTAGTACAGTATGCGAAGGAGGCAAAAAAACTAACCCTGAGGCAGGTACAATCGTTAATGGGAAAGCTTAATTTCGCATGCAAAATAATTCCCATGGGGAGAATTTTTAGTAGGCGGCTAGCAATAGCATCTGGACGGCTACAGTCCCCCCATCACTTTCTGAGAATTAACAAACAACACAGGGCCGATTTAAAGGTATGGGAAGAGTTTCTAAAAGTTTTCAACGGGAGATCATACTGGTTGAAGGAGGAATCATCTAATTGGGACCTGGAACTATTTACAGATGCAGCAGGAGCTTCAGGCTATGGGGCATATTTTAATAGAAAGTGGAGCGCTGCGAATTGGCCCAAGGAATGGAATGAGAATATGCTTACAAAAAATATCGCGTTTTTGGAGTTATTCCCAGTGATTGTAGCAGTAGAACTTTGGGGTAGCGAGTTAGCGAATAGACGAGTTATGCTAAATACAGATAATGAGACAGTGGCATATGCGGTCAACAATATCACCGCTTCTTCCCCTCCATTGATTAACGCATTACGATATTTGGTATTGCAATGTTTGCGGCACAACATATGGATCAGGGCAAAGCATGCTCCAGGCAAACTTAACGGTATTGCCGATTCTCTCTCTCGTTGCCAGGTAGAGAGATTCAGGGAGCTGGCACCGGAAGCAGAGAAGGAGGGGCTGTCATGTCCAGAACACCTGTGGGGAATCCATTCAGACGAATGGCTGGTTGGTTACGGGCTTCATTAGCGCCAAATACTTGGGAAGCCTATGAGAGAGTGTGGGTACGTTGGTTTGAATTAGTTAAGGAGGTACCAGGCATTATCAAAGACGAAGAACGATTAGATTTATTGTTATGGTGGATCGCCGATTTAGGAACCAGGAATCGTTCAGCGTCATCTATGGCTAAGGTAATTTCAGCTTTATCCTTTCTTTTTAAAATACAAAACCAAAAGGATGTGACACAGGAATTTGTAGTGCGACAGGTACTTAAAGGGGCGCGAAGGATGTCAACAAGTGTAGATACAAGGCGCCCGGTCACGTTTGAATTACTGACAAAAATGTTTAAAGTACTACCGAGTGTATGTTCTTCAAATTATGAAGTAGGCCTGTTTCGTTTGGCATTTTCGCTAGCATTTTTTGGGGCATTTAGAATAGGGGAGCTGGTTAGTAAAGCAAAGTTTGTGGAAGGGGGGTTACAGCACAGCTTAGTTAAGATGGAGAACGGGGCCCTGCATGTAGTCATTCACAACTCGAAAACGAAAGGAAAGGTTTTCATGTGCGATTACAAGGGGTGAAAGATTGTGCTATATGCCCAGTGTTGTGTTACTCACTTTATCAAGCAGACAGAAATTCAGGGAGATCCTCACGTTTGGTACACACTGATGGATCGGTGCTGTCACGTTATCAATTGATAGCTGTCTTTAAGAAAGTTCTGACGAGGATGGGTGTGGACCCCAAGGAGTACGGGTCGCACTCATTCAGAATCGGAGCAGCCACGGAGGCAGCAAGGTGTGGTTTGTCGGAAGGTGTGGTAAAAAGGATCGGAAGATGGGAATCAGCCAGATTTCGTAGTTACGTACGCCCGCATTTAGTGGAGGTAGTGAACGCAAGTAGGGGCAAGGTATAATGTATAAAAAAAAAATAAAAAAAAAATTAAAAAAAAAAGGGGGGGGGGGGGGGGGGGATAAGGGAGAGTAGAGTTAAGTGCCAACCAAGCCCCATTCCCTCCCATGTTAATTTGTTTCAGATCGGACTCGATGTAACATATGGGTGATCGGACACTCATACATATACTGGGCAGAACGAAGATCGAAGGTGCGGCCCAAGGGGCCAAGTTTCGGTTTCAATGGAGACCAGGTGAAGGTTTTTTGGAAAGGTAATAGGGGAATGTTATGGGAGGAACTAAGGCCACAGCTTTTGGAGTTACTAAATGGAAGGTGTCCACCAGATGTGTTGGTGATTCACTTAGGTGGGAATGATCTTGGAAGCATACCAATGAAAGAGCTGATAAAGAATATAAAAAGGGATATTTTATGGGTGATCCGTAAATCACCAGAAACTAGGGTGGTTTGGTCAGAGATGGTGCCCAGATTTTCGTGGCGATATGCCCGTTCACAAGAGGCAGTGGACAGGTCTAGGATAAAGATAAATAAAGCTATATCCGCATTCATAAAAAACAGGGGCGGTCTAGCAGTACGGCACATTGCACTAGAAAGAGTCAAAGAATTGACGGGGTACATCTCAACGAAGTAGGGCTGGACCTATTTAACTTGGGATTGCAGGAGGCGGTGGAGGTGGCAGTAAGGGTTTGGCGGGCAGCCTGAGTTCAAGGTGTTATACTCACGCTGCATGGCAGTTGCTGGCTGGAGATGGGCAGGCAAATGGTGGGTTACTCTCTAAGGGGATGGGCCCCTGGGAGCCAAGTTAGTGAAGCTTGTGGCCCTTGCGTACCCATGGAGTCGGTAAGGAGAACGGCAAGTGTGGCGGTACGGCTACAAGCTAGGAGTTATATGGATTACCATCTTCGCCAGCAGGCTTATAAAAGTGGTTTCAACAAGTTATGAAATTAAAGTTGTAAAAGAACGTTGTACTTATGTTAAATGAAATGGTTATTTAATAAAGCTGTGGCCAAGAAATTTAATTCCTATCGGAAAAATTGGTGTGGTCTCTATTTATTGGAAAGGAAAGGGAATGGGAAAAGGGTAAGAAAATTAAACAAAGGACAGGGCAAGAAAATTAGGTATTTATTGCAAGATAGCAACTATTTTAGTCATGTCATTCAAGCTACAGGAAGTGTTAACATAACCATAACTTCTGACAGACTGCACCTAGAAATGTGATCCATTTGAAAGGTAAGACTACAGACTTTTATTTAGAATTAACTTATTTGGAGACCACAGCTCCACAAATATCTTTTAACTTGTAGAATGATGGGAAGGAATAGAATGGGGGTGATTTTTTAACTGCTTTTGTTCTTTAACAGTTAAATATGACTATATCAGTGGAATTCACAGAGGGAGCTGCAGCCACGCAGCGCTCCTTTCCCTCCTTAACGTCGTGGTAACTGATTTACGATCGGTTGCAGCGGCTGCGTGAGTCCCAGAAGAGGCACTCGCACAGCCGCCACAAAGCGATTTACCAGAGGCTGCGCGGGTCTTAGCGAGTAAGTATTTGACTTATACTTTTATACTTTAACTAAGTAAGTATTTAAACACTTACGTGCGGGTGAGATTCACCAAGAACCGCGCAGCCTCTGGTAAATCACGTTCGGGAGATTTGCCCGGAGCTTTTGCAGCTCTGGGTGAATCTCCCTGTAAATGTTTTACCAAGCTAGCTTTTGAGTCTAGGACCTGAATTGTGCGATGCCCTGTGCAAGAGTAGGCCTTACAGGTCTCTCATCCTAAAATTAAAATCATATTTTTATGCTACACCCAATGATGTCAAGTGTCTAGTTATATAGCTGATATTTGTTCTTTGACCCATTTCTGTCACATAACTGCCATTCAGCCATAATGTTTTCTTAGAAAGCTGTTATGCTATTAACCACAACCAATCAATGCTGAAAAGGATATTATGGTTCCATATGCTAAACACAGTAACAGGTAATGCAGCTGTGAGAGCATTTTTATAGTTGCACGGCTGAACAGAAATAAAGCACTAACTGTGATTCCAGTGCTTTCACCTACGATGTGGTGTGACTTATTATGGCTTTAAATGAGACTTGAGTTGTAAATGTAAGTGAGTTTTAATGGAATTAATTCTAAAAGAGTGTTAAACTCCATTTGACACTTACATCTGCCCTTCTTATGGCAGAGTTCAAACAAGTACAATATGGGAGTGCCAAATTAATAAAGGACACAGGAAACCTCTGAGCCAAAGGAAGAGGTAGTCATACTTCACTTTCCTTGCCCAGTGCTATATTTAATGAGGCCCCAGTGCAGACCATGTTCAGCTCTTAACGATCAATAGTTTGGCCTATGAGTCTGTTTAATGTGAGAGAAAATATCATAGCTCAGCAAGTCTACAGAGCCTGTGCACAGAAAGTTTAAACAACCATAACACAATAAGCAATCTCAAATTAAATATTAACTCTGATATAACATGGTTAATGTAATAGGTGCTCTCCTAATAAATTACAATTTATTTACACTTCAAACAAAGAGAAATTCCCTTTAGCTTAAAAGCATTTAAATTGCAGTTCTGGTAAAATTCCTTATAATAGAAACCATGCCAAAAGGCCAGTCTGATGGTTATTACAATAATCTATCATTTAGTGTAACCGCTGGTATCCTATGTTTTTCTTTCCAGTTTTGGTCATATTCAATCTTGGAAGGGTCAACAGAATTTTTCATCCAAACACTGCTCTCTTGAATGTCATCAATTTAGTTTTGTCAACAAAAGGGCCCAAACTAACATATGAAAATCTAGCAAGACCTTTAGCAATCCGCTAAACATTCCAATAACCCACATTATACCAAAAGTAAAATGAAAAGCTAAATAAGCATGCATGCACTGTTTATGTATAATGTCCTCATTAAATTTGAATTACATTGAATGGACATTGGTTACATAGACTGTACATTTGATAATGTTTATAAGGTTTAAATGTAAAAGATGTAATATTTGTGAAATGTTAGAATGTGGTTTGCATTATTTATTGATAGCTCTCATAGTTACATGGGTGACTGATGTCCATACAAAATGTATGCCTGCATTGACAAATAACTGAAAGATTTCATAATAATTTGTCATGTATTCGGATCCAAATATGTACTTGTTTCACCAACTTTAAAATTAGTGATTATGGCAATACAAAAAACATTGTTTAAGATGGCCAGAAAAATAAACACGAAAATAAAAGTATTCTTGCTGGGATACCTGAAAAGTGTGGATTTCATGAAACCGCCCAATAAGGGAACTATGAAAGAAATTAAAAAAAATAATATCCCCTATTATTATTTTTTCTGTCGCTAACGGAAATGTCAAATACCATATATACTCGAGTATAAGCCGAGATTTTAAGTCTTTAAAACTAGCCTGAAATCCCGACCTCGGCTTATACTCGGGTCAAGTAAATGATTGTGGAATCTCCGGCTGCCGACCGAGTCGGCGCCGGGCAGTAAGTGAGACAGGTGCCGCGTATGGACGGCATCCTGCAGATCAGCTTCTGATGTTAGCTTGTACATGACGATCGGCAGCCAGAGATTCCACAATTATTTACTTGACCCGAGTGAGTACTTAACTCTTACTTACCTCACTGAACTTGGGGGCCTTTCCTGGGGGGTGCAGTCCATAAAAAAAGCCTCATTCCTTGGCACTGCAGTGTTTGAAAACTACAACTTCCAGCTACTAAAGCATGATGGGAGTTGTAGTTTCCAAATCATCTGCCAAGGAATGAGGCTTTTTTATGGACAGCAGAGTTCCCATACAGTATTAAAAGGCAGTAGTGGTCATAATTTCAACCCCTCGGCTTATACTCGAGTCAATCATGTTTTATTACTTTTTGAGGTAAAAATGGGTACCTCGGATTATACTCGGGTCGGCTTATGCTCGAGTATATACGGTAAGATTTTTTGCACACAGTCACTTTGGAAATTTAGTTAAATGAGGATTACTTGTTAGTTATATTTGTATTTAAAGGGCAAGTCCAGCCCTCAAATGAAAACTTATATACTTGTAAAATCACCCCCCAAAACCCTAAACGGCAATAGTTTGAAATCTGAAATATATAAGTCTAACCAGAAATCCTGCACAATGTGCTGTTTCCACTGTTTCTGCTTCCTGGTTCTTCCAGTTAGGGGGTCCTGCAGCTCGAAAACAGGATCCCAACTGGGTCTTAGAAGAGCCCTTGTGGCGTGTCTTCTTTCCTCCCAGCCGGCAACAACAACTTCGCTGATGTCACCAACAGCTGGCAATGTCACTGTGGCTGCCAGTGACAACGACGGCGCTGGCGACATCAACGTCGCCGGTGTTGCTGATGTCTTCTTTCTTCCTTCTTCTTTCTTCTGCCATCACTGTAATGACTTCTGAGCTCCACAGGGGTTTGCACCTCTTTATATAGGTTTGCTGATGGACCAAATCCAATTGGGATTGGGTAATATTTCATTGATTGCAATCATATGATCACACATTAACCAATCATATTAGTATCAGAATTGTTACAATCTTTCAAATGTTTTCCTATGGGGGAAGAGATATACTCATTTTTAATATAGGAAACATTTAGAGTATTTAACTCCTTTTGTGTTGCAATTTATGTAGCTCTTATTCTCATATGTTTTACCAGTCACTGTCAAGGATAAGAATTTTCCGTTTGTTATGAATTGACATTTTCTACGACCACATTTATATCTCCTGGGGTATTTTAACCACGTAAACTCCCTTGGCTCCACACCCCTCTTTATTTGGCTTGGGGACAAAATATTTCCCAATGTTAATCATTTCTTGGATGTGTACTTTACATTGTGTGTTGTAAGGATATGTTCCAAATCAGTATCCCCATATAAAAATGGGAGATTCTTTTTGATGATTTGGCATATTTTATGGAAATCCACACTGTAATTGGTAATAAAATAAATTGTTATATTCTCTTATTCTTAATATAATAAAGTGTTTTATTCTTAATATATAGAAGATGGTTTCTGTTAGATAACCTAGCTCTATTAAGTGCCATTTACAGGTGTGATTCAGAGTAACCTCTTTCCAGTAGTTTTTTCAGTTCCAGAGATTCAGAGACTCTGAAGCAGTTTATGCGTAGCCTGATAATTGGCTGTAAGGAATACCTCTAATCGTATATCTAGGATGGCAACCATTGGCTCGTAGGAAAGTGTTACTCGTTCTTTCTTTCCTATACAGTGTGGAAAGTGTAGTAGGAGGAAAAGCTATCAGTTTAGGATCAAAAAATCCTATCGGATTTGAACTAAAGGTAAGGTGAGTATTCATATTATTATAATTAAGATAATCGAAGTACATATACAGGCTAGATAAGTCTCCTCTCCAAATGAAAAGATCATCTATGTATAGACTATAGTGGACCACATGATCCAAAAAGATGCAGTTATCTCCAAAGGCTGTTCCCACCAGCCCATAAAGATTTTTAGCCTAGGTTAGCGCAAAAGAAGTGCCCATGGCAGCCCCATGCCTCTGGAGACAGTACACTCCATTTAAGAGAAAAAAACTATGATGAAGAAGAAAATTTTGAGTCCCACAGACTCCAATATCTCCCTAGTAGCCTGCATCCCTAAGGAATGTATGTGAAATGGAGGTGCATAAAGAACACACGCCAATCATTGCCCAAAGGTATTCTTCAGACATAATGGATATTCTTCAGTTTCTGAAGTAAGTGGTTAATATCCCTAGTAAATTATGTAAGACTCTTTACAATGGGCTGTAACATGTAGTCAACCCAATTTGATAGGCCCTTAGTGAAAGAGCCCATACTCACTACTATAGGGTTCCCTTCTGATCTAGTTCTGGTCTACTTGTGAACTTTTGGGAGGCAATGGAAAATATGCGTAACAGGATGTCCTTAATGTTAGAATAAATATCAAACCTAACACTTAATAAGGTATTTGACAGTATTGTTACTTAGTACACTTATTTCTAAACCTGTCCGAAATTAGGCTCACAAGTTTCTCTTTCTTTAAAGTTCCTTTAAGTTCTTTAAAAGATTACCTGATTGTTTTTGGTATACCATGTCATCATTCAGTTAGTGTGCCACGAGAATGTATTTGCTATAGTTAAGAACGACCACACTGCCCCCTTTATCAGCATTTCAAAAAACAATGTCATGGTTCTCTCTCAGTTTTTCCAGTGCTTCCAATTCTAACATGTGCATTCCCTGAAATAAATAAAGGACCCCTTTTTTGTTTCTATTGTGTGTATGTACAGCTCCTACTTATGTATGTTGCTATACTCTTGGCAGAATGTCTAGAGACCAGAACCACACTGGAATTACAATAGCACATGTGAGTGCTAGATGAGTGCAGTATCCTCACTTCTTGCTTCCAATTCTTTCCCATCCAGGTTCCTATGACCTTGGAAAGGCAACTTTTAGGTTATTTTTCTGTTCTATCCTGGAAAATATCCATTGCAGGACTTCTAAAACTTATCAGATAGAATTTTGAAGCACTTTTCCCTTTATAGGCTTCACAATGTATAAATCGTATCTGTAAACCATACTCTGCTGGGCATAACTCCTGCAAAGTTTTAAGAGTAAGTAAATCCAAACAATTAACAAATGCAACCCTTTCTTCACTAGAGCTAAACCCATACTCAAGTAGTATGGTGTCATCTGATTGGTTGAGGTTGGAGATGGATCCTTCCTAGGCCTCTGCTATCCAAGACTGCATACTCCTTACCAGCACCAAGGCTATACAAAGCTTAATTGGTTTTGCCAACTATTATAGACTTTTTTCTAGGCAGAATGCTGGTTAGCACTAATGCCTTGCAGTGCTGAAGCCCTAGGTTCAAATCCTTGGACACATCTGCAAGGATTTTATGTTCTCCCTGTGCTTGCATGAGTTTCCTTCAGGCACTCTGGCACTCATAAAGACAAACTGATAGGTGGTATGTGTAAAATAAAGTGCCTGATTTCTGCGTGGAGAAAAGTGCCTGATTTCTGTGTGAAATAAAGTGCCTGATTTCTGCGTGGAGTAAACCCACACAAGCACAGGGAGAGCATACAAACTCCTTGCAGATGTGTCCAAGCGTAGAATCAAACTCAGGACCTCAGCATTGCAAGGCATCAGTGCTAACCACTGAGCCACCATGAATTGAAAAGTAACAAGGATAATGTTGCCGCTATAAAATTCCATATAGTAATAATAAAGAATTTTCCTAACGAATTGCACTTAGCCTTGATTATGATGGTATGAACATTTGTCAATCAAATTACCCCTTGAGGACTTGTAGCATTTTTTAGATGGTTCTCCACATCTAATCACAATATACACTGATCAGAATTTGGAATACATTTGAGTGCCAATCTGTTGTATTCAATTAGATCAACTGGACTTGAAGTCTAGTTCTTGAAGACGCTTCGCTAGTCATCTGACTGGCTTTCTCAATTCAGAATGACTTGTACAAGAATCTGTGGCAATTACGTAATCTGGAAAATCCCAATTAGCATATCACAGCCAGGTGTTAAGGGCGTGATTGGATAGTGACTAGGAGGTGTTATAGGAATGCCCAGAGTAAGGTGTCAAAACAGCATTGTACATGGCAGACAGTTGGTGTCGAACCCCCCCACCTCTATTTAGGCTTGGTTTCTTTATTTTCACATAAAAGGCCTCCTTAACACCTCTCTTGAACCAGTCACGTTCCTTTGCCAATATGTTAACATTACAATCTTCAAAGGTATGTCCTTTATCCTTAAGATGCAGGTACATGGCTGAGTGTACCTAATCTGTGTGTGTTGGTTTTCTGTAAACCTCTACTTCCAGTTTACAGAAAACCAACGCACACAGATCAGTATTTGATGTTTGACTTCCACCACCCTTTAGATCACAAGCTGGGTGTCATCAGAACCCTGCAACACAGAGCAGAGAACATCCCCACCAGCACAGAGGCAAAGGCTAAAGAAATGAAACATCTCAGATGAGCCTTTAAAACTTGTGGATATCCAGACTGGGCCTTTGTCAAAAGAAGTAGAAGGAAAGAAAAGAACATGTATACCAACAGTGAAGTGGAAAAGCAAGACAGGAAAAAGAACATGGTCATCCCATATGTAGCAGGGGTCTCCGAGAGATTAAGAAGAATTTTAAAAAAACACCGTATCCCTGTCTGCTTTAAACCGAACAACACACTGTGGCAGCAATTGGTACATCCGAAAGACCCAATACCCAAACACAAAAAAAGCGACATCATATACGCAGTGCAGTGCAGTGAAGAATGCTCTGATTTGTATGTGGGGGAGACCAAATAGCAACTGCATCAACGTATGGCCCAGCACAGAAGAACCATTCCTCGGGTCAGGACTCAGCCGTGTACCTGCATCTTAAGGATAAAGGATATACCCTTGAAGATTGTAATGTTAACATATTGGCAAAGGAATGTGACTGGTTCAAGAGAGGTGTTAAGGAGGTCATTTATGTGAAAATAAAGAAACCAAACCTAAATAGAGGTGGGGGGGTTTAACATCAACTGTCTGCCATGTACAATGCTGTTTTGACACCTTACTCTGGGCGTTCCTATAACACCTCTTAGCCGCTATCCAATCACGCCCTTAACACCTGGCTGTGATATGCTAATTGGGATTTTCCAGGGTACATAATTGCCACAGATTCTTGTACAAGTCATTCTGAATTGAGAAAGCCAGTCGGATGACTAGCAAAATGTCTTCAAGAACTAAACTTCAAGTCCAGTTGATCTAATTGAATACAACAGATATACCATGACCTGGATGAATGAGAACCTTCACAAGCATTTGAGTGCCAAATTAATCTCTTTTGCTTATAGATTAAAGGTCGTTTGAAGATCCCTCCAGCCGGCCATACACGGCACAATTATCCGCCGAAACTGCCGTTCATACACATCGGCACCCGCGATCGCACGTGTGTACGAACCTTAACTTATCCTTTCATCCAGAATTGTTGTTGTCTTAAACTCTCCTTGTGCTTAATTTTTCTCCTAGAAATTCACTAATGCTGAACAAAATTATGGTGCCTGCTATTTGTTCTATATTGTGTTCTATTCATTATGAGCAAAAAATACTCAAAACCTCTAATAGATAAATGCAGTAATAAAGACATTTATAATATATACCCCCATCTGAAGACATAAACATCACAAACATGTAAAAAGTCGCATTTCCTTTGCTATTCCAGGTTGTGTCTCTAGCATACTCACTTTATATAGCACACTTATCTTACATGAACTTACTGTGACTATTTTAAAAGATACCCAACCACTATAATTTTATGCATACAGTATAATGTTTAAATTCATGAATTCATTAATATTTACAGATAAATATAATATATACCCATATAATGATTTTGTGGAGGTAATGCATTTATATGAATATTTATTTTACAGCTGAATTAATTGAATTTTTTTAATGACAATCATGAGTGATAAATTGCCTATCTACCCCAGGGTTTTAATCTATGGAGGTTTTTAAATTAATTTGTTGACATTTCATGTACAGTAGGCTGTTGGGTTTGAATCTGCAGTATATATCGGTCTGCTTTTTTTGGTTCTGCCTTTGTTGCAGCTGTGCTCTAACAACTTTTATTTTTTAAAGTCTTTTAGACATTTCAATAAGCAGGTCTTGCTGGGAGGACTATACAGTACATCTACTAGGAAAACTTAAGGCTGCCCAGTTCGAAAAAAAAAATCCACTCGCTTTTCCATTTATTAGTAGTATTATTAGTACCTGGGTACTTTAATGATCAGCTAGAATGTTGATTCCCTCAATGCTCTGGTCCTCCTATTGCCCTGGTATTCTGGTGTCAAAGGACATGGCGGAGGAACGAGAGATCAGGTAAGTTCTCTAACTTCGTTCCCGGCTCCTGCAGGCCTATTGAAGAATGGGATGTAAGACAAAGCTCCTTTACCTCCTTCAATAAAACTGACTACAAAAATGTATTTTACCAGTGGAGATACCCTTAAAGGGAAAATTCTGCTGAAAGGTCAATTGAAATCCAGGTTTTTCTATAAAATGTACTTTCATGGTTTAACTAACTTTGTATTTCTAGTTATTAGTATGACTAGGAAGACATTTTGCAGAATTAAATATTTCATTTCTTGTGTTAAAAAATTTATTTATAAGCTGGGTTGTAACCTGTGAAATAAAAAACAGCCTATATATCTGTCTATTTTAGGTTAAGAATGAATGAGCCCACCAGTACTGACATTGTTTTTGAAGGTTCTCACTCATCCGTCATGGTACATGTGGTATTCAGTTAGATCAACTTAACTTGAAGATTAGTTCAGTATTGACATTCTTTGGATTTTTCATTTTATTGGTATGAGTGTGTAGTCAGTAACACTTTTTAGATGACCCCATAAAAGGTAAATCCTATTTGCTGATTTATGATAATGCCTTTTGTTAAGTTTGTATGCTTTGGAATGGGTAGGCTTACACAGCTGCATCTGACTAAACTAACTGGTAGACTTTATAGCTTTATGGTATATTGTCCTTGTACTCTATATGTACTTGTGAATATCTTTAAAGAGCACTGCTGGTCTTTATTGTTTCACAATGTGAAGTAAATTCAACTAGTTTATTAAAACAAGCATAGATACAAGATTAATTGTTTATGTTTGTTACGAAAGAAATGCAGTAGTGTCTACCGCATAAGGTAGATTTGTAATCAATATTTGCAGATGTCAACCGTAAACATTATATTTGGTGACCAGAGTGAGTGGGAGAGGGAGGGAGAGGGAGGGAGGGGGAGAAGTGCTGCACTGCGCATGGCAAAATTCTCCTGGAGGGGAGACAGGAGGCAGAGTCCTATATGGACTCTGCTCTCCTCCTGGTGGCCACTTTTTTGGACTTGGGGTGGGGATTACTGGAGAACCATAGGATGTAAGGTAAGGATTTAAGGTAGTGGGGATTATAGTTTTGGGGGTGGACATGCCCTTTAAACCAAATAATTGACTCTATTTCTCTCTGTATTCACAGTACTCTGTAACCAGTAACATCATTTCCATTGTAGTCTATGGGGTTTGTGCCAAATTAATATTTGGCCACTTGAAAAGTTTTACCAGCAGCATTGTAGAAAGAAAAGTAGGAAATAATGTTTCATGTCATCATTAAATTAGTTCTCTTTTAACTATATCTGTCAGTTCAGGGCAAAGAAAGACCAAATGAAAAATACTCAGTTCAAGAACATTTTAAGCATCTAGAACACAACAGCAGGTCAGCCAGGGCCTGATTAATGATGGGACAACCAATCCATCAATGTTCCCTCTAATATATTGTTGTCTTTGTGGGCAGATGTATATCCCCTATGTGGACAGAAAGTCAAATCTTGTGTGCTGTCCGTGCATGGGTGCACAGCTTAGAGGAAACATTGGAATCATTGCCACTGAACACCTCTACTTAAAGGAACATACTAAAATGGCTCCTCGAGGCAAAATATAGGCAACAGTGTGCCCTACACAGATGAAGCATATTAAGTAATTGTTTTGTCACAATACCAAAAGGCATATTTGGCATTGACCATTTCACTACAAGAGCATGACAGAAGATGTATAGTGGTGAAGATGTCATGGTTTAGGGCTGCTTTGTTGCATCAGGGCCTTGGGAGCTCCTTGTCATAGATTCCCCCTTCAATGTTTCAGAGGATTATGTAAGATTATCTGACTACTGGTTCGTACACAAATTTTCACACAATGTGCCCGATGAATGTTCAGCGACTTTCTCATTAAACACTAGCTCTGCCAACGACATTTGTACATACATCAACAATAGTCGATAGATAGTGTTCATTGGTAAAGGTGTTATGTGACATTCTGAATATTGCGTGATCTTGAAATGTTGCACATGTGCATTTCATTCAATCTTACATCACAGTCTACTGATAATCTGCCGACTATGTACAAAGACATGACAATTGGCAGAACAAATCCGCCAGTCTGATCCTCAGTAAAAGCTGAAAATAGTTGTGGATCACTGGTCTTAGAAGATCGTTGAAGCTTCACTTTCACACAAATGTTGTGCGATGGGCCGGTGGTCGGGTAAATCGTGCGAAAGTTATCTGACGTGTGTAGGAAGCTTTAAGGACTAAAGGGGCAGCCCTGAATCCGCTATGATATATTTAAATCACTTTTTTATTTTTTAAGCTAAAAAGTTCTAAGCATGTTACAACACACTCTGGTAATAATAGTTCAGTAAATGATAATATTTTTGCCAGTGTTCTGTACAAGAAACTACATTCTAGGATTTTTTTTAAAATAACACTTGGATTAAGCTTATCCCTCTCCTTTAACATAAGCATGACAACACTTTACTGGAGTTACAGGGTTATTCTGAGTTAGAGTAGCCCTAGTAGGGGCTAGTAGGAAGGTTCAAATAATATAGACCTCTGTAAAATATTATTGGCGGGTCTTTCAATGTGTTATATGTATTTCAGTGTAGGTTGCTTATTAACTCTGTGCTAAATTAAGAGTGGCAGAATCCCAGTGTCTAAAACTGCTGATGCAGTGGACGTTTACACGTGACAGCGTCACAAGTAGCTATAAAATAAAACATTAACAGAATGTACTTGCTCTGGGTTGCTGATAGATAACAACTTAAAAGGTGTCTTGGCTTCAGCAGTTTGTAAAAAAAAAAAAAAAAAACAGCTGGACCTTGGGAAAACAGCAGCATGTTGCCCTCAACAAAAGATCCTGTTTATCACTTGAAGATGCAATAAAATTAACAAATGTCCAGAGTAAACCTAATTCACCATGCTACTTAGTTTTTTTTGAAATACATAAATATGTCAAGTGAAAGGTCTCTAATAGACCCTTTTATCCTGGTAATAGTGTACATATCATTTTCCTCTCATTAGTACAAAAACTATCTAGGGAACTATTGGCCCATCCTTCATCCATTTAATCTGCATTAGCTTCCTTTTACCTTGTGTTTAATCTGCTTTGCCTGAAGGTATTTTGAATAAATCAATAGGAATACATGATTGTTTAATGATTTTTAGAAGCGCTCCCTTAGACCACAGCTGCATGATTTAGAATGACTAATTCCACTTTTTCCAATTGATTCTTTACCTATGAGGACTATTCATTTTTGCTGGAGTGAAAGAAAGAAAAATGTTACAGTGATTTAACCCTTCTCAAAAAAAAAAATTCCCCCAACAAAAACAGATTGAATGTTACTGGGAAACATGGTTACATGGCGAAATTCAAAAAGGACATTAGGAATTGACATTTAATGATCTATGGTTTCCCTTGTTAATTAGCATGCATTAATATTGCCTTTTGATTGCATTTCCATTAGGATTACCAAGCACAGCCACTGAATAATCATTAGCAGCTACATGCTGCTTTACAGTGCTCCTATTCTTTCACAAATGATCATGGGAAATGTCACACTTCTCTAATTTATAAGCACACACAAATAAATATCAGTGCAGAGAGCCTTATATAAACACAGGACACAATTCTAAGCAAACTGGTTTTGCTCAGGGAAAACAATAAAATTATTTGTATTGACAGAGTGACCTGAAAAGGCAATAAATGAATGAAATGACCTTTTCCTGACAAAATATATTTCATGCACTGATCTGTAAGTTTCCAAAAACCTAAATATAGGGACTAAAATAATTGTTTTGCCTTAAAAAACAATAATAATATTTGCATAGAGATTTTCTGTTGTAGGACTCAAAGCGCTTTAATAATCAAATAATGTACCCATACCAGTGTAATATATAATATAAAGTTAACCCGTATAAAAGGTATATATAAGGACTCTTTGGTGACCATATACCAAAGGTTAAAGGATAAGTGCACTGTAATTGCATGATAAGTTAAATTGGAAGCATCAGCTGTTAAAAATCTTTCCCCCTTTGTTTTTTTTCCTAGGTCCCCCCTGAACCTGATAACGGCTCTCGGTACAAAGCCCTGTATATATCCTTATATTACACTAAAAGGGGTGCATTATCCTTTGTTATTGTCATTATTATACATTCATTCGAATATTTCAAAATTTACATGTTTACCTTTTTTTGCCAAAAATGTTACTATGTGGGACTATATTTTTATTAATGTAGGAATATAGAGGTCAATAAAATATTTTAAAAAGACATTCTATATCATTCCCTGCTATGGTAATGTTAATTGAGAAGGAGTATGTACTATTAACTGCCACAAAAACTTATAGCTTGTCACATTTAGCTAAAACAGTTTAGGCTGCCCAGTTTAGGCAGTTTAGGAAATCTTTTTATGATTAAATGAATTATTACTTCCACCTTGCCTGATTTTTCTACTTGCTTTTTTGTGTATTTACAGGAACCAGAGGCTTAACTACCACAGGAGCAGCCCAGTTGAGCCCAGGGGAGCCCAGGGGCTAAGTAGACTCCCATTACACAAAGCTATTCTGGATGAAGAATTGGTGGAATGGGGGGGGGGGCTTATGAGTTACGCTGGGGGGTGTAAAAGAACTCCATATTGCCTCTGTATTTTAATTTTTAAATGTGCCACTATTTTTATGATTAGACAGCCCACTAATGACTAGGTATGTAATCTGCCAGCAGATTTTGCGTTACACAAGTTTTTTGGTCAGAAATTAAACATTATTGTGACAAAGTTTTGGTCAAAAAAACAATCTGCATCCCTAGTACTAATGTGTAGGTGTTTCACTGTGTGAATATAAGTGTGGTTACAAAAAGTATATTGTATTAGCAATGTGAACAACAGCTTGTTAAATACTTATGAATTAGGCAGAGATTTAATCATTCTATCACTTTGGACATAGTTGATATTGATATAAAAAGTGATCTTAATGCCATCAAGACTTAATATTAAATGCCTGAATGCTTTAACACAGTCAAGGACTATTGATCTGTAAAAAAGGAGCCATGCCATAAAATCCTTTCTGTTTCAATCTTTCTACTTTAAAGGTGAAAAACTTGCCAGGAAAAATTAGAAAATGAATGCATGGGTTCTTCTTGAACCGGCAAAGAAAGAATAGGTCAGCAAAAGTCCTTATAAAGAGTTTTTAGGTTTTCCTTAAATACATATAAATGTAGATAATATCACTGCCTGGGTCACTGATAATTTTGACAATGATGCTTAATAGTTTATGGTACCCAGACTCACATTTTTGATCTCCATTTTCTGCTCCTTTTGCGCTTTGATTTTAAAGAGTTTATTGTTTATTCAGTCTGTCAGTGTAAATCAATGATGGCGACTGGATAAATTCCAAAACATGACATAAAAAGAATAGTTAAAGAGGAAGGCTATGATGTAAATCAGAGGTTTTTTTATTTATACAGTATAGACAGAACTCAAATTGTCATTTTGCATGGCGTTGAAAATTTATTAAGTTCAGTTATCAGCTTCCTAGAAGTAACTGTTAGGCACACATGGGGCGATATTTCGACCCAACTGACTGATATTCTGTTATTTTGGTCCACTGGTTTGACATATCGGTGTTACTTTTTTGTATGTGACAGACTGATTTTGGTTGATCAGGGAAAGAAAATCAAAGGGGCATAATGATACGTTTTGTTTGATTGTGTGGTCTTCATTGGACCAAAATATTGGCAAGGGCTGTTTTCACCGCAACTAATGATTTTGAAATATCGACCCACGTACCCAGCCTAATGTCTTGGTTCATCAATAATGCAATACCTACTTCTACTTCCCTCAGTGTGTGTTTATGTGGCTTGTTCCAGGTCCCTCCTTTAACCAGCAACCAGAAGAGAGAGGGACAATGTATCCTAAGCTAGCTATGTATAAATATGCAACTTAAAGGGCATGTCCACCCCTAAAACTATTATTTCCCCCACTACTGGCCCCAATGTGTAGTATGTAAAAATCCTTACCTTACCTCTCAACTCCAAATGGTTCTCATGGAATGTCCCTACAAAGTCCCAGAAAGTGATCACAGGGAGCCTTGCAGGGAGGGAAATTTTTTCTGTCTCTGAGGCATCCAGAGGTTTGAGGCTTGCTCAGTGCAGCCCTCCCCCCCTTCCTTCCCTCCCTATCCCTGTAATTTTCCCTCTGTCCCTAGTGTTTAATCATTTTTCTGTAGTGTATGGCTTGTCATTTGTTAATTTTATATAAAAAAAAAAATTCCCCTTCTAGTTGACTGTAATGCCCTCAAACATATTTATAAAGGGCTATCATATCTCCTAGCAAACACATGTTTTCCAGAAAAAATAAACCAAACTTGAATAATTTATATTCGTAACATTATATATTCGTAACATTTGTCTCCATTCCTCTTATCAGTTTAGTTGTTTGCATCTGTAAACCTTTCAATTTGTTGATATCCTGTTTGTGTGTTGGTACCCAAAATGCATACACAAGAGTGAGAATTATGCTTTTATTCCTGAACTATTTGCTCCTTCTTTTCTTCTACTGGAAAATATTTTATTTGCTTTAACAGATCACATTGGTCTACACTCCATGACTATACATTATTAATTTGATTTGAAGAGCCAAATTACTGTTCTTACTATTTTTTTTCTTCTTCTGTTTTATTCGTCCGCTTTTTTGGACTCCTTTTGGAGAAGCGTTACCAAGTTATTGGTGAATTTCGAGATTTTTTCCCCCATTGACTATAATGTGCAATATTCGAGATTTAAGGGTCATGTAACCAAACAGTTTGTTTCATGGTCATAAACACAAACAAACACTGATACCCCCAACTCCCACAGGTACACTCACCTACTGATCTACCCCTCTATTCCCATGGTAGCCATACTTAAAGGATAACTAATTTAAAAAACGAATTTTGATCAATCATCAAAAAAGTTAGTTTTATGGTGATAAACGCAAAAGCACATACCCCCCTACATGACAAAGGCACAAACACCTACTGACCTACTCTTCCATTCCCATGGCAGCCATAATTAAAGGGTAACTGTAGCCAAAAAACAAACAAATTTTGATCAATCATCAACAAAAAGTTAGTTTTATGGTCCTAAATGCAAAAACACATACTTCCCAACCATACACAGGTACACACACCTACTAACCTACCCCTAAATTCCCATGGCAGCCATACTTAAAGGGTAAGTATAGCCAAAAAACTAATTTTGACCATCATCAAAAAAGTTTGTTTTTTACCTCCAAACCTGACACAGGTACACACACCAACTGACCTACCCTTTCAATTAGGTGCCAGACATATTTAAATGGTAATTATTGTCAAAAAACTTATTTTGACCAATCATCAAACCTTTTTTGTTTTTACCCCCAACCTGACACACCGACTGACCCATTCATTTACGTGGCTGTTATATTTAAAAGGTAAAAATAGTCAAAAAACAAATGTTGGCCAATCATTAAAAAAGTTAATTTTTAACCCCCAACCTGACACAGGTACACACACCAACTGACTTACCCCTCCATTCCTATGGCAGCCATATTTAAAGAGTAACTATAGTCAAAAAAACTAATTTTGACTAATTATCAAAAAAGCTAATTTTTTTACCTCCCAACCTGACACACATACACACACACTGACCTACCCATTTATTCATGTGGCATCCATATTTAAAGGGTAAGTATAGTTAAAAAAAAAATTTAACCAATGATCAAAATTATATTTTTTTTACCTCCCAATACCAACTGACCTACCCATCCGTACCTGTTCATTTATGTGGCAGCCATATTTAGAGGGTAAGTATAGTCAAAAAACTAATTTTAACCAATCATCAAAAAAGATACTATTTTACCTCTTCAACCTGACACAGATACACACACCTACTGACCTATACTTTCATTCCAAAAAGTTAAAAAAAACAACATCATCATCATTGTCATTTATAAGTTGCAGCACAGACACACCCATTTCCTTCTAAAATGCAGCCTTTCAAGCCAAATTTAAAGCTTATACTTAAAATTTCCCTTTCTAGTTTTAATATTGGCTCCATATGCTGGAGCTCAATAGTGACCAACTGTAATTTTTTCAACAAAAGTTATTTTTAGATTAGGGTTTGTCTGGTTTTGAGAGGGAATCAAAAGATATTTTTGACTAGCACAGACAATAAATCTGTTGGTGATATAGTCAAACCAAGCAATATATCAACAGGCAATCATTCACTATTTTCAGTCCCCTATATAAACAACAAAATGGATTTTTTAGTGCTGAATTTACAATAAATGGGTTCCATGGAATAAAATTATACATACTTAGTGTTTCTGACAATACTTTTTTTGGCATGAGAATATCCTAACATTTACATATAGAAACCAACCCATATGCACATACAGTAAACTGTTCCATGTAACAAGAGTAGCAATGTTATCCTGAAAACACAAATAAATGTGATATTCAAAAGGAAAATCTCTGTAAAATACATAATTTGTTTCCTTTTAAATTAACATGTTATGGTGCCCATACACTGCCACTTTACCTTTCAATGTACTTCTGACTAGGGATGGCATAGAACTCGAACCCGAGTTTGAGCCGAACTGTTCGAGTTCGAACGGACCCGGACTTCTCGAACTATCTCGGACGCGGACTTTCGATATTTCCCGGACTTTCGATGATTTATCGAATGTTCGAACGTTCGAATCAGCGAGTAAAATGTACATGGTATCTAGGCGCGAACATCGAATCTGCGAGTAAAGACTCCATTAAAGCCTATAGGCGAGCATCGAATCTGCGAGTAAAATGTCCATTGTTACCTCGAACGTTCGAACGCGAAAGCTCGAAAGTAGCAGGTGTGAGAGTAAAATCGATTTTACGAAAGTCCTGGATATTGGAACATGCTCCCCAGACCATTTCCCAGGTCCCACAGCCATTTACATTAAGTTACCATTAATATTTTAGTTGTATTTGACTCGAACTTTTCGAACTATTTGCCTCCCATAGACTTTAATGGGTCCGTTTTCGAACTTTCGAACTTTGACAATAGTTCGAAAGTTCGAAAACGGACCGAACTTTCAATAGTTCGACCATCTCTACTTCTGACATTCGCAAGACTTCTGAAGAACCACCTGATGTATTCTTCTTTGAACAATGGCAAGAACGTATATTAGACATTCGTCAACAAAAGAACATCTAGTCTATCTACTGTCTGCCTTTTGTATGGCCAGCATTAGAATGTCTAGTTCATCTATGGACGAAAGTCTAATCTATTTAATGTCCCCATCTAAATGCCCATACACTAGTTAGATATTAGGTTGATTAGACGTTTGTCTATAGACAAATGTCTAATCCATCTAATATCTATAGCGCTGGCGATTTCTCACTTTCCAACATTTCTTTGATAGTCTTGTCTGTCCCGTTCATTTTGCGATTGCAAGTCAGTTGCAACAAAAAATGGTTCAGACAGCCCCTTCAGCATTGCTCGAATGTCATGGGAATGTTGGAAGGCAAGTTCCTAATGTATTGGCACCCTTACTAGTGCATGGATAGCATAACTGATTCAATAAGATCTTTATCTTAGATATTTTTATCTGTATAAGACTAGTTGTCACGTACCTTTTAAATCACAAAAGTCCCAATTTGCTGAATATTACTTTATGAGTAATACGTGCAAGTAGCACTTACTTTGAGGCATGTATTGCTGCATGCCTTCAATCCAGCACATGTTTTGCTCTGGAGCAGTATCCCCCCTCCCTCTTTTAACCACACCCACTTCCATCTGACCTGACTTTTCCCCCCACAAACCAACTGTCAAAACTACACATAGCATATAGCATTACAAATGTCAAAACTCTGTCACCATTCAAGCTACAGCAAAACTGCTCACAGAAGAATAGTTTTCGAGAGCAATGCACTTGATTGACAGCTGAAATGTAAGATTTTCTAGATTGGATATCTAAAGAAATAGGGCACACATCAACAAAAAAATGGTACGGTGGAGGTTGGAAAGAATTATAGTTTCCAGTAATAGGCAATTTAAAATAACTTTTTTTTTTCAGTATAGATGCCCTTTAACTCTACAATCAAAGGGTTAAACCACCCAGAAAAAAAAACACAACTTACCATACATAAAGTGGTTATACATAAAGTGGTTAATACATTGGGGCAGAGCAGAGCAGGTGCGATAAGGAATTTTATAGCAGGTCCCTGAGAATATTTCTATTGCATAAGCAATAGGTGCTCAGATTTGGCATGTATAACTGTGCTTTATTTACCGGTAATTATACTGTAAAACAGGTAAAATAAGAAAGTACTGTCTACTTAATTCCAATTAATCACAAGAACCTTTAACAGCACATACGAATATTTATATGCATTTATATAAAAATGTAGAATATGAAAAAAGAAAATTATTTTATAAAACTAAATAGCTGCTTAACTTATGGAAACTACATTGATTTTTACTATTAAACACCATTTCCCCCCACTTAATCAAATGAGTGAGTGCTGTCATTAGTGTTCTTTAATAAGGATTTTCCAGACAATTTTAATAAAATTTAGGTAAATGACCTGACATACAGTTTCGAGCACAGACATGCTGGGTAAAAAAAAAACATTAGTTGTTGAAAGTCCATTTGTTGGTTAAAAAAAAGTTGCATTTCCATTAATTATCCATTGTTCAGCAGTGAAATGAAACATTGGAAGCCATCTAAGGTGAAATATTATTCATTAAATTCAATTGTCAAAGAATTTTGAATATATCAAACTCAGATTTATAAAGATGTGCCAGGAAATGGTTTTAGATCCTGTAAAATACTTTCCCAGCACACTATAAGATTAGACAATGGATTTGTACAAGTTGAATCTTTCACTCAAAATAAATTTAGAGAAAAGAAAGTATGACCAGAACACAAAAATATGTAAATGTATTAACTAGCTGTAGATCATGGATGGATTCAAGTGAGTTCCAGGTCTGGGTGTCCAATTTAATTTATTCTTCTTGAGTTCTGTTCCAGTTTGCCTCCTCAGTCATCAATAAAAACATGGAGGAACTTTGTCATAGTCCTTGTTTGCATGTATTATTATTTATATAGAATACTAGACAGGTGTGTAAAAATGCAGAAAACTGAAAATATTTTCTTTAATAGAAACGTTTAGGCTTACTTTACACTAGCCGTTTTTGAAAGGCAGCAGAACATTGCGTTTGTGATTTAATGCGATGTTTCGCTGCATTAACACATAGAGCCTGCTATTATTTTCAATGGCACCGCTGTGTGTTAATGCACAAAACTGCTGCATGAATTGCATTTTTTACAATGCACTACATGACAGCAATGCAGCATGAACAAAGTGTTGTTCATTATTGCATATGTGTTTTGATGTGATTTCCCTACATGAAATGCACCAAAATGCAGCCAAGTGTGAACGCAGATTAATAGATTATTTTTTATTTATGATTAACCAAATACCTTGCATTCAGGAGGTCCCTAACACCTGGCTGTTATATGCTGATTGGGACATTCCGGGGTAGATAATTGCCACAGATTCTTGTACAAGTCATTCTGAATTGAGAAACCCAGTCGGATGACTAGCGAAACATCTTCAAGAACTAAACATATAGTCAATTTAATGTAACTGAATACAACAGATATACCATGACCTAAATGAATGAGAATCTTATACTACTATTACTAACCCTAATTACTCTTTTGTGTCTGGATAGTTTAGGCAGTCATAATAATCTGCAGTTGAAATCTGTTAAAATTTAGGGGGGGTTACCGAATTCAAACATTACATTCGAGAGTTACCGATTCGGCCGGTCAACCCACACCAACAGATATTTCGGCTGGAAATATCTGCTGGTGTGTACTCAGTCTTATATTGAACTAACAATCAGTCCAATATGTTTTAGAGGGTGTGGACAGAAGGGCGATATGCAACATATCTGGTGGACTTGCCCAGTTGCCCAGGAGTACATGCACAAGGTTTTTCAAATGTTAAAAAAAAAGTGTTGTTTTTATCTTTGATTGCCGAATCCCGACTCCAGAGGGGGATTAATACTAAGTCAGCCATTGTCTGAGCTTCACAGACAGGACAATAAATTTGCTCAACGTCATGTTAAGTGCAAAAAAAGTAATTAGAGCACAGTAGAGAATCTTTTATTTGATATTTCACAAAGTAATAGAGAGAATTGGAAACATATGGAAATATGTATAAATGAAAGACTTTATTTACGTTCCTGATACAATCCTAGCTTTCTAGAAATCCTAGACAATGTGGACTTTTAGCAGTCATGCCTCATACCTCCCAGAGTGGGTATGGTCAATTGCTCGAATTTTGGTTAAACTGTCTGAAAAAATTGCATAGCTTTTCTGCAAGCCACAACCGATATCTAACCAGGCACTTCTGAAAACCACGGCCAATCATTTGGTTCTCTATGGACCACACTTGGTCACGGTGAACTGTTGGCTGCAGTTAATTTTTCTACAACTGACAGTCCTTCGTCTTGACTGACCAGTCAGATGTGCTGAATGGTTGGTCTACACGAAGGATCTAAAGGTGTGTACCAGGCTAAAGGGATATTTAACACTTCAATACAGAATAACATGATTTTGCCTGGATACCATGGGAGCCATTGTTACTTATCTTATTTTATCTCACAAGTTTATTTGATTATTACTTGATGCTTTGAATTCTGCACAACTTGTAATAATAAAAAAAAATATTGAACATTAAATACATTTAATTTTGCAGATCTGCTCCAGCTAAATTATTAGCTGGGCTATTTTCCTGTCTGTACAGATATGTAATATTAAAAAGCAATATAAAATAGCAACATGAAACATACTATGTTATGGTCCATGAGGTACATATAGTATGAAATATGATTTGCTGGACCTTGAAATGAGTTTAGTAATGTAATAGCATGAGTGGTATTCTGCATTGTCTCTCAGGTGCAAAATAAACCTTGTCAAGGTATAATATAAACCTAGGTAGAGAAAGAGCACAGCGACTCATATGAGATAAATTCAGCTGAAAATAATATTTGTTAGCAAATCACATTTGTTAAAAAGGTCTGTTATCAGAGGCTTTTATATTTGTGTTAAGCTGGGCATTCACAGTACCAATCTTTAAAAAATGACAGGCAGAATTCGTAAGGCTGGGTACACACAAACAGATATTTAGACCGACTGACCAATATTTTCATGTATCAGTTGGTCAGCCAAAAAATAGGAGGTGTTTTCATGGCTGGCCACGACAGATGTCAGTTCATCCATATCAGAAAAAAGGATGATCGAACATTTCAGTAAATCATGCAGTCTCTTATGGACCGTATGTATGGTCAGGGCTAGATGCAAAAAAGGAACATAAACTTCTGGGTAATTTCCATGTTTCCATGGTAGCCCTTACAAAATGCTTCACATAATAAAAGGTTTTTACAGCATTCCACGAGCTAAATGCAAAACCAGAGATCCAACCACAGACCGGTTTCTGTACACACAGTGCAGATTGGCCTCCCTATCCTAAAATCTAGGGAAGATTTGGGGCTGTGCGCACATAAAACTATTTAATGCTGGCGGTAAATACTTATGTGTGGTTGAGATTCACCCAGATCCATGCAGCCACTGGTAAATCTGCTACGGGAGATTTGCCCAGAGCAAGTGTGGTTCTGGTTGAATCTCCCTGTTAGTATATAACACCACAAATAAACATAAGAGTCTACTGTTGTATTCAATTAGATCAACTGGACTTGAAGTTTAGTTCTTGAAGATGAATGAGAACCTGGATGAATGAGAACCTTCACAAGCATAAGAGTCTACTAAACACTATAAAGATAAACAAGTTGCAGTGTGGTAAGTCTAGTTGGGGAGTATCCAGGACATTTATAATAAATTATTTAAAAATAGTATGTTACTGTCAATAGGCAAGTTAAAAAATATGTTAGGCATACATGCATATCTTCAAATGACTCTGGTTCCTAATAGATGTGCAGGTTGGACCAGATTACATTTCTAAATATTTGTTGTGTTAAAAGTAGTAGGCAGTAAAAAAAATCCTCCTTCAATTAAAGTGTCTGTACTATGCCCATCAATTTTTATACAGTGTCTAATGTTTTTTCTTTAAGGAATGAGCATAAAAATCTAAAACAAACATGGGATTAAGTGATTATTTATTGGATTCCCCATCTGAGAAATCGAGTACAATTTTCCATTTTAGAAAGAGAACTGAATACAAATTAAAAGTATGATGTGCTTTGGGGCTAACTTATTCTCTGCTTCAGGTTGAGCTATAATGTAATTGACATGCAAATGAAAGCTCTTTGCTCCTTGGTTCTGTTTTCTTGCTCCTGAACGCTATTAATCCCATTAATTGCACATAAAAAGACTGCTAGCAATTCTACAAATGAGTAAACACAAAGATAAATTGTAATGGTACTAGCAGAGCAAATTGGATTCAAGCTCTCATTGCACAATCTTGTTTCATTTGGCCAATTTTATTATCACTGTTACTGGAACAAATCACTTTATTAAACAGAAGGGGCTTTTACCAAATCCCTTGTTCTTGTGGGTATTAGCACAATGATGGCCAGAGTCTGCCAAACTCCGTAATACATCGCCCAGTCATGAACATATCAAATGTACTTTGTTTCCCATTTTCTTTTGTGCTACTGCTCTCTTTAAATAGAGGCAATTTCATGAAATGATATATAACAGCCATTATTTAAAGCTTTAAAGAAACCAGCTTAAATCATATGCATATTGATTATCTCTTTGTAGACATCTACTAACAATTATGTATTACAAAATATTATATTTTAAATTTCCATATATCTATCTCTCCATCCATCCATCTGCCAGTTTATCTATCTATCTATCTATCTATCTATCTATCTATCTATCTATCTACATACCTATCTATCTATCTATCTATCTATCCTTCCGCCAGTCTGTCTATCTATCTATCTATCTATCTATCTATCTATCTATCTATCTATCTATCTATCTATATCCATCCATCCATCCATCCATCCATCATCCATCCATCCATCCATCCATCTCCATCCATCCCCATCCCTCCTCCAGCTAATCTATCTATCTATCTATCTATCTATCTATCTATCTATCTATCTATCTATCTATCTATCACCATCCATCCTTCAACCAGTCTATCTATCTATCTATCTATCTATCTATCTATCTATCTATCTCTCCATCTCTCCATCCATCCATCCATCTGCCAGTCTGTCTGTATGTCTGTACCTTTAGGAAGGTTGGTGGTCCTTTTTTTTTTAGGTACAAAAGAGTAGTAAAATGTAACCCCCTTCACCACATGTATTGCCTTTCTATACATATGAAAAGGACACATCTGCAATGAGCTTATACTAGTCACATGGTGATTCTTGTACATAACCAAGACAATGCTGCACAATGGATACTTGGTGAATAGCGATAAATGCTCCATCAACCTTCACTCATGATGGTTCCTCCCCTCACAAAGCAAGTTTCTAAACGAAATCCTGAACCTTGCAAAAGTCTACATTCTATGCATATGAACTCTACATATTGTCCACCAGCAAGCAGAATCTAAGGGCTATTTCCCTTAGTCGTGGTTCACTGGCACTGTATATATGCTGCCTGGTGGTCTTAAAATTTTTCAGACAAGATTTTTTTTTTATTAAAATGAATAGCTTTTAACACATTCAGCAAAATGTTCCCAGAAGTGATGAATATCTATTCTGCTTTTTTTTACTGTTACAAGCTAATCAAACGAAAATATGTAGTAATAAAATGTACTCGCAATCATTTATAATATATATGTGCTAATATTTATATAACATACAGTAATATAATATATGATAAACTAATACATAGACATTTGAAATGGTTATTCTAAACTGGGCAGACATAACAGGGCCATTAGGCTGGGTACACACTGGGAGGATTTTTCATCCCGACCGTCCATTCACCACTAGTGTGTGTTTGACAGTGCCGATCATGACGGTCATGACGAATGTCTTTGCGGCCTTCAATTTGGCGTGACCGAATGTGCGGCCCATAGGAGACTGCACAATTGCCGGTTATTTTCCGTCATGTCCGATCACCCATTTGCCCAATCCTGGCAAATGGGCAACAATGGCTGCCATCAGCAAAATCACAATTTTTCGGCCTGACCAACCGAAACATGGAAATATCAGTTGGGTGGCCCAAAAAATGTGTGTACCTAGCCTGGGATACAGTGTCAGATCCTTCCTCCTGACTGACTGTTCAGCACTTCTGACCGATCGGCCAGGAGGAAGGATTTACAGTTGCTGCAATAGTGCCCGCGGCTGACCGTGTGCCTCGACCAAGTGTGCGGTCCATAGAGGACTGCATGATTGCCAGTGATTTTCAGACATGTCCTATCATTAATTTGCCACTGATCACAAGGAACTCTTGTCGATCGGACCGAAATATTGCATAATGTGTACCTAGCTTAAAGGATAAGTACACTGTAAAAACAATTTAAGTGTAAACTATTCATCTCCTCCTTTTTTTCTATGTCCCTCGGATCCTGAGCCTACCTGTGTTGATGTAAAGTTTCTGATATCTTCGATCTTCATTGTAGTCTGCTTTGCCCCCCCCCCCGATAGTTCCTGGATCTCCTTCTTCTGTAGTCCCAAAAAGCATGGTCTGTTTGCTCTGTGTGTGTGTGCCCCGTGTGATGACACACATCACACGGGGCAATGTGATGTCGGCGTGAGCACGCATGCACACTTCCATGGACGCGCCAACATCATGACGTGTGTACCGTGAATTCATGGGGGGCCTGGGGGCATGCAGGTGCATGGAGCAAACGGACTGGGACTGTGCTTTTTGAGACAACAGAAGAAGGAGATCCAGGAACTCTCAGGGGGCGGAGAAGATCCAAGATGTCAGTAACTTTACATCAACATAGGTAGGCTCAGGAGGGACCTAGGAAAAAAAAAAGGGGGGGGATGATTAGTTAAAGCTGCTGCTTCCAATTACACTTAACTTGTTTTTACAGTGTGCTTACACTTTAAGATCTGAATATAGAAGGATGGTCAAATATTAAAGGTATTAGTGATGAGTAGAGATGGGCGGTTTGTTTGTTCCAAACCTGATCCAGGGCAGATCTCACAGATTTTCCTGAATTCTGCTTTCTGAACTTTTCCCGAACTCCGTTCAAAAATTTTTGAAAATCCTCGAGATTTCCAGACGTTTGGTAATCCTCGAACGGCTAAGGATTCTCGCATGGCAGAGAGTCCCATGGCTGGACGTTTGGGGGTCAACCCCCTTAGAAGCACCATTGTGCCCTTACAAGGGCCCTTTGGGGCTTAAGGGGTCCCACAGCTCGAAATGGGACCCACCTTACCAGCACTTAGAAGTGCCCTTTTGGCTCTTGGTAGGGCCCTTGTGGCAATGACAAGTGCCTTTTGGTGCTTAAGGGGTCTCGCAGCTCAAACCAGGACCCCCCTCCCTAGCACTTAGAAGTGCCCTTGTGACACTGACAAGTGCCATTGTTGATGGTCCAGCTGCTCGAAACCAGGATCCCCATTGGCTCTTAGAAGAGCCCTTGTGGGCATGTCTTCTTTCTTCCCAGACAGTGCCACCAACTCCACTGATGTTGACAGCACCGGGAAATGTCACTGCGGCCCCAGAGACACCGCCGGCACTGGTGACATCAATGTCGCAGGTGTTGCCGGTATCTTGATCTGATGCCTTCTTTCTTCGCAGCCGGCGACACCAGCGGCTGAATGCTGGAATCCTCAGCCACAGTGACATCACCCGGTGTTGGCAACATCAGTGGAGCTGGTGTCACCGTCTGGGAAGAAAAAAGACACGTCCCCAAGAGCTTTTCTAAGAGCCAATGAGGTCCTGGTTTTGAGCTGCAGGACACCCAACAAAGGCACCTGTCAGGGTCGAATTGTGGGACCCCTTAAGCCCCAAAAGACTTGGGAGGGTGTCCTGGGTTGAGCCGCAGACCCCGAACGTCTGGCTGTGGGACTTTCTTCCGTTTGAAAACCAACGAACAGCCAAATTCAAGAGTCTTCAAATGTTTGAGGACTCTCAAATTGGCTGTTCGAGGATTACTGAAAACACCCGCGGAAAACTTGTACGCTTCTTCCAGTTTGTTGCTGTTCCTCCCATGGGGACTTGTTCCCCAGACCATTTACCAAGTTCCAGAGCTATTTACAGTAAGTTATCACTGCTATTTAAACTGTTATTTTTGGTGGAAATTTCCAAAATTTTTTCCCCATTGACTTGGCGGGAAGTCAGCGGATTTTCTAATTTTCAGATTTTTTTGAAAATTCCTCGAGTGGAACAGATTTTTCAGAAGTGATTCTAGTGAGTCCTGGTTTCTAAACAAACCTGGTTATGATTCAGAACAGCTGGTTTTTCAAAAATACGTCGATCCATTAGAATTTTTCAAATCTCTCTCTCTGTATATACATATATATATAAAAGTATATATTAAAATATCAGAAAATTGTTTTTGAAAATTGGAAATTCCAATCAAAATTCAACAATTTCGATTAAATATTTTACAATTGCGAATTACAAATTCATCAAAAATTTTAAAAATTCTGATTCATTTGTGTTTGAATCGAATTATGATTTTTGCAACTTTAACAGTGCCAAATGTCTTTTGGAGTGCTTTCTGCTGGTGGTTCTTAACTCCTAATGACCCGTTCATCAACTTAAAAAGTGAATGTAGGGAGAACGTCACAGAAATAACAGAGGATGAATATCTAGTGTATGTCCATTATAAGAGTCAATCATTTAAACTATTTTTTCACTATATTTGATAATCCTACCATGGCTGATCAACCAAAATTTCAGTCACAATGGTTAATCGATCAAACTTTTGCCCAAAATAAACCTGGTTTCAATTAGAATCCATGAATATGGCTAAATTTTCAGAATTTCTTTGGGCCATGTGAAAAATTGTGGTCAAAACTTTGAAAATTGGGAATAAATGGTGCAAATCGTGGTCTAAATGTAGAAAATTTCAATAAAAAAATCCAACAAATTCAGTTTCAATTGGATTCAAATATAATTTTCCGATTTTAGATTACAACTCATGACATTCGTCATGACATGAATATCCTGTAATTTATACAATGTACAAAGAGACTTACTTGTGTATTTTAGTAAATTTTATACCTCCAGTTAAAAATATAAGGATAAAAGAAGTCAAGTTAGAGATCTGTTGGTGAAGTACAGGGGTGATTCTAGACCTTTTGGCACCTGAGACAAACTTTTTAAAGCCGCCCCTATATCATCCCGTGGTGCTGCAAAAAGGGAGGGGCTTATGGAGGTGGGTGTGGTGGGCTAACTAACACTGGATGGTGAACTGGAGGGCTGACTTGATACTGGATGGTGAACTGGAGTGCTGGCCTAACAGTGGCTGATGAACCCTCCAGTTCAGCAGACACTGTTAGGTTAGCCATCCAATTCACCAGAAACTGTTAAGTCAGGTTAGACTGACATAACAGTGGCTGAGAAACTGTAGGGCTAACGTAACATTTTCTGGTGAACTAGAGGGATGGCTTTACAGTGTCGGGTAAAATAGAGGGCTGACCTAACACTGGCTAGGAAACTAGATGGGGTGTGTTAATATATCTGCCAAACTGGTACATATAAATTTGCCCACAGTGATTGGTACATACAAGTTTCCCACAGTGAGTGTGACTGGTAGCTACAAGTTTGCTCACAGTGATTGGTACATACATGTTTGAGTACAATGGCTGGTAAATACAAGTTTGCCCTAAGTGATTGGTACAAACAAGTTTGACCACAGTGAGTGTAAGATTAAGATTAGAGGAAAATACATTTCATCTTCAGTTTAGGAAAAGAGATTTATTGCTAGAACCTTAGTCCCAGGAGCCTCATGTATCCACTCAGACCTGATCCAGTGCTCACAACAAATGGTAGTACATCCATCTCCTCCAGGGTTCACAGCTCTGTAAGGTAAGGTAGGTATCCAGGCAGGCAACCTGACCATTGTAATGTTTAACGGAATGCTATAGGATCACAAAGCTCCACCCACTTTCTGCTCCTTTAGCGTCATGTGAACTATTATTGTTCTGATGTTTTTATTATTTTGCCCAAAAAAGTAAAGTTTTATATTAACTCAGTATTCTGGTTGCCTGCCTGGATACCTACCTCACCTTTTGCAAGTAATAATTAAGACCATGCACATCAGTCTTGCAAGCCCATGTAATCTATCTATCTATCTATCTATCTATCTATCTATCTATCTATCTATCTATCTATCTATCACCATCCATCCTTCAACCAGTCTATCTATCTATCTATCTATCTATCTATCTATCTATCTATCTATCTATCTATCTATCTATCTATCTATCTATCTCTCCATCTCTCCATCCATCCATCCATCTGCCAGTCTGTCTGTATGTCTGTACCTTTAGGAAGGTTGGTGGTCCTTTTTTTTTAGGTACAAAAGAGTAGTAAAATGTAACCCCCTTCACCACATGTATTGCCTTTCTATACATATGAAAAGGACACATCTGCAATGAGCTTATACTAGTCACATGGTGATTCTTGTACATAACCAAGACAATGCTGCACAATGGATACTTGGTGAATAGCGATAAATGCTCCATCAACCTTCACTCATGATGGTTCCTCCCCTCACAAAGCAAGTTTCTAAACGAAATCCTGAACCTTGCAAAAGTCTACATTCTATGCATATGAACTCTACATATTGTCCACCAGCAAGCAGAATCTAAGGGCTATTTCCCTTAGTCGTGGTTCACTGGCACTGTATATATGCTGCCTGGTGGTCTTAAAATTTTTCAGACAAGATTTTTTTTTTTATTAAAATGAATAGCTTTTAACACATTCAGCAAAATGTTCCCAGAAGTGATGAATATCTATTCTGCTTTTTTTTACTGTTACAAGCTAATCAAACGAATATATGTAGTAATAAAATGTACTCGCAATCATTTATAATATATATGTGCTAATATTTATATAACATACAGTAATATAATATATGATAAACTAATACATAGACATTTGAAATGGTTATTCTAAACTGGGCAGACATAACAGGGCCATTAGGCTGGGTACACACTGGGAGGATTTTTCATCCCGACCGTCCATTCACCACTAGTGTGTGTTTGACAGTGCCGATCATGACGGTCATGACGAATGTCTTTGCGGCCTTCAATTTGGCGTGACCGAATGTGCGGCCCATAGGAGACTGCACAATTGCCGGTTATTTTCCGTCATGTCCGATCACCCATTTGCCCAATCCTGGCAAATGGGCAACAATGGCTGCCATCAGCAAAATCACAATTTTTCGGCCTGACCAACCGAAACATGGAAATATCAGTTGGGTGGCCCAAAAAATGTGTGTACCTAGCCTGGGATACAGTGTCAGATCCTTCCTCCTGACTGACTGTTCAGCACTTCTGACCGATCGGCCAGGAGGAAGGACTTACAGTTGCGGCAATAGTGCCCGCGGCTGACCGTGTGCCTCGACCAAGTGTGCGGTCCATAGAGGACTGCATGATTGCCAGTGATTTTCAGACATGTCCTATCATTAATTTGCCACTGATCACAAGGAACTCTTGTCGATCGGACCGAAATATTGCATAATGTGTACCTAGCTTAAAGGATAAGTACACTGTAAAAACAATTTAAGTGTAAACTATTCATCTCCTCCTTTTTTTCTATGTCCCTCGGATCCTGAGCCTACCTGTGTTGATGTAAAGTTTCTGATATCTTCGATCTTCATTGTAGTCTTCTTTGCCCCCCCCCCCCGATAGTTCCTGGATCTCCTTCTTCTGTAGTCCCAAAAAGCATGGTCTGTTTGCTCTGTGTGTGTGTGCCCCGTGTGATGACACACATCACACGGGGCAATGTGATGTCGGCTTGAGCACGCATGCACACTTCCATGGACGCGCCAACATCATGACGTGTGTACCGTGAATTCATGGGGGGCCTGGGGGCATGCAGGTGCATGGAGCAAACGGACTGGGACTGTGCTTTTTGAGACAACAGAAGAAGGAGATCCAGGAACTCTCAGGGGGCGGAGAAGATCCAAGATGTCAGTAACTTTACATCAACATAGGTAGGCTCAGGAGGGACCTAGGAAAAAAAAAGGGGGGGGATGATTAGTTAAAGCTGCTGCTTCCAATTACACTTAACTTGTTTTTACAGTGTGCTTACACTTTAAGATCTGAATATAGAAGGATGGTCAAATATTAAAGGTATTAGTGATGAGTAGAGATGGGCGGTTTGTTTGTTCCAAACCTGATCCAGGGCAGATCTCACAGATTTTCCTGAATTCTGCTTTCTGAACTTTTCCCGAACTCCGTTCAAAAATTTTTGAAAATCCTCGAGATTTCCAGACGTTTGGTAATCCTCGAACGGCTAAGGATTCTCGCATGGCAGAGAGTCCCATGGCTGGACGTTTGGGGGTCAACCCCCTTAGAAGCACCATTGTGCCCTTACAAGGGCCCTTTGGGGCTTAAGGGGTCCCACAGCTCGAAATGGGACCCACCTTACCAGCACTTAGAAGTGCCCTTTTGGCTCTTGGTAGGGCCCTTGTGGCAATGACAAGTGCCTTTTGGTGCTTAAGGGGTCTCGCAGCTCAAACCAGGACCCCCCTCCCTAGCACTTAGAAGTGCCCTTGTGACACTGACAAGTGCCATTGTTGATGGTCCAGCTGCTCGAAACCAGGATCCCCATTGGCTCTTAGAAGAGCCCTTGTGGGCATGTCTTCTTTCTTCCCAGACAGTGCCACCAACTCCACTGATGTTGACAGCACCGGGAAATGTCACTGCGGCCCCAGAGACACCGCCGGCACTGGTGACATCAATGTCGCAGGTGTTGCCGGTATCTTGATCTGATGCCTTCTTTCTTCGCAGCCGGCGACACCAGCGGCTCAATGCTGGAATCCTCAGCCACAGTGACATCACCCGGTGTTGGCAACATCAGTGGAGCTGGTGTCACCGTCTGGGAAGAAAAAAGACACGTCCCCAAGAGCTTTTCTAAGAGCCAATGAGGTCCTGGTTTTGAGCTGCAGGACACCCAACAAAGGCACCTGTCAGGGTCGAATTGTGGGACCCCTTAAGCCCCAAAAGACTTGGGAGGGTGTCCTGGGTTGAGCCGCAGACCCCGAACGTCTGGCTGTGGGACTTTCTTCCGTTTGAAAACCAACGAACAGCCAAATTCAAGAGTCTTCAAATGTTTGAGGACTCTCAAATTGGCTGTTCGAGGATTACTGAAAACACCCGCGGAAAACTTGTACGCTTCTTCCAGTTTGTTGCTGTTCCTCCCATGGGGACTTGTTCCCCAGACCATTTACCAAGTTCCAGAGCTATTTACAGTAAGTTATCACTGCTATTTAAACTGTTATTTTTGGTGGAAATTTCCAAAATTTTTTCCCCATTGACTTGGCGGGAAGTCAGCGGATTTTCTAATTTTCAGATTTTTTTGAAAATTCCTCGAGTGGAACAGATTTTTCAGAAGTGATTCTAGTGAGTCCTGGTTTCTAAACAAACCTGGTTATGATTCAGAACAGCTGGTTTTTCAAAAATACGTCGATCCATTAGAATTTTTCAAATCTCTCTCTCTGTATATACATATATATATAAAAGTATATATTAAAATATCAGAAAATTGTTTTTGAAAATTGGAAATTCCAATCAAAATTCAACAATTTCGATTAAATATTTTACAATTGCGAATTACAAATTCATCAAAAATTTTAAAAATTCTGATTCATTTGTGTTTGAATCGAATTATGATTTTTGCAACTTTAACAGTGCCAAATGTCTCTTGGAGTGCTTTCTGCTGGTGGTTCTTAACTCCTAATGACCCGTTCATCAACTTAAAAAGTGAATGTAGGGAGAACGTCACAGAAATAACAGAGGATGAATATCTAGTGTATGTCCATTATAAGAGTCAATCATTTAAACTATTTTTTCACTATATTTGATAATCCTACCATGGCTGATCAACCAAAATTTCAGTCACAATGGTTAATCGATCAAACTTTTGCCCAAAATAAACCTGGTTTCAATTAGAATCCATGAATATGGCTAAATTTTCAGAATTTCTTTGGGCCTTGTGAAAAATTGTGGTCAAAACTTTGAAAATTGGGAATAAATGGTGCAAATCGTGGTCTAAATGTAGAAAATTTCAATAAAAAAATCCAATAAATTCAGTTTCAATTGGATTCAAATATAATTTTCCGATTTTAGATTACAACTCACCAGTTTCATTCATCTCTAAATAAAACTAGTTAAATTGTAGTATTTTTGAGAAGAATTGCATTTTTTTTGGTTAGCACCAAAAAAAAAACATGACATTCGTCATGACATGAATATGCTGTAATTTATACAATGTACAAAGAGACTTACTTGTGTATTTTAGTAAATTTTATACCTCCAGTTAAAAATATAAGGATAAAAGAAGTCAAGTTAGAGATCTGTTGGTGAAGTACAGGGGTGATTCTAGACCTTTTGGCACCTGAGACAAACTTTTTAAAGCCGCCCCTATATCATCCCGTGGTGCTGCAAAAAGGGAGGGGCTTATGGAGGTGGGTGTGGTGGGCTAACTAACACTGGATGGTGAACTGGAGGGTTAGACTGACATAACAGTGGCTGAGAAACTGTAGGGCTAACGTAACATTTTCTGGTGAACTAGAGGGATGGCTTTACAGTGTCGGGTAAAATAGAGGGCTGACCTAACACTGGCTAGGAAACTAGATGGGGTGTGTTAATATATGTGCCAAACTGGTACATATAAATTTGCCCACAGTGATTGGTACATACAAGTTTCCCACAGTGAGTGTGACTGGTAGCTACAAGTTTGCTCACAGTGATTGGTACATACATGTTTGAGTACAATGGCTGGTAAATACAAGTTTGCCCTAAGTGATTGGTACAAACAAGTTTGACCACAGTGAGTGTAAGATTAAGATTAGAGGAAAATACATTTCATCTTCAGTTTAGGAAAAGAGATTTATTGCTAGAACCTTAGTCCCAGGAGCCTCATGTATCCACTCAGACCTGATCCAGTGCTCACAACAAATGGTAGTACATCCATCTCCTCCAGGGTTCACAGCTCTGTAAGGTAAGGTAGGTATCCAGGCAGGCAACCTGACCATTGTAATGTTTAACGGAATGCTATAGGATCACAAAGCTCCACCCACTTTCTGCTCCTTTAGCGTCATGTGAACTATTATTGTTCTGATGTTTTTATTATTTTGCCCAAAAAAGTAAAGTTTTATATTAACTCAGTATTCTGGTTGCCTGCCTGGATACCTACCTCACCTTTTGCAAGTAATAATTAAGACCATGCACATCAGTCTTGCAAGCCCATGTAATTGTGTCATACACGGGTACACAAAAGTGTAATGTTTCGGTACACAGTGGTACCTTCTTCAGACAGACAATAAAATACATAGGCTTGCAAGACTGATGTGCATGGTCTTAATTATTACTTGCTACTATTGACCACTTACCATGGTTTGCCATTGCACTCAGACACTTCTCTTTGCTTACTACCTCTACTAGGTGTGTGCAGGATCATCTCTTAGTAAAGGTTTATTTACAGTGAGAATGTTGAAGCAGATGTGGTAATGGCAAGTTTATTGAATAGCTTTAGAAGTGGGCTGGATACTTTTCTAAAACTAAGAAATATTAAGAATTACTGGTACTACTAATACATAAACTGTAGTTCTATATAATTGTAATGTAGGTAAAAAAAAGCCGTACATCTATCTAGTCAAACTTTTATACCATATTCGTTAACCCTATCTTACAGATGATCCAGAGCAAAAAAAAAAAAGAAAACAGGAGGGAAAATTCCTTCATGACTTTGGAAATATCTCTGTGTTAGATACTGTATCTGTACATTTGCTTTAAAAACTCTACACACCCTAAAAAAACTCCAGGGTTTCATTTAATAACAATAAAAAAGGCTAATCCTATCAGAACTTGTTTCAATATTTCTAAATTATCATCTGTACAAAAAAGTCTAAAAGAAATCCTAGAAATTCTGGTTGCATTAGTGTGCACAGTATTACTAAATTGTTTTCCTCTCACACAACACCAAATATTATTATTGTACTTGGCACCCTCTGTAATTTATGGTACATTTTATAACACAATTACTAAAGATATTTACATATGGGCAGAGGCATTTGGACTTGGACTTGGCTTGGGCTATTTTTGTTGGTAAGTGTGTTTTTATAAATATTATTACTGGATATAATTATTTGGCTTGTGTTTGCATTACTTGCGCAGCCTTTACAGTGTATAGGACATTTTATTACATCATCACCAACAATATTTATGTATAGAATAACAATAGCATGTGAAGGATACTTTTGTGTGACATATTTATAATTAAATATATGTATTTTAGATTTGTTTTTCAAAGACCCCATCTTTTCCAAGCAAGTTTATTAAGTATAAAGTTAAAGTAAGAAGACTGAAGTTCTAGACATTTTTAGTCACAAACCTTCATTCTGATTCAATAGCCAGAGCACCAAGGAGCATTGAAGATTAGTTTGAAGGTCTGCACAGTGTCTTAGTCATAATTTTTCCACATTCTTAATTTAATTCTAAAGGGAAACCTTTTTTCAAAAAAATCACCCTCAACTTCCCTTCAAAGGCAGGCTTGATCCAGCATGTTTACTTAGAGAGCAAATGTATTCAAGACAGCGATGTTGGATTAAAAGAAGAAAGGCAGGAGAAATCAAAGAGTCTTAACTGCACATGAAAGCCAATTGCTGGCAACCAATCTGTTCTACTTCCAACCATTTGCACTTTATGAATAAAGGTCAATCCTGCATTAGTACCCAAATGTTAATGTTGTTATGAGGTTTTAAGCTGCTTTAAATGCTGAATAAGTGAAAGTGAGACGATGTGAGGGGAGGGGGCAGGTTGTGAGCAAGTCGAGAGACCTAATCATCTAGTTATGAAGAGAAAGTAAATGCTATGCTCAAAGGTGTATTCAAAGTGACATTGCAAAGATTGCTAAGGTATGCAAGGAAATTTGACCCAATTCCAAAATTCTATGAATCATATACTGGAGGACTAATAGGCCTTTGTACTGAATGGAGCAATCTTATTTATTAGGAAGCACTTTCTGATTTATTTAACAGCTTTTCCTGCATATTGTGTATTTTCCCATTTAATCTAACACAATGCATTACAGATGCAAACAATATTCATAAAACCACGGTGATTACCACTATTATAGGGAGATGAAACTTTGTATATGTATAGAGAACCACTATCTCTCTCTATATTGTCTCTCTATGCATCGCAAATGACGTTAACCCATACCATTATTTGCTAGTGTTAAATATTCCAACCTAAAAAGCAACTAAAAGCTAAGTGCATTGGTTGCAGCAGTTGCACAACCCTCTTTTTCTTGTACTACCACAACCACTGTTAAGTTGCTCGTAAAGCCACGTTAACCCTTAACAGGCACTCAATGCTACTTTATAGTGCGAAAAATAATGCTTTTTGAATAGAGTTGTTACACCAGAGCTTCTTACCTATTGGATTCAAGAGATACTGCTGAGTGAATACTGCATCACAGGAAGGTAAGAGGAGCATCGGGTAACATGGGTTTTATACTCATGTAGGGGATAGTGTTATTTTTTCATCTCTCCCTTAGTGTTTACCAATTGGCAAAAACAGCAAGTTTTATTTAAATATTCATAAACACTGCGATTGGTAAATAACATTTGCAACAGTTAGTAAATTATGATCCCAGTATTTACCTGGTAAAAATTTCATTGGTTAATATGTGGATTTATAACTATGCCCATATGGTTATATATGCTATATAGGAATATATGTTAAGTGCACAAAAGCAAAATATAAGGTGACCTGACAAACAATCGTGGCTTTGAAAAAAAAAGACTGACAAATAGTATTTTATATATATATATATATATATATTTTTTTTTTTTTTTTTTTTTTTTTTTTTTTTCAAAGTACCAACAAAACTTTAGTACAATTTGGGTGTTTTTTTCTAAAATATGAGTCCTAACTGCATTCTTTATAAATTAATGAAACTGCTTACCTGTAAATATTAAAATGTTTTGGTTTGTCATCCTCTGCTTTTCTTCCTATGGACCATAATGTGGATTGATATCAGCTTGGAGTGGGAAGGAAAAAAGAAGAGATTCAGCAAGAACCATCAAAGTTAAGCAATTGTGATACCTACAAGGTGATATATCACCAACAATTGACTTAAATTATACTTTAATGAGGTAGGAATAATAGTGCAATGAACACATTTTCATTTTTGACATTTAGGTAAATGAATACAACCAAGCTGTAAATACTTTCTAATCCAAAATAATTACATGTTGTTATCTGGATGCAGCGATGAATACCTTGGTACTTCCACTGTATAAATGTAACTTGTTCCTGTTTTGTCTGCTTTCTAAGAAAATGCAAGGGACAATGTGTCTGTTTACTTATTGTTTAAAATGGTGATAATTTTGCCCCAACCAATCAGATCTTATTTAACATTTGAAAGCTAACATCTGATTGGTTGGGTCCAAATTAGCACCATTTTTAACGATAAGAACTTTTATTGAATAACCCTGAATATTTTTGTGCATAATAAAAAAATATAAGCAAGTTCTACTGGCAAATCATTGTATGCAGTGCAGGTAGTAACGGATGTAAAAAAAAGTGTTATATATTTATATTATATAGATTTATAGAAACAACCCATTTATAAATTGTTACCTTACAGAAGAAGTTTGTCAGAATTTATAAAAATTTGCAAACCCAGATGATCAAAAAGGAATATTGACAAAAAAAAACATACATTTTTGGTAACTTTAAATAAAGGGACACATCACTGAGAAAAGCAAATTTTATAATAAATACGTTGAAATTAACAGGGAGTTACGAGAGAGTACACCTACCTCACCATTACTTACAATAACAGATATTCTAATCAAAAGATGTATGGATTAAAACTTTCCCCACTATTGGTTCACCTGATATTCCTCCCATTTCTAAAGTGGGCATGCACTCACACACATTAGGGAAGGTGGTGGAATGACAGGGGGGGCACACGGAAAGCTGTCAGCACAGACATCTTCCAATTTGGATATTGGCTATTATAAGTAACAAAGGTAAATTAGAGATTTTTTTTTTACATTTTAATTATACTCAGTAAACTTACCCTTAAAGAAAAATACATTTAGACAGTTAGAAATAGAAATGTATCCAATTAGAAATATGTTGTTGCATAAGACTGCAACTAAGTGTTTAACTACAAGTCTACATGTACTTTTGTTAAAAATTCCAGACTAATTATAACTGACAAGAGTGACTGCCATCCAGACACAGGGGTGCAAATAATTTTATGTTTAACAAGAAATGGTGTGTGTCCTAAAGAAAATAAATCACCTTTTACAATGTGTTAGCAGATTAATGTTATGATTCCTAGATCTTAGATAAAGGAAGAAGAAGATAAGGGTGGCGGCAAACCAACGACTTTCCATTGCTGCAGTAGTCGCTGCACTAAAAAATAAGCTTTATTTATAAAATCATTTTTTAAGTGTATTATGTTTTTCTAAAGGATTCTTGCTATGGCAATTATTGCCAATACCCTGTTGCAGAAAAAAAAACTTGAATTCCCCCAAACGCTATTTATAAGAAGCAACATTGTTGCAGAAAAGAAAATTACCCAGAATTATCCTTGTACTATGACCTGATTAAAGAAGGCAATTTAGGTGATTTAGGGTAAAATATGAATAAAATGTAAAAGCATTGGGCATTAACTAATGAGGTAATGTGATGTGCAGGGTTGTATATAGTGCAGTACTTAGAGACATTGCTTATTTGATTAGCTGGAGTAAATATTTTCTGTGGATTCAGTCCCAACTGCCCGAAATGAAAGAGTTTTCAAAGGATTTAAAATAATCTGTGGATTCAGTTACACGATAATATAATCCCATACTTTGATTTTATATATAGTTTACACAGCCCAAGCCCTTTAGAATTTGTCAACAAAATATCGAGGCACCCAAGTTCTGTACTATATATAGCTAATGTAATTTTGCAGCTTTGAAATCAAACTAAATTCTTAAATATTAAAATATTTTATTGCAGCTAAAAAGCATCTTTTTTTAACACCTATTAACAAAGACTTAATAGCAATAAATATGCCATTTGATTAAAATGTTATTTTAATTATGTTGCCTTAACTTTGTTTGAAATTATACATATGAACAATACAAATGGCAATTCAACATTATCAGGGTTATTCAATATGAGTTCTTATCATTTAAAATGGTGCTAATCGTGCCCCAACCAATCAGATGTTAGCTTTCAAATGTTAAACAAGATCTGATTGGATGGGGCAAAATTAGCACCATTTTAAACGATAAGAACTTTTATTGAATCTCCCTGTATATGTATTATAAAGACAATTGCATTGTAGGTTAAACATGCAGCTGGCTGTTAAATCAGCTAAACTATCCATCTCTACAGCTGGTATACTTGTTTAGAGATATAAAGGACCTCGTGTCCCAAACCTATACATATACAGAAGGTCTCAGGGTGCAAAAAACAAGCAAGGTAATAATGTCAGATGTCTAATCTTTGACAGGATAAAAGAAAATCTTGCCTTTTTCTTGCACATTTTGATTATTTTCACAAGTGAAGTCTCTTTTCCTTTATTCATTTCCTATCTATATTTGGAAACTTGAGAAAATATTTTCATTGAACTTTCAACCCCTTTTTGCTTAAATCTTTATCTTTGGCTGTTTAAATCCTACAATATTTATATATTCCCATGATTAATAACCTATAGATGTACGACTTGCCATTTATAGGTCATTTCAAACATACACAAAAGGCTTTGCTTTTTATCCACCTAAAAGCATTGTTTTCAAACCATCATTTGGAATAGACAAATGAAAATCAAAAGAGGCGCATTTTCAGGTTTCTGTGAGGAAAAGCAATTCTACTTGTGTCTTGCAGCATGACTAGTTAAAAACTCCTACCCTTTACCAAATTAAACTAATCGAAAAGACTAAAAAAAAACCCACATCTGTACTCGGACATTTCTTCCTGCTTTTTCCTTGCGACACGCAAAACTGTTCTCATCCCATTGATCTCTGAATAGTCATGCCTGTCAGGAAGCCATATCAACCATTATCATTCTAATTTTACTGGCTTTCTTAGTCCCTAATCTAATTTGCAATGATGCTTAAGCTTTTCTCAAGGCCACAGCACTTTCTTCAGAATTTCAACAAGAGCATTAAACCCCCAATTTACATTAATGAAGTACACATTTAGTTAGAAGAGAGGGTAAATGGAGGCAATTCAAGAGGAGTTTTAACAACGTACTTGAAAAATAAAAAGGCATACCTGCCAAAGGAATTGCTGTATTACTTTAAAAAAAAAATCTCATTAAGCTCATGTCACAGGTATATTTTAAGTTCAGGTCATAAAAGTATAATTATCATTAAACTACAGGGCAGTATGGTAATAAGACTTTTGGCATGAACAGATATTTTTTTCATTTCCCAAACAAAACCGAATACACACCCATACTTAAGGGGCAAGCGCAGAACGTACTTAAATGCAGAATGGACAGCTCAGCCAATACAGAAAAAGTAAGAAGGTTTATAAAGAACAAAGTTTTATCAGAAGACATTTTTTACTTAGGAACTTTGAAGAATGCAGCAATATTTTTGACAGGATTTTTACTATAAAAAAGAAGTATATATTATTTATTACCCATACATTGGGTCTATGCTGTGATGGAGATTACCAAATATTATTAATGGATGATTGGCCAATACCAAAATAAACTGCTAATTAAAGCATGCTTGCTAAGTAATCAAACATGTCCCACTAGGAGGGGAAAGGAAACAATGATTTTATTTGGCTAAGTAATATATCTGTGGCTAAGTAATAATGTTATTGGATTAAGGTGCTTCAGACCTTATTTATGCTTTAAATAAATATTGTATTTAATAATCATTTTTTGTTCTGTGATCAAAAAAACAAATGTTTTTAAATGAATATTCTCAAATGGTTAAGCTCAAATGAAAAATGATTCCCTTACGTTGTATTTATTTACACCGTTCATTTATGCAGATTGCTGAAAAATCAGCGAACTTTCCAAGTTCTCTGTGAAGTTGTTTTTGCAGAAAAACTATGGGTTTTGCAATTTCTAATGTCTTAATTTTTTGGTATTAAATCTTTTCATAATCCTTTTCCCACCTTCATGCCCTGCATAGGGCTCTATTAAAAAAAATAACAAACAAGATATTTCTGTGATTCCTTGCCAATATAGGGAAGCTAAAGTAGTTATAAGAGAAGACATGGGGTTCTTTTAAGGTGGGTACACCCAGTCCAGATCTATAAAAGATGACAGATAGAATCTTCAAGATTCTGTTTGTCATTTTTCAAAGATCCCACTACACATAGTCCTGATTGTTCTCCCTATGTAAAGCATAGGGAGATTGTGTGGGACTGCCTATACTTTAGTACAAGGATGTGACCATGAGCGAAGTAAATTTTCCTGATTGAACTGCGGTACACATATTATCTATAAAGGGCCAATCTCATCGGTAGCAACGGAATCGGGGGAATCTCATGGTCATCTTGCACTGACCATGAGCATACATAACATATAGATGAGGGTGCACAATAAGGGGGCAAATTGTGAGATCAGAGTTCAAGACAATGAAATACAATAAGGAAACTGTCCTTGGCAGTAAATGGTCGGGCATGTATACCTGTCTACACTGTGCTTGGTGTAGGTCTGTGCACAGGGGGGAGAAAGTGATGCACCGGATATCTGAAGAAGGTTTCAAAATACATGACTTGTGACACTTTATATGTGATTTATGTGCTATGGTGTCCTTGGAATGTTTTTTATTATCAGTTTGAAGGATGATAAACTACCAGTGTCTAAACACTATAAAAAGATGGGACAAAACAAATCGGTCCCTATGCCACAAAGGGGAGGGTATCAAAATAGAAGGAAATCTGGTGGGTGTACAGACTAAATACAATGCATGGCCTTAATAAGGATTACGATTTGTTCCTATTTTTACAATGTGATAGATGGACAATTTTTTCCCCTTGAGAGCCCTGTAATGCATTTATGGTTTACAGAGAAACACTCAATATAATATAACTGATACTGCATATGGTAAGGATAATTGTTTAAAGGACAACTGTGGTCCAAAAATGACTTTAAGTAAATTGACTGGAATTGCTTTCCTGATTATTTTTACAATTTTGTAGGAGGCATTAAAAAAAGATAATAATTTACACACCTTACACACTCTCATGCTGTTCTCCCCCCCCTCCTCCCCTTCAGTCCTCCTTCAGTCCTCCTTCAGTTACTGTGACTCGATCTATTACCAATTTCTTCTGCTTTCTCCTGCACTGAGCATGTGACAACCGCAAATTAGAAGGAGGAACTAGTATTATGACCGCAAATTCGGAACCTCCAACCCCTTAACATTCTAATCAGTGATTTCTTCATATGTTGGGCTGTGCAGCATGTAAAGAGGTAGTTAATGGCTCATTTTAAAGGTAGGAACCTGGTCTTTCATTTAAAATCAACTTGTTTTAAGACCACAGTTCCCCTTTAAGTACCTTTGAAGTGTTTGTACCATTTAAAAACTAAATGTATAATTTTAACTTTAAACCCTGTATTAGAATTTTTTTTATTATATACTGGTTTTATTTTTTTTAGTGGCTGCGCTGGTGTACCCCCCTGAAATTTGTTTTTGCAGGGTGGGATGGCTGTGATCTCTAAACTTTCTTCCCATTTGGTCAGTTTACTTGGACATAAATTCTGGGCCGATGGTATCTGCACTATTTACTTAAAGTAAAGGGAGTCGATAACAATAGATAGATATTTTCCTTCATTCCCGACTGACTGTATTGCCGACCATGGACTTTCGTCAGCATTACAGTCGGTCGGATTCGGCCCATACACCGTGCCGATATTAGGTAAATCCCATCATGGACCAACGGGATTTACCTAATATCGCTAATGTGTACGGCCACCTTAACTGATTAAAACTTTTCCTTTTTGTCTCTATCTTTGCTCTGTATCAACAGTACTAAATTTTTATTGTTGTAAATGGCATTTTATATTATCATCCTACAGGGACTAGGAAGCAATTGTATTGATTATTTTAACATTTTGTTTGTATTGTTTATTTTAACATTGTGTATTCATTAAGTAGAAGTATATTATATTTAACTTTGTTCTGTAAGTGTATTTACTTATAAAAGCAACATGGAGTAGAACAGTGAACATGTGGTCATCAGGAGTCTTGAAATAATAGGCCCACTATCCATAGCTTTATGATAATGCTGTAGTTTAAATGTTCATATAGATTTAGCTCACAAAGTAGCGATAAATGCACATTTAATCCAGAAATGGCTTTACTACTCTTTGCGCTGCTTCTTCCTGAAACATTAGCCCATTGTGGATATTTTAATCAATGATCACCCTTTCTTTTAAACAGGCTTTTAATTTCCTAAGTGAAAAACCTGCCACCCCTTCCACTTATTTGCATTTGCATAATAGTTTATACAGTATTGCAGTAACGCTATTTTATTTTTATTGCATTACAGTGATCCATAATTGTGATTACCGTGTTCCTAAGGAAACAATGCAAATGATGAATTACTCTTTCGATTATGCATGTCTTATAAAGTCTTTAGCATTCAAAACAATATGTTTAACTATGACTTCATGGCAGTAAGCTGTGTAAGATGGCTGCATTGTGCTTAAATGCTGCATAATTCACAGTGACAGACGTATATTTAACTTCTGACTTTTCATTTTAAAAGTTACTAAATTATTCTTGTAAAAGTAAGGTTTGGAGCGGAAAGTGTAGAGGAGTATTTTTCTGTTTTTTCTCCTGCAAAATAGGAGTTTAGCAGTAATAATAACACAGAAATCCTGTTTTTAAGGAAAACCAACAGTGAGCAGGCAGGGCCGGCCCTGTGCAAGATTTGCTACTGGTGCCTAGCACCCCCTCCAAAACCCCTCCTGGGTGCTGAATGCTGCTTGCCTACTTCAAATCAAGTCTGCCACCTGCGCTTACTGTCTTTCAGTATCTGTAGTGTGTGCCTGTATATATTGAGTACATCATTGCGTAACACATAACACACTAAATGCACAGACAGAACAGCACAGCATACAGACGTTTACATATGATGGTGCTTTGTCTGTGGGGTGGTGTTGATACATATATTTGATCTGCAGGAATATAACTGGGGGGGCTGTGGTACTGATGCATGACTTTGACCTACAGGTCCGTGACTTAAGACTCCCAACTGGTGCCCCCTCCTGGTAATGCAATCTGTGCGGTTGCACAGGTCTCCCATATCAAAGGCCGGCCCTGTGAGCAGGTTACTTCTTTTAGAGCTTTTCTACTTGCTTTAACCAAAAATGTGCCCTTATGAGTGATACTTAATATTTATTTATAATGCTTTCATACACAGGAGTGTACAATTGCCCAACATTTACAGATAGGTTTGATTTTCATCATCCAATTTGGTAAATTTCCACTGATTATTTGGCCTGATCAACAGAAATATTGTGTTGGGTGGTTGAATGGGCCAAAATATCATCCCGAGATTAATGGGCCTAACAATTTTTCATTGAAAAATATTGTTACAAATTTGAATGAAAAATAAATTGAAAGATAAATTGATAACAACGCTAGTGAAAAGACCATTTTTTGGTTGAACTTGATGGATTGGAAGTGGGATAATGATACCTATGGCAAATGAGAGTGTGGAAACACTCTGTGGAAGCTGAGAAGATCTGAATTGTATCTTAGCAAGAAAATTTGAAAAACTACAGGTGTCTAGATTTTTGGAACCACACAATCCTCTGTAACAGGGGAAAGACACACCAGGAATAGGTTTTTGTGGTGAGCAATATAATTTAAATGTCATTCTCTTAATTATCAGCTGTTCATATGTCCAACAAACATTTGATCTAACTGAGTAGTACCACAGATAATCCAAACATAGATTAAGTAATTTTTTTTTAATTTAACAAGGTTACAATACAACACAATTTAAAAAAAAAATGGATTGTAAAGATAGTTTTTTCCTTAATCCTGTTCTTTTGCAAAATACCAGTGGTTGTGCTATACAACAGTTCACACTAGGAACACTTGCTAATTTTTATTGTGGTGTCCCACCTAATCATCGATTTCTTGAAATGTTTTGCACCTTGATAAAATCTGCCTTTATATGCTGTGTTTTTCTTAGGATATTCAAATTTCTTGCAAGAGTTTTAAATTGTAATTACAAAGTAGCAGTTAAAAAGTATGAATAATTACGAGTTTCCACCAAAATGTAGTAGAACTAGGAGAAGTATGTTGATATGTTATACCTGTTATTAAATAATTATCTAGACTGCAAGGCTATCAGTCAAGGTAAAGAGCGCTAGTAAGTATATTTAGATTAGGTTTTGATTTTAACCTTGGGTGTTATAGTTTTTTGGGGGTAATTAGGTTAAAATTCAATTTTTGCCCTTTAAGATACACTATATACTGTACATATAATATAAGCAATGTGCCTTATACATAATGGTTATGAACTTGCCTAAATATGAAAATGGAAATTTAGATCAAAAAATTACTTTACTGACATTTAAGGACTGACTTCACCTTGCTTTAACTGCAAGAGGTGTATTCTATGGGCCCTAGGTGTATTGGTGTAGGGATTGAAGGCTGTGTTTATAATAATGACCAAGGCATAAAATACAGATGTGGTTGTAACGCATGGTGAAATAGTAACACAACACCTTTATAAATATAGCCCAGGTGCTATTTACAAATTATGGTATTTACCATAGGTGATAAACAAAATGGGCTTATAAATTCTCCTTTTAGTTTTTGAAACTGTGTGGGATAAAGGTATGATCCAATGTGCATATATGTTTTAGGTGTTTAGGTGGTTTTGAATGGCATATTAACCCACAAAACAAAAAAAAACTGGTCATGCCATTAATTTGCCTTTAACCACAACTGCCATTTTTAGTACTTTATTACTTGTATTTTTAACCAGATATTTAATGAATTAAGTAATGCCCCTGTTCTCTGGCTTAATCTCCCACTCAATAAGCTTTTAGTAATTTGAGCATGTGCAAAGGAGGCAGCAGAGGAAAGAGCAGTCAATCATTGGCTGATTCCAGCAGTCACACCCTTGATTTACTGCATGGAAGGAGGATCCTGCTTACTCTTCCAGAATGGGGGACATAATTATCTTTAAATATCTGGTTAGTAATGTATCTAATAATGTGCTGTAAATATTGGTTGGTATTAGGGAAAGGTAACTGACCAGTTGTTTTGTTTAAGTGTGGGCATGCCCTTTAAAGGACAACTCCACCCTCATAAGAACATCTTTTAGAAAGAATGGCCTCTTTAAAATATGTTTATATATCATACTTTGTCCTATGAATTCATTACTGTATGTCTGCTATGCTTCTGGATGCCTCATGGAAACTGAGCAATTTAGAAACCTGTACTGAGCCTGGACATGCTCAGAAGAGGCAGACAGGGGATTAACATTCAGTCATTGGCTGTGATGTCAACTGTCAAATCCATAAATGACAGTTGCTAACTGGAACAACCAGGAAGCAGAAACGGGCAACAGGACATTGTGCAGGATTTCAGGTTAGACCTATATATTTCAGATTTCAAACTATTACCGTTTAGGGTTTTGGGGGGTGATTTACCTATATATATATATATATATATATATATATATATATATAAGTTTTCCTTTTGGGGCTGGACTTGCCCTTTAAGGAAATGGTCTGTCTACATGTCAAAGGAACACGAAAAGGAATAATATATCTCTGAAAATGCTGTGATATTTGGCAAATGCAAAGTTGGAAAAAGAAAAAGGATTGTTTTTACAGACAAAATTTTTAAAAATTATTTTAATTATTGATTAGTTTTCAGCATGGTGAGTGGCAGCAGGAGGTTCATTAATCATTGAATTGCCTGTGGATATAATGTTGGGAAGATAGGAATATATACAAATCCCTTGGATGATAGCAAGTAGATTGCAGTGGGTGTTTTACACACTGAATGCAGATAAGAAAGGGTTTACCCAAAGGAATAAGACAGATTGCTGGCAGATGAGAATATCTGTGGATGAGCACACAGTATAAATACATTTGATGGAGCAAATGTGTTGCAGGAACTTGTAGAAATTTAAGCAGTAATTAGCATTCACTAAAGTAAACAAGTTGATCTACATTATGCAGCAGATGCCTTGAGTCTTCATACATATCAGCAAAAATCTGTGAACAGAGTGGATAATTTAATGAATTAATAACAAATTGTGCACACATTTTGGATAGGAATTACTGTATAGTCATATGAATGCTGTTATATGGGGAAGGGAATGTTAGGATTTAATTATTACCTGGGTACAGTGTTTTTGTTTTTTAAAAAGTTAAAATATGAATTCCTGTTTTTTTCTTCCATAGTATATTTTACTTCCGTTTAGTATTCAGATTCATAGTTTTATTTTATATTTCTTTATATATGTTTTATAAACAGCATCTTATTTGTTCGTTAAAAACCTGGAGGCAGTTGGGTCCTACAGCAGATTATTTACTAACCTTTAGCTGGCCAACATATTATAGTCTTCTGATTTTATAATCAATCGATTTAGACAGAATCATCCATTTACCTTGGTATTGTGCTGTAAAGTACCAGTTTATTTAATTTATGTTTTATAGCTTAACTATCTAACATTGATGCTGCCTGTATCATGCTAAAACTAATCACCAGACCTTCAGCATGTAGATTTCAACTAAAATGTGTCCCACTGTGTAGTGTTAAAAGATCCTTACCTTTCTCTTCTGCACCTTATGGTTGTCCTGCAGGGCCTGATAAAAGTCAATGATAAATGAAGAGTAGGATCCTCTATGTATATAATCCATACCCACCACTTCTCTTAGAGGATTCTGGCATGCGCAATGGAGTTCTCCCCCCTCCATCCGGATCCCTTGGCAGCTGCATCAATCTATAGGAGAAAAAAAAACTTTGGATAAGGTAAGGCCACCCCCACAACCCTAAACACTACCAGGGAGATTCAATATAAGTTCTTATCGTTTAAAATGGTGCTAATTTTGGCCCAACCAATCAGATCTTATTTAACATTTGAAAGCTAACATCTGATTGGTTGGGGCAAAATTAGCACCATTTTAAACGATAAGAACTTTTATTGAATAACCCTGTACATTTAAAACATCTAAATCGGTGCCTAAATGTACTTACCTGCCCTCACTCCCTCGGCTCCCAGAAATCAGTTGAAAGTCACAAACAGATGTGCTGGAAAGTAAGTCATGGACAATGAACAGTCTGTACATTTCGTCAGGCCAAAATATCAGCCATGCCACTTTCATCTAACAGACTATCGATTAATATGCCTATAGGTTAATTTGGCAGTCCAATTTTAGCCAAAACCACGGCCTGTATTTACAAGCCTTATCAGCCATGTCACATTTATCTAAAGCTTCGAACACATGTTAGATATTTGTTGTGCGATGTGACCAACGAATGTTCTGTGAATGGGTCATTATGCTGTAGTTCCACCAATGACGCCTGTACATACATGTCCGTCGTTGTACTTATTTTTATGCACAATAATCGTGCAATATTTTGTTTGTCTGCTATATTGTGCAACAATAATCTAAGATGTTTACAAAGCATCACAGACCATTGATGAATAATATGCAAATAGGTTAATTTGCCAGTAAAAATGATCAGCCTAACCTCAGCCTGTATTTACCAGCCTTTAGGCTTGCATTTCTCCAAATAAAATCTTTATCCTAGAAAACAAAGAGCAATGTTTTATGCAATAGTATTAGAAGAGTAAACATGAAAAAGTGCATAAATACTGTATTTCCCTGAAACTAGTACATTTTCATTAATTTACTATTTCATCTTTAATTAATGGAGACTGGTATATTATATCAGTCACTGGCAAAAAAAAACTAGCATATTTTACGGTACATAAGGAAAAAATGATCTGACACAAATACAATTTACTTTAGATTGTTTAAAGCTTTTCTGGAGAATAAAACAGAGAACAGGTAGGCGGATCTATGGTTAGACTTGGGCCCATCAGGGGCTGGTCGGGGTTCAGAGTTGGGGTGGGATCTGAAGATTCAGGTCGGGATACTGCATATGGTACCGCTAATGCGGTTCCCAGTCTTACTGTGGTTGAGAACCCCTGTGTTAAAAGGATTGGCAATTTTTTCTTTTTTGATACAGCAGGACTCATAGCTAAACAATATAGATGGATGACAACTAAATTATGTATGCACATAGCTTTAGTATGTAGAGAACAACAATACACCCACAACCACTTCCATTAAAGGAATAGTACACTCTCAAAGTGAACTAGTCCTTTAATGTATTGATTGAAGCAAGGGAGGTTAAGGAGCTATACTGGGAACAAACATAAGAAGAAACTTACCTATTGCGCGATCCACCACGACCACACTGAAATCTCCGACTGCATACATGCTATAGCTGTACAGATGGATTGAGAAAGGTCTGAGACAAAGACCGAAACGTCGCTATCTGTTTGCTGCTTATGGAATAAAAGTTAAAGATTTTTTCAACAAGTCCTGAGAGTGCTCTACATGTTACTATGGTTGGATATTTATAGGATCTGCAGTAGCACCTGGGCATTATACGACTTGAAGGTAGAGTGCACACTGTTTGCTAATTAGATAGATAGATAGATAGATAGATAGATAGATAGATAGTTAGATAGATAGATAGATAGATAGATAGATAGATAGTTTGACAGACAGACAGACAGGCAGACAGACAGACAGACAGACAGACAGACAGACAGACAGACAGACAGACAGACAGACAGACAGACAGACAGATAGATAGATAGACAGACAGACAGACAGACAGACAGACAGACAGACAGACAGACAGACAGACAGACAGACAGACAGACAGACAGACAGACAGACAGATAGATAGATAGATAGATAGATAGATAGATAGATAGATAGATAGATAGTGCTTCCAATCTGGATCCCAAGGTGTATAACAATATAGTATAACTTGGAGCACCCACAGGTCTTGTGAAAACAAAATCAATTTATTATATCATGTGCATGAATAGCAACATTTCGGTTTGGTGCTAAGACCTTTATCAAGCCATGCAAAAGTGAACATTCATAGTAAACAATATATAACTCCACCTCCTAATTTTGCACCACATGATACTATCCTAGCCTAATTAACCCTTACTAAGTGTTCAAACATATTAGATAGGGACTTGTGTTACATATATACACATTTGTTCTTTTTACTTTTTTGGTTAATGGAGTTTGTTGCTTCTACTAAGTATCCTTTTGGATGGCAACTAATTGTCCTATAGTCCTGAGGAAACCTGTAGGGACCAGAAAATACTATTTAATATCTATTAATTAAATGTTACATATAGTGAGATACATTCCAACATGACCTATAACAACATCCTGTATGCTGCTCACAAAGGTCCTCATTCCGGTCTGTTGGTTCCGAACATAGTGGACTGTCCATGCAAAGTGGCAAATTGGACGTCAATGTATTTCCTGATCGTTAATAAATTTTAATAATTTGCAGTACCACAGTATAGGTTGGTATACATTGTCCACTGAAGCACCAAACTTTTTTAAAATTCTTTTTTAAACAGACAGGGTTATTCAATAAAAGTTCTTATCGTTTAAAATGGTGCTAATTTTGCCCCAACCAATCAGATCTTATTTAACATTTGAAATCTAATATCTGATTGGTTGGGGCAAAATTAGCACCATTTTAAACTATAAGAACTTTTATTGAATAACCCTGATAGTCTTTAAATTAACCATTTTCATACGTGCAGTTTCTGGATGAAGTTCTGCATGAACTACTCTAGCTTTTCATATGCTGCTTGTTTGTTACAGCTCAATAAAGTCTCGCATTTGGTCATGGCTGAAGAATGTTTCTGCCATTGTTGCAGTAAAAACTGTTTTTTATATTTTCTGATTGGAACTACAATGCAAAGATGTATGCGCACTGCTTTGTTCGCTCACCCCTTTTGTTTGTTAACTCAATCGCAATTACAAACAAAGTACGCACGCTGGGTGGGACAGAATCAGTATGGGTTAATCTGGGTGGGACAGAAATGGATATCGAGAAAGAGAGACAGACAGACAGAAAAATAGATAGATTAATAGATAGGCAGATAAATAATAAGGTAGATAGATACATAGATAGATAGACAGAGAGATAGCGAGACATAGATATATAGTCTATCTCTCTATTATCTATCTATTTATTTATCTCTCTCTTTCTGTCTCTCTTGCTCGCTATCCATTTCTCTCCCACACAGACTAACCCTAATCTACACCATTGTTAACTGCACTCAGTGCTCCATGTGAGTACTAAAGTCTTTGTCAGTAGAGGATCTTTGCTAAAGCAATGTTACCTCTGCAGCCAGTGCTAATATGTTTTCATGCCCAGCTCACACAGATAGGTACATATAAGATGCTCTCATGCCGTTTTGTTAAGGTCCAAACCTTCCAGGTAATAAAAGGGATATAAATACGTATGTAGAGTTGTGGACCTGTTGTTAAAAGCCGGTGGCCTCCTCCAACCTCATCTCTTCATATGCCAAGGAGAAGAATCATCAGTGACTTTTAATTAATATCCTTTAATTTACACTGGAAAGGGCACACAAATCCATTTGATAACACTAATTATTTGGGTCCCATACTTATGTATATGGTTCTTTACATTGTTTACTTTTAGGTAGTATTTTTTTGTTGAATTTATCAATATGATCAATTTTGTAGCAGTTTTCAGGTACGGTCGATCGGGCCAAAGTGATTGCAGGGGTTTGTTAATGTTGTCAGACCCGACCTTGGACGGAACGACGACTGAAGAAACGATCAGAACAAATGGTGGAAAGCCATAAAATGCCGATGGTGTGGTCCCTGTGGACCTCCCGGCCACTATTGCCAATGTCGAAGAAATCCATGTGCTATATGCCCCTTTCATTAGCTGCAAAAAGTGTTCCTGTCTGGATAACCATCCTAAGGAAGCAAGGATAATTGGTGCTGGGCTAATTTGTGGCGCTAAACAGACTAACTTTATTTACATATTATAAAAGATAATCCAAAATATTCACCAAAAATAGTAATTATTTAAGGAACCCATCACCTTTTAAAAAATAATCCCACATTCCCACACGATGGTATAACCATGGCAGCCGAAGGACACACAGTCCAATAATATACCTGTAGCCCCATACATACTTAGCAATAAATGCATTACTTAGGCAGAGAAGTCAGGTACAAGTCCGTGCACAGAAAATCTCAATGTTAAAGCGGAGTATGAGGCTAGCTGTGACAGGAGACCAAGACATGTGCAGGTATGGGAGTGGACAATCGCATGCCAAAACAGTTTTGCTAAAAGCTTGTGTTATTGCGCTATCAGTCATAGGAAAAGATGCCCTACTAGTTAAGGAGCCTATGCCCAAGTCAGCAGCCCGACACTACCAGACGTGCTCACTATCTACACGTCATAACTGCAAGTGGATGGCGCTAGATGTCTGGGGCTAACAAAAGTTTGTGTGACAGAGTATTAGAAGGATACATCTTGAAAATGCCTTTACAATTACAGTAGTGCATACAATTACATACATAGGGTTACCAATACCACTTGTTATACAACGTACCTCATACTTATTAGATACACAGGTGGAATAACCTATAATAATTAACAGAGTGTGGAAGATTTTCTTACATGCCAACTACCGGTATACAATAGAGAAAGAGGAACCTCACCCAAAGAGCTTACAGACATTTCATCATATGGCTGAAAAATTTACACATTCCCATTCCTTTATCATGTGACATTCTAGATCGTAAATGACATTGGTAATTACTGATTCAGGAACACTTGGTTTTCTTAATCGATCGAGGTGGTAAAATGATTGCAGTGTCGTTTCTTCCGACGCTCCAATTTAAATGTTAATGTAATAGAACGACCATTCCACATTAATCACCAAAGACAAATTGAATTTCGAAACAATATATATGGTAAATCTAATTAACATTGGTACATCTGTCTATCATGTATTGGTCGGTTGAAGGATTGTAATTCGATCGAATAGTGATGGCCAACTTACACACACCTTAAAGATGTAGAAGAATACAGATCCCAGTCATTGATCTCAAACCCCTGGTTCTTTGTCTGATTCCTTTGGGTAGCAGCAGCAGTCATGACAACAGCTGACCTCTGAGCTTTGGGAGATGGCAAAAACCTTTACAGGAGGAGGGGATCGGTGGTAGGAATCAGGCTGATACATTCCTATACACTGGAAGGAGTGTAACTTTGCAGTCTGAGGTCGGTAATATAAATGTCGGCGGGGTATTCTCTTGCTGAGATGCTATACACATAGCCATGCAGAATACCTGAGTGTAGGGTGAGCAAGTTTATAGGAAGCCTAATAACCTTCTTTCCCAAACATGAACATATGTACTGATGGAAGGACCACATATAACATCACAAGAACCATTAGAAGATATTTTTTTTCATTTTTTGTTTTTCCCGGAGCCACATGTTCAAAATAAAAATTGACTGGACAGTTGGCTTGTGCATGGGTAAAATCCCTCTGATGGTTCTGGTGTTTGTTAGGTCCAAACCTCTCCAGTGTAATAAAAAGGATATAAATACGTATTTAGATAGTTTGTTGACCTGTGTAAAAGCACTTGGCCTCCAACCTCATCCTTTATATGGCCAGGGAAATCCTCAGTGAATTAATAATCCTTAATTTACACTGGAAAGGCACACAACAGTCCAATTTTGCCATTTGAAGTCACTAATTATTTTGGCCATAGTATGTTAATGGTTATTTACAGTTTATTTTAGTATTATTATTTTGTTGAACTTTTTCAAAATGAATTATTTGTTGCATTCAGTTTTCTTAATTAAGTTTGAGTGTAAGCTTATCCTTATGTGTATTAGCAGTAACTTGATCTTTTGGAAAAGAAGCATGGCAAATAACTGGTTTTTGCTGTTTTCTGACTTGTTCAACTAGCCTTGCCTTTTGCCGTGTAGCATTTTACTTGTCGTTAACTGGTGCTGTGGTCATTACTTTTTGGGTGAGTTTGGGGGACCCCTATTTATAAACACACGTTTTATTTTATTATTATTATTATTATATATCAGATATATCAGGTTTATGGCTAGCCGTGCTGGAGAAATTATGCGCGCCTTGCCAAATAATAACCCGCAACTTTTTGTAATGTAATGTCTGTGTTGGTTTTTTAAACTTGGTTACAAAATCCCAGAATACTCAGTTAAGACTGCAAATGTATAAACCTAATCCGCATAGTAGCAAAAATACGTGGCTTTGGTTTGTTTTTGCCATATGTTGTTTTGTGACATTATAAGTCATTATTTTATGACCACATGGCAAAAATTACAAAAAGGCTTGTAAAAATCTTATCAGTAATTTACTTGTTTGTAAAAAACAAGGTTATTCCATTTTGCAGTTAGGCAAATGGAGGCAAAAGTTAGCAAAAAAAAAAAAAAAAGCTGGGTACCACACACTACCTATATTTTGGGCCGAACGACCTGACATTTTATGTTTCGGTCCGTCGGCCCTATTTGTATGGCCCCGGTCGGAAGCCAGAAGGTGAAGAGTTGTATATGGTGTTTCCACCTTTAGACAGCTTTAGAAATACTACCCTTTAGGCTGGTCTAAATTTTAACAGCAAGTAGCTCTATAAATTGCACCCATCACACCCACGTAAATACTCATTTTTCATTATAAGTCTAATACAGAGTACCCTTAGTCATCATATAGATTGTACCAGAGCTACAAATAACACCTAATTGACACCGCTAATCTTTTGGCTTGACCGACCGTCCAGACTAGTGAAGACCACAACAATCGGCCATATTTGCCATTGTTTCAATCCCTGCGTCACAGTGGATCTGAGCCATTACACCCGGAAGAGATGACTTGAACTACTGGATGCAATACTCTGTGGATATTAGTCCAGTCAGACTCAAACATCTCTAACTTTGAGTATTTCTTACCAGCTATGTAAGTTACTGTCACCCTGGATCTGGACTCTCACTCGCGGTTCTGAGTTCGTCTGGCACGAGAGTTCATCATTAATGCAGAACAAACTATTAAATATCACTTTGACTGTTTCTGATTCGGTAAAGATCACCAAGGTTGCGGAAGCAGGCGATTCCATCTGTCTAGAAAACGGCTTTCATATCACATGCTATACTCTTTCTTTCCCTGCAAATATTACTTTTCTCCACTACATTCTTCATAAGAAGCTAAGAAAAACATTGGAACGGCTGACTGTTCCTTTCTTCTCTTTGTACTTAAATTGAGTTTAAAAAAGTTAATTGTGAATTAATTTCTGTAATTTAAACAGTTTTGGTTTAACAGCCTGTTAACTAAACCATTCATCTTAGACACAAATAAAAGTCTTTGAGATGTTATTTAACTTGGGCAGTAATATCTTTCCAACAGACACCATCTTGGTGAAAACAAAACAAAACAGGGTTTTGCAAATGCAGAATACCTAGTGATTTTTTTTTCAACAGTGACTCCCATCTGTTAAGGACTTATTGTCTGTAAAATGTTCCCAAGCTGGGGATGGTAGAGCTATAACAGCGTGGACTGCCCCCTTTTCTTATAAGTTCTCTTTAGCATATTTCTTTTTTCTTGACCGTTTTCATGGCCTGATTATCATTGGTTGGTCACCTTTCTTCCCCTCCCCCCTTTGGTTCAGAGGAGTGCCTATTTTCCTCTGTGCCTTGGGGTCATGTCCTTTTCAGTCACTGGAACAATCTCCCGCTGCTGGAATCTGCTTCCAGATCCATCAGCCCATATTGTGTTCACATCCTGACAGTGAATTGTTCTCCGCTTTTGCTAGGCATGTAACCAATTTCATGCCATGTATATGCTCCATGTTTGTGCTTCATGAAGCTGTCAGAGGTATAAAAGTAGCCTGACCAGGGGGTGGTCGCAGTAAAGGGGAGGGAATAGAAAACACCAAATCTTCTGCAGGCCCCCAGCACACAGTCTAGCTACAATACTACATTGAAGCGCTCTCTACCACAGACATGCTCCCCACACCTATTAATTGGCACCCTGCTGAGATAAGCTTTTGTATAAGCTTAAGGAAGGTCAACCAGTTTTACAAGAAGTCATTTAGCTGGTGTCTTTAATAAAGAGCCAGGATCAATATGTCTGTAATCTCCACAAGATTATAGTCTGTGGAAATGTGACTCTTCTGTGTCAAATTAAGTATAAAGTTAATTTCCATTGCAAATATCTATTTACATATATAACGTAAATGTAGTCACATTTTTAGAGTCTCAGTAATCATTTTAATGATTATTTGAGTGGAGATAACATTATACCTTTCCCTTTCCTTCTAAAAACGTTTAATCCGTTATTCAGGAAATGTATTAACTGATAGAGGATTTCTATCGATTCTTTCCTCTGTTTTCTCGCTTTTTGGACATGGTAATGGAGTAGGGGTGTAGTGGAGATGAGCAATACCACAATAGTTCTGATAAGAAGAAATATTTTAGGCTGGGAACACATGTCAAACAAACCTTTCTTCCGACTGTCCTTTCCTGACGGTTGCGGGCGAAAGTCACCGTGGCCGACAGTTTCGCCGTGATCGATCTGATTGTGGTGTACCCAGCCTTAAATTTACAGCACATACAGATAGATTAGTCCGCCAAATGTAGACAAATGTGTAAAGACCACGACCACTTTGACTGCAATTCCTCATGTGTGGTGGCTCCCAATGTTATTGTTTGTGATCTGTCCTGTTGGATCAATGAATGATATTGACACGAGCCACAACACATGTAAGATTGTCAATTGAACACAAGTGTTTTTGTTGAAATCAGCTTGTGTTTATTGAACTTAGAGTAACTACCACATTTCAATCAAATAATACCAATGAGTTGTATATTAAGACTGTATATTACCTCCAAAGCCCCATCACAAAAATACGTGTGGGGCTTGCTCTGTTTCTGCCGACCAAGTGACCACACATGCTCAATCACATGACAAATGGTCTGCCAACAAACATCTACAGCTGTAGGGGGCCTTATTCTCAAGTGCAGAAATGCTAGTTCCAGCTCTCAGATGATAGTGCATAGATTAATGCATAAGGACATCACCAAAACCAACAATGTGGAAACTGTGTAGGTGTAATTGTTAATCAACTGTGTTAATGCATAAAAGCTACAGATCTGCTTATTATAAAATTAACTATTTGTAATCAACTCAGCAGACCCATTGAATTTTCCTGAGGTTCAACAAGGAGACTCTCAATGGTAGGGCTGCTGGGCCATCTCATATGGCGAATAACCCCAGGCATGTCCTATGGCAAGCATGGGCAGATTTTAGATCAAAATGGGTAGACACATGTGCAACCGAAGCCTTTAAACTGCCTAGCCATATCCATACTGTGTATCCACTTAAGCTTGCTTTCGTGTTTCAATCACAGTCCTTGGCAGAACAATATTTTAAAATAATAGATCTGACATTACACGTTAACTTTGCATGTCAAGTTCTTGTAAATACAAAATTGTACAACAGATTCCATACAAGTGTCGGGAGTCTGCTAAAATCGGCCAAAGTACAACACAGCTTTAGTATGTTTAGTAGAAAGTTGTTGCCATCCTACTTTTTGTGTAGCTTCCTGTCTCAATAGAAATGCAAATATATGGCAAAAGAAGGGAAGAGAACATTTATGATAAACCAAATGTAATTGCCATTTAAAATAATGCCTTCAAGTAAATTACAAAAAATCGTTTTTTTGCATTCATTGGCTTGCAAAATATTCCAGTACTTTTTACAATAATGAATAAAATGACCAGTGGGTGTGTGTCTAGAGAATGCCCGTTTATCGCAGTTTGCTGCTTAAAGGAGGTTTAACTGTAAGATGCACAAAGTCATTTTTTCCCATTCTATTAAAACACCAAATGTTTGGCTAAATAGGCTATTTTTTAATTGTCCTTCCCCTAATTAATTCACCGCCTTTAATTGATTTTGTTGAAGACAATGGGATGATTTATTTGGGGTTTTAAAGTTTTTATTTAATATGCTAGAAATAGTGAGCTAACAGGAGAGCAAGTAAGAGGCAACAGAAGAAAGCTTTGTGTTGTGTGTATGTGTGAGTGAGTGTGTGTTAAACAATTTCATGGACATCTGTCATGCACAGTTTAACTTTGCATGCTGCATTTTAAGTGGTGGCCCTGTCTTGGCGGCAGTGATAAAGTTAGCTGGCACTTTTCGAAAAGCCAGTAGATAACAGAGCAAATGAATCATAAACACACTACTGTTAGCAATTCCAAGTTCAATTCAATGCAGAGGAACCAGCAGAGGATCTTTATTCCAGCTTAATTATGTGGAAACGTCCGAGACAATAAAGCATCTGGTGGTCTTTCTTCCCATTTTCACTTTTTCTCAAATTGTGACAGGAGAAGGCATTGGTGTCTTTCCCAGGGTAGATGCTGTGAGAGGAGGTAAAAGAGAGGGTCATCAAAGAGCAAATAGAATGAATTTATATCTCTTTTTATTTGTTCCATTTGAGGCAAAACTCTTTTGCTTTATGAATGAATTTTAAGACCACCATAATTTTCGTAAAATCGCTTCACGTTCATTTTGTATTACCATCACCTAAACATGTCAGACAGTTTGTAGTGTGTATCTTCAATTTAAAACCAGACCTTTACTTAGGTAAAACATGCATGGTTATTGCAAACCACAATTAAAGTAGAGAAAATGGGTCCAAGCTATCGGGAAAGTTGGCAATTGCCAATATAAAATGCAACATATGGAAACACTCCTACCGTAATTTATTTCAATTAAAAGTAAAAATTGAAGATTTAAGCATATTTATTACAAAGATTGCAAATTAGTTTTTTTTTAAATCCTAATTTGCTTTTGCTGATGTTTTAACCACAAACCTTTATTTAAAGTCCTAAGAATCCTAATGATTTAATCATTGTTGGTCTAACTGACTGTTGTATGAAGAGTACAGAGGGGTTTAAAAAAAACCTTTGTCTTGTCCCCATATCACTTCTCTTTGCTCCCATCCTACGTGCTCTTTTGTTTGAATCAATTCCAATAATCCCCATTGACCCAAGTGGCAACGCTCCTCTGTCACTCTCTGAGATCATTTTAATTTGTCTCTGAATTAGGACTGGAGGGGGTTGGGGGGGTTTTCGCTTTTTACAAAATCTTGAGGAAGTTTCACTAGCAAGCCCATTCCGTCCAGTTTACATTTTTTAAGGTTGCTTGTTGTAAAAAAACAAGGAAATGTAAGAACATGATGCAGCACAGTGCTACATACACACATTGCTGTGTGTGGATAAATTAACAGGTCTTAAGATGCAGGCTATATTTTTTATGCTATGCAGTGCTATATGTCCCAGATAAATCTACTCTAGAACAAATATAACAGATGCAGTGCTGAAGTAAATCGATTGATTCCAATTTGTGTCAGATCAAACTGATATCAAACATAAATAGAGATGGACTCGATCTCGAACTCGAACCAGAGTTTGAATTTGATTTATGAGTTCGAATAAACTTTTCAAAACTTTGCCAGATTCAGGAAATTTTTAAATTTCAGTGAATTTTCTAAATTTCGAGGATGTTATTGCATTTGTGAAAGCAATCCAACCATAATGTCCCAAATTCACCAATGACGTATTTTTAGCAGTGCCAACCCCCTGGGTTGCCTGTGACAGTGTACACTCTTTCCTTCAATGATGAACAAATATAATGCAAATTGCAAAAAAAGATTAAAGGGAAGTTCGTGCAAATACATATACTTTAAAGAAAAAAGAGCAGTATTTCCCATTCTATAACGTATCCTGCCCATTTAGTGTTTTGTCTGTGTATAAATAAATTCTTTAGGAACACTGACTTCCTGTTTGCAGGACCCCTAAAAAAAACCGTTATGGCCAGTCCAGCGTCTGGGTTGTTTAAGTTGCTTAGTAGGGTCTGAGCACCTTTCACCAATGCAAATGCCAATCAGTAGAAATTAAGGTGGCCATGCACATTAACGATAATAAATCCATAATAATATAATAACTGTATCGGCAGTGTGTAGGGACCAAAACTGACTGACCACAATAACACAGCGGAAATGGCAAGGAGTATAAATCAGCTGATTTTTCAAATGAATAATAATATGTAGAAAAACTAGGTATGCATATTAGTAATAACTATATTTTACAAGTAATACTTCTCATTTAAAGAAAGGATTTTTTTAGTTTTACCCCTTTGACACTTCTGCTGCGGCATGATTACCCTGTATAATAATTAACAATCCCTTTTAATGATTTAGGTAACTATATTGAATATCTAAAATTTTGAATATCGAATTTTTGGGAAATTATCGATGATGAAGGCGGGAAGCTCGAAAGTAGCTTGCGTATGAAGAAAGTTGCTTTATTAAAAATCTGGATATTACTACGTGTTCCCCAGACCATTTCCCAGGTCCCGTGCCAGTAAGTTACCATTGCCTATTTTAACCTTATTTATCTAAACTTTTAAAGTACGTTGTCCTCAGGGCATGTCCACCCCCAAAACTATAATTTCACTCACTACTGGCCCCTGTCCTGTAGTGTATAAAAATCCTTACCTTACATCCCAACCAAATGGCTCTCGCCTAACTGTCCCCCCAAAGCCAAAAAACGTCCACCAAGAGCCTAGCCATATAGGACTCTGCCTCCTGTCTCTCCTCCAGGAGAATTTGCAATGCTCACTGCAGCCCTCCCCCCCTCCTTTCCCTTACCTCTCCCTCCAGTTTTGGTCACCGTCCCCTAGCAAAATCATTGGATATATTTTAGGGCTTCCTCCCCTGCATAATATATAATCTCCAGAAACTCCCCCAGATTTACTTACACTTTCCCTCTATCCTCCGCCCATTCTGAACTACCGGCAGCCACGTCCATGATTGATTGCCTCTCAGGCCAATCACAGATGCGGTTGCTGGTCCGGCCCCCTGCTTGCAGTTTCATGCAAGCAGATGCCAGGACAGTGTGGTGGAGGATAGAGGTATGGTAAGTAAAGATTCGGGGAGTTTTCTGAACATGATAATAATTCGGTTTGGGCTGGGGGAGGGAGAAGCCCTACAACATATCAACAAAAGTTCAAAAGGGGACATGCCTTTAATAAGTCGATTTTGGAAATTCAAAATCTCCTTTTTACAAAAGTTTGAAAATTTGAGTTTAGCCAACTCTACAACATAATGTCATTCATTTTTGTTTAATGTTGAGAGAGCCACAACCATAAGCACAAAATTACTATACTTTGTTCGTTACATGATTGCAGTTCATAAAAATAACACATGCAATAGCCTTAAGGTCTATTTTAAAATAAGATAATAAACTTTTAGCGTGGGGGTGGTGGGAGATACTCTTGCATCTTAAAGGGGACTGTGGTCTCCAACATAGTTGATTTTTAATTAAGGCAGTTTCCTACCTTTTAAAACAAATCATCAACCACCGTCTCTACGTGCTCCAAAGCCCAAGATATAAAGAAATGACTCTGAACCAAAAAGTTATGGTGGGAGGCTGACATGGGACATTTCCTAAGGCTCTCCGGCACAGTTGCCGCCGGCGAGCTCAGCCTCAGACCCCTCAGTGTGGTGAGGGAGACAGGAAGTCCCTCCTCTCTCTGCTGTGTGAAGGTCAGAGAAAGGAATCTACAGCCCTTCTTTCCCACTATGTAAAAAAAACAGCCTTTCGGCAGAGTTTCACGCTGCCTGAAAAGGTGGTTTCCATAGAGTTTTCTGTAGGGGGGTCTGAGTGGCCAGCACCCGAGTGGGCAGGGTTTATGCACCCGTGAGGGGGGGCTTGTGCGTCGTGAGTGGGCGGAGCTTATGCAACCCACGGATGGGCATCGCTTGTGCACTCCATGAGTGGGCGGGGCTGTGTACTAAGGGTGGGTGGGGGCCACAGCGCCCACGGGTGGGCGGGCTACATGGGGCTGTAAGGAGAATGGGCAGGGGGGCCTGCAATGGGAGGGACCATGGGGTCCATGAGTGGGAGGGACATGGGGGCTGCAAAGGGGGAGAAGAGGATTGACTGATTGTCATATTGACTGACATGTGGTTTCAGAGCTGGAAGCAGGAAGTGCAGAGGGACCTGGTGATGCTTGCGTCATATACCCACACAAAAATTGTAAATATCTTCAAAACTATGCAAAATAAACAATGAAAACACATTGAAAAATGTCCAGAGAGCAATTCCTATCAATTTACTAAAAGTATTTTTGGCCAACCAGTTCCCCTTTTAGTGCATTTTTTATGGCTAAACATTGTACTGTTTACACTATTAACATGTAGTCCAAGTGAAAAAAGATGATCCAAACGGGTAGCAAAAAACACCTCACCTATGTTTTTGCTTTAAAAAGGGAATGAATACTTTCTTGATTACAAATGGTAGAAGATACTCTGGATCAACTTCATCATTCGTATCATTTAACATCTATTACATCCAAAAGACACCGCACTCCCAGTCTCAGCATTGTGGCTTTATAAAAATACATTTTATTCACAAGCTGCAAGATAATATGCAATGTTTCAGGATACGCAGACCCTTCATCAGGCCGCGCACAAACAGCTGATTCCTCATGTCGGTGGGTGCCTCGGATTGGAGATAGGTGAGTTATTCCAATATTCAAAAAGGGTAGTCGTTCACAGCCGGAGTAATTCACAGGCTGTAAGTTTAACTCAGTGGTGGGGAAGATCCTGGAAAGTTTAATAAGGGAACAATGTTCAGAGTATGTTTCAAGGACTGACATTTAAGTAGAACCAAGCATGGCTGTAGGAGGAATAGATTTGTCAAACTAATGCTTGGCATTTTAGGATTAGTAAAAGTAAGTAGAAATTTAGACTCTGGTATAGCAGTAGATGTAGTTTACTGGATTTTGCAAAGGCTTTTGATACAGTCCCCCATAGGCGACTAATGAATAAGCTAAGGCTGTTGGTCTTGGGAGTCACATTTGTACATGGATAGAAAATTGGGTTAAGGAATGGATGCAGAGAGTAGTTGTTAATGGGGCTTCATCATTATGGACTAAAGTGTAAGGGGGCCACGGGTCTGTGTTGGGGGGCTTCTATTTAATCATTTATTAATGATGGAAGTGGGTATTGTCACAAGGTTTCTGTTGTTTGCTGACGACACAAACTTTCAGAGAGGATGTGCAATCGTTGCAAGGGGGAGATCAGATAGATTATCACATTGGGCTGCTAAGTGGCAGATGAAATCATGTTGATAAAGGAAGGTGATGCATTTTGGACTTAAAATACTTGTTGCTAGCTTATACTATAAATGGCTCGTGTTAAGTGAATCCCTGTTGGAAAGGGACTTGGAGTTTTGGTGGATAACAACTTAAAGGTAGCAAGCAGTGCCAGCGGCAACAGCCAGAGCCCGCATGGTATTGTCTGTTATAAAGCGAGGTAGGGATTCAAGGGGGAGGAAATGTTATTCTCCTCTTTACAGCATGGTAGGCCTCTTGGAATTGGTATGCAGTGCAATTTGGAATCCTGGTACAAAAAGGACATCTTTGAAATGGAAAGGTCAGAGAAGGGCAACTAAATTAATAAGGGATTGGGGAGCTTGAATATGAAGAGAGACTGGAAAAGTTACAATTATGTACGCTGGAGAAAGGCGCTTGCGTGGGATTATGATTACTGTGTATAAATACATTAACGGGCCCATGCAATAAACTATCTGGGGCATGTTCACCAATAGAAACATGTCAAAGGACACGAGGACATCCCTTAAGACTTGAAGAAAAAAGTTTAGGCTTCAAGCTCGGAAAGGGTTTTTCACTGTGAGAACGGTTAAAGCTATGGAACTGTCTTCCAGTGGACGTTGTTATGGCAGGTTCATTGGTCATTTCAAAAAAAAGCTGGATGATTTCTGCAAACAAGGAATGTTTACAAGTAACTGGTATTGATACATAAAAGTAGAGTTGATCCAGGGAAATTTCCGATTGCCACTTGGAGTCAGGAGGAATTTTTCCCCCTTCATAAATTTGGTGGGGGTTTTTTGCTCCACTGGATCAACAGTTAGGCAGAAATGAGGATATTGCTAGATGGGTTGGAGGCTGTGGACGTATGTCTTTATTCAACCTCAAATACTATACTATACTAGTATGGTATACACTCTTATGATATTTAATCTTATGAACAGAAATGACCTCATCAGTAATAGGAAATACCTTAGCCACCAGGAATCCTTTTCTAGAACCCTGTAACATGGATACTGCATAAAATCTTGAAAACACACCAGCCCAGGAATCATCAAAAAAGATAGATGTCCCAATTGAGGCCTCTAGGGGCCAAACTTCCCTATTTTTAAGCTTAAACACTCTGTCACCCCAGCGTTACATGTTTCAAAACTTAAGGTTCGTACAAACGCGATCGTGGTCCCTACCCGTGCCGCACGATGTGTCCGAACGTACGTTTCGGTCGATAATCAGCCTGTGTATGGGCACTTTATCGGCCAAAACAGGCGTTCAGGTCGAGGATGTTGCCCAACCAACAAGTCTCTTTTTGAGTGTCCTGCCTCAACAAAGTGAGCTGAAACGAGTACTTGGTGTTTTTCTGATTTATGTTGGGAGATCCTCCCCATAACCATTAGTGGGTGCTCCCCAACATATCTAAGACCACAAGACAAATGATCAAGTAGACAACAAACTTAAGTACATGTATAATACCCCATGATGGGAATGTTCCTGTCCCCCTTCACAGTGTCAGTTTTTTCTACATTAGCACATTGTTTGAACCCAGAAAAGGGTACATACCACTCTTACGTGGTCCCATAAATAGGGTGTAAGTATTCACTGTTTTTTAACAATTGCAGAAGTGAGATAACTATCCAGTGTCTGACTCCTCCGATATAACACCAATGGGGAGTACTAATTCCTCAGTAAATACTTCAGTAAGCCATCCATAGGAGCCTCAAATATTTGTTCAATATATTTTCACTTTTTCAATCCCTGGTGCAAATGGTGACAAAAGGAATTTGGGAATTCGGCAACCAGTCTTCTTTTTGTGTTTTCTCCCTTCTAGGCTTAACCAGAGCAGGTCCAAGACCTCCCTGGGGTAGCCCCTATCAGGAACCTGCAAAATCTTACGTGTTTTACTCCTCCCTCTTGTCACCCATTAAACTGGCTAATGGGTAAGGAGCATTGAGTGTGTTTTAGGGGATTACTATACAGAATAACATTAATTGGTTCCTATCCAGGGTTTAGAGAACAGCTCAGTAGGAAACCCATCCTCTTTAATCACAGTGACATCCAAAAAGTATTTATTAGCTATCGAAGCATAGTATAAGTATGTTGTTATGCATACCATTGAGGGCTTCTAAGAATCTGCAAGGATCGAATGTCGCCCCACCATAGGAGGAAGGCATTGCCGATGAACTCCACCATGCCAGGCGATGCCTGGCATTATTGATATCAGTTGTCCTGAGATTCAAGACCCTTTTCAAATAACCATATAAACAAGTGAGCAGCCTGCTCTGTTGAATGGAGAAGGAGGGGGGAAGAGACACACAAGAAAAATATAAGTGCCACTTCCCAACATTGGTAATCAATCCAATTGGACGGGTCACTTAACAATGTTTGTTGGGCTGTACACTCTTTAGATTGTTGGCCTATTTGATAATCTAGTACTTGGTTGACACAATCATTTACTTGCCTTAAGATAACATTTTCCTTTAAATCTCAAGCTAGGTACAAACGTGCGATCACAGCTGTGTGCTACGATGCCTGACAAACGGCAGTATAGCCAACAATCGGGTTATGTATGGGTGTTCAATTGAGTGTGTGTTGATGATCCGAGCCAACTTACATTACTTTTTAGATGGATTCTAACAAATAGAATTTTTGAATACATGCTATTACTTTTTATGTGTCCTCTCCACTCATTTACAAAGAAGAAACCTTCATCCAGACAATAATTTCTAACCTAAATGATTTGTAGCCACAAATTTGCACTTAAGCCCTGATTGGCATTATTTTGCTTAAAATTGCAAAACATAATTTGTCACACACAAAAGCCCACTGTGTGGGTAATATCTACATATATCTTGCTGGCTGAAAAAATGGTTTGTAAAAAATGTCAAACATTTTTACATCTATTAGTAAACAGACCCCCCACCAATAATTTCTGAAAATAGAGGAAGCTTTGTAAACTTCTTGATAAAGCAAATGATTGTTTTACGTGTTATGGGCAGATCACAAATAACTTCTTCCCATCATAATTAAGTGCTTTCTTTTTAGTTCTAATGTACAATCAGTATATATTGCAGAGTGGAATTGCAGGTTTAACAGCATGAAACCAATTAGTAAGTACTCCATCATGGTCTGCAGTATAAAATTTTGACTTGATTGAAGGTTTCAACCCTGCAGGAATAAAAGTGAGTTAGATGACTGTACTCTTGAGAGGCAAGGATATTAACAAAGTCAAATAATAAAAAGGGCTTAGACTTTAATTGTGTACTAATTATCCTTGGCTAAAAAAATAGGGATTCATATTTTTTACTGAGCCAGAAAATAATTTTAGTTTGCATTAGAGTCAAATATAATATGTGCTTTATTGTTTCACTGACGGAATTATTCAGCCTAACAATTGTCTGTGGCATTTTCACTTTTCAAACAGTTTCTTCTCTTGTCATACAAACTCCTTTCTGCAAAAGTCACTGAAAGTGAATTCATATTGGTGTTTGCACCATATAAAGAAAGAATCTTGTCTGTTATTACAGACTTTTGACAATAAGGTGAAGGTGGACATAGTTTATAAATGGCAATTAATAACCAAAGCCATGTGAATGCTGTGTGGTATTCTGCAGTGTACAAGATATGTATCTGAGGAATTTTAGAACTCCTGATTGCCTGTTGTTTGAGATTGATAGACAATGGGTGTCTAGCACAAGCTATGTGTATAGCTTTTAATCTCTAGGATGTTAACATCTCTTTAGCTAAAGCTCTGAACACCTCTGTAGCTTTGTACTTCTAACTGACACCTGAGGCTATATATCCCTGTTCTCCAGAATTTGAATGCTCCCTCCCCAATGACTTAACCAATGGGCCCGCAACGGTGTGCGGGGGGCCTGGGAGGTAAAGGGCCACAATCACCTTCCAGCTGTGTTTAAACTTTAAAAGCTGATCACATATCTTTACTGTATATGCACTATCAACAATGTTTTAATAGCTGATCGTGGTGGGGAGGTGTCAGCAATCTCGCTTGCCTCGTCCAATCTTCAGGTGCTCCTACCCATTTTAAATACTCTAAAACCTTGCAATGTGTGAAGACCAAATCCAGCCGCTACAATCCAGCCAGAAGAAATGGGGTGGTGACACATCAGGTGCAGAAGAAAAAATGTATGGAGCAATATTGGAAGTAATCTCTTTAAATCATTATCCTGGGTCACACAGGTCAATTTTGGTCCTATTCTTCCAACCAACAATCATGTTCCCCAACTCCAAATTGCTGTGTGCGCAGACAATATATTTTTGTGTACATACAAATGAAATTTGTGTGCGCTCCATACCACAGCATATATTCCAGAAGATTTTTGTTGTGCGCACCCACTTTAATCTGTGTGGGCAGGCCTGCAGGGTTGTTGCGTGTGCACGAGCGCACAGCTTAGAGGGAACACTGCCAACAATCAATAAACCAACCTGTAGTCTGTTGACTGTGAAGAAATGGGTAACCGTGTTCGCAACAGTCGCAATTGTGACTGGGCCTGTGCAACCGAGGGGTCCACAACTGGGCAGCAAGTCTTGGAGTTGGAAGGGGTTTGTGAGCAACCTGGGTAGCAGCCAGACTTTTCTAGTAGACCACAGGGGTATCTTATATGTACCATCTGTCTGGTGAGCTGGGCATGAGGGCATATTCTATGTACCATCTGTGTGAGGTGGGCATGGTTGCATCTTATATATACCTATCTTTGTGAGCGAGAGCATGAGCGCATCTTATATGTACTCTCTTTGTGAGCTGGGCATATAGCATCTTATATGTACGATCTCTTGTGAGCTGGGAATGATGGCATCTTATATGTACCTATCGTGTGAGCTGGGCATGATGGCATTTATATGTACCTATTGTGTGAGCTGGGCATGGACATCTTTATGTACCTATCTGTGTGAGTTGGGCATGAGAGCATCTTGATTTACCTATCTGTGGAGTTGGAGCCATGAGAGCATCTTATGGTCTATCTGGTGAGTTGGGCATGAGAGCATCTTATGTTGTACCTATCTGTGTGAGCCGGGCATGAGAGCATCTATATTTACCTATTTGTGTGAGCTGGGCATGAGAGCATCTTATATGTACCTATCTGTTGAGTGGTTAGAGGGATCTCTATGTCAGTCTATGTGAGTGGGCATGATTGCATCTTATTATAGCCTATCTGTGTGAGCAGAGCATGAGAGCATACTTATATGTACCTCTCTTTGTGAGCTGGGCATTGATGGCATCTTAATTGTTACCTATCTTGTGAGCGGGCATAAGGCATCTCATTTATAGTACCTATCTTTGTGAGCTGGGCATGATGGCATCTTATATGTACCTATTCGTGTGAGCTGGGCATGCGGACATCTTATATGTACCTATCTTGTGAGGTGGGCATATGAGGCATCTTATAGTACCTATCTGTGTGAGCCGGGCATGAGAGCATCTATATGTACTATTGTGTGAGCTGGGTGAGAGCCTCTTATATGTACCTATTTTTGTGATGAGTGTGAGCTGGCATGAGGACACTTATATGTACCTATCTTTGTGGGCGGGGCATGATGCATGTTATATGGACCTATCTTTGTGGAGGGCTAATGGAATCTTATAAGTGCTTCTTGGAGTGGGCATGATGGCATTTATTATGTACTATCTGTGTGAGTGGGCATGATGGCATCTTATATGTACCTCTCTTGGTGAGCTGGACATAACGGCATCTTATATGTACCATATTTGTGAGCTGGGGCATGATGGCATCTTATAGTACTATCTGTGTGAGCTGGGCATGATGGCATCTTATATGTACCTATCGTGTGAGCTGGGCATGTGGCATCTTATATGTACCTATCTTGTGAGATGGGCATATATGGCATCTTATATGTACCTATTGTGTGAGCTAGTGGATTGGCATCTTATAGACTATATTTGTGAGCTGGGCATGATGGCATCTTATATGTACCTATCTGTGAGAGCTGGGCATGAGGACATCTTATATGTACCTATCTGTGTGAGTTGGGCATGAGAGCATCTTATATGTACCTATCTGTGTGAGCTGGGCATGAGAGCATCTTATATGTGTGAGCTGGGCATGAGAGCATCTTATATGTACCTATCGGTGTGAGCTGGGCATGAGAGCATCTTATATGTACCTCTCTTTGTGAGCTGGGCATGAGGACATCTTATATGTACCTATCTGTGTGAGTTGGGCATGAGAGCATCTTATATGTACCTATCTGTGTGAGCTGGGCATGATTGCATCATATTATACCTATCTTGTGAGCTGGGCATGATGGCATCTTATATTGTACCATCTGTGTGAGCTGGGCATGAGAGCATTATATGTACCTTCTTGTGAGCTGGGCATGAGGACTCTTATATGTACCTTCTTGTGAGGCAGACATGAGAGCATCTTATATGTACCTATCTTGTGAGCTGGGCATGATGGCATTAATAGTACCTATCTTGTGAGGCTGGGCATGATATGGCATCTTATAGTACCTATCGTGTGAGCTGGGCATGAGACATCTTATATGTACCTATCTGTTGTGATGTTGGGCATGAGGAGCATTCTATATGTACCTATCTGTGTGAGCTGGGCATAGAGCATCTTATATGTACCTATCTGTGTGAGCTGGGCATGAGAGCCTTTATTATGTACCTATCTGTGTGAGCTGGGCATGAGAGCATCTTATATGTACCCTACTGTGTGAGCTGGGCATTATAGGTACATATAAGATGCCATCATGCCCAGCTCACAAAGATAGGTAGATATAAGATGCCATCATGCCCAGCTCACACAGATAGGTACATATAAGATGCTCTCATGCTCTGCTCACACAGATAGGTACATATAAGATGTCCTCATGCCCAGCTCACAAAGAGAGGTACATATAAGTGCTCTCATGCCCAGCTCACACAGATAGGTACATATAAGATGCGCTCGCTACCAAAACCACTGTTAAGTTGCTCGTCGTTAACGCCTCACCACGTAACACTTAACAGGCATCAATGCTATTTATAGTGCGACTAAATAATTGCTTTTTTGAATAGAGTGTTACCCAGAGCTTCGTTACCGATTGGATTCAAGACGAACTGCTGGTGAATACTGCATCACAGGAAGGTAAGAGGAAGCATGGGGGAAACATGGTTTTATACTTCATTGTAGGGGATAGTGTTCTTTTTTTCACTCTCTACCTAGGGTTTACCAATTGCAAAACAGCAAGTATTTTGAAATATTCATAAACACTGCGATTGGTAAATAACATTTGCAACAGGTAGTAATTATAGCCCAGGATTTTACCTGGTAAAAATTTCATTGGTTAAGATGGGATTTATAAACTAGCACCATATGGGTTCCTCTATTGCTATAGAGGAATATATTTAAGTGTACAAAAGCAAACTTTTACGGGGTTTTTGAAAGCTGGACAAACAATCGTGGCTATGAAAAAAATAAAGGATGGACACATTTAGTATTTTATTATATATAATATATAATATTGTTTTTTTTTTTTTTTTTCATAGTATACCAAAACAAACTTTAGACAAGTTGGGTTGTGTTGTTTTTCTAAAATATTGAGGGTCTAACTGGCATTATTTATAAATTAATGAAATGCTTACTGTAAATATTAAAATTGTTTTGGTGTGTTTTTGGCTCCTCTGCTTTTCTCCTTATGGACCATAATGTGGAATTGAATCAAGTTGGAGTGGGAAGGAAAAAAGAGAGATTCAGCAAGAACCATCAAAAGTTAAGCATAATGGTGATACCTACAAGGGTAGATTAATCACCAACAATTGAGCTTTAAAGTATACTGTAATGAGGTAGGAAAGGAAGTAATACTGCAATGAACAATTTTCATTTTTGAAACATTAGGTAAATGCAAACAACCCAGCTTTTGTGAGAATACTTTCTAATCCAAAATAATACATGTGTTATATTGGATCTGCAGCGATGAAGACCTTGGTACTTCCACTGTATAAATGTAACTTGTCCTGTTTTGTATGCTTCAAGAAAATGCAGGGACAAATGTGTCTGTTTACTTATTGGTTAACATGGTGATTACTTTTGCCCCAACCAATCAGATCTTATTTAACATGTTGAAAGCAACAATTGATTGGGTGGGTCCCAAAATTAGCACCATTTTTATAACGATAAGAACTTCTTATTGAAATAACCCCTGAATAGTTTGGGTGCAGAATAAAAAAAAAAAGTATAAGCAATGTCTACTTGGCAAATCATTGTAGCAGGCAGGGCGTAAGGATGTGTAAAAAAAAGTGTAATAGTAGATTATAAGATTTTATAGAACAAACCCCCCATTTATAAATTGTAGCCTTACGAAGAAGTTTGTCAGAATATAAAAAAATTTGCAAAAACCCAGATGATCAAAAAAAGGAATATTGACAAAACAAAACATTACATTTTGGTAACTTTAAATAAAGGGACACATCATGAGAAAAATCAAAATTTATAATAAGACGTTGAAAATTAAACAGGGAGTTACGAGGAAGTACACCTACTTCACCCATTACTTACAATAAGCTTAACAGATATTTAATCAAAAGATGTATGGATAAAACCTCTTCCCACTATTGGTTCACTGATAGTCCTACCTTCTGTTTAAAGTGGGCAGGGACTCACACACAACTTAGGGAAAGGTTGGGTGGAAGGACAGGGGGGGCACACGGAAAGCTGCAGGCCACAGACATCTCCAATTTGGATATTGGCTATTATAAGTAACAAAAGGTAAATGAAAGATTTTTTTTTTACTTTTAATTTATAATCAGTAAACTTACCCTAAAGAAAAATGAATTTAGGCCGTAGAAATAGAAATGTATTCAATTAGAAATCTTGGTTGTTGCATTAAAGACTGCAACTAAGGTGTTTAAACTACAGTCTACAGTGTTTACTTTGGTTAAAAATTCCAGACTAATATAACTTGGACAAGCGTGGACTGCCTCCAGGACACAGGGGTGCAAATTTAATTTTATGTTTAACAAGAAAGTGGCGTTGGTGTGTCCTAAAGAAGAAAATTAAAATCACCTGTTACAATGTGTTAGCAGTGAAGTGATGATTCCATAGTCTTAGGATAAAGGAAGAAGAAGATACAGGGTGGCGGCACAAAACCAACGACTTTCCATTTGCTGACAGTAGTCGTGCACTAAAAAATAAGCTTTTTATTTATAAAATCTTTTTTTTAAGGGTATTATGTTTGTCTAAAGGATTTCTTGCTATGGCATATTGCCAATACACCGTTGCAGAAAAAAAAACCTTGAATTCCCCAAACGCTATTATAAGAAAAGCAACATTGTTGCAGAAAAGAAAAGTACCCAGATTATCCTGTTTTGTTACTATGAATGAGTTTAAAGGACGGCAATTTAGGTGATTTTAGGGTAAAATATGAATAAAAAAAAAATGTAACAGCATTGGGCATCAACTAATGAGGTAATGGGATGTGCAGGGTGTATTGTATATAGTGCAGTAAGTAAGAGTACTTAGAGACATTGGCTTATGTGATTAGATGGAGACAATATGTTCTGTGGATTCCGTCCCAACGGACCGAAGGAAAGAGTTTTCCAAAGGGATTTAAAAAGATCTGGGATCAGTGACACGATAATTACTCCCATACTTTTGATTTTATAATAAGTTTACACAGCCCAATGCCGTTAGAATTTTGGTCAACAAAATATCGAGGCACACCCAGTTCTGACTATATATAGCTAATGTAATTGGCAAGCGTTGAAAATTCAAACTAAAATTCCTTAAATATGTAAATATTTTATTGCAGCTAAAAAGCAAATCTTTTTTTAAACACCTATTAACAAAGCCTTAATAGCAATAAATATGCCATTGTATTATTTAAAATGTTAGTTAATTATGTTCCTTAACTTTGTTGAATTGAATTATACCTATGAACAATACAAATGGCCAATTCCAAAACTTCAACATTATAGGGTTAGTCATAGGAGTTCTTATAATTTAAAAATGTGCTAATCGTGCCCCAACCAATCAGATGTAGCTTCAAATGTGAAACACGATGTGATGGATGGGGCCAAAAATTAGCACCATTTTAAACGATAAGAAAACGTTTATGAATTCTCCCTGATATGTTATATAAAGAAGACAATTGCATTGTTATGGTTCTAAACTAGAGCTGGCGGTTTTTAAATAAGCTAAACTATCCATCTCTACAGCTGGTGTATACTTTGTTAGAAGTATAAAAGGAAACCTCGTTGGTCCCAAACCTATACATAAAGAAGGTCCTCAGGGTTGACAAAAAAAAGCAAGGGTAATATGTCAGATGGTCCTAATCTTTGGGGACAGGATAAAAGAAAAAAAATCGTGCCCTTTTCGGCACATTTTGATATTTTCACAAGTTGAAGTCTCTTTTCCTTTATTCATTTCCTATTAGATTTGGAAAACTTGAGGAAAAAATATTTTCATTGAACTTTTCAACCCCCCTTTTTGCTTAAATCTCTTTACTTTGGGGCTGGTTTAAATACGACAATAGTTAGAGATTCCCATGTGTGATAATAACCATAGATGTTACGAATTGCCATGTATAGGTCATTCAACCATACACAAAAGGCTTTGCTTTTTACCACCAAAAAGCATGGTTTTTCAAACCATTATTTGAATAGACCAAAATGAAAATCAAAAAGGCGCATTTCATGTTTCTGTAGGAAAAAGCAATTCTACTTGTTGTCTTGCCCGCATGGGACTAGTTTCAAAACTCCTACCCTTACCAAATTAAAACTAATCGAAAAGACTAAAAAAAAAAACCCACATCTGTACTGGAATTTCATTCCTGTTTTTCCTTGCGGACACGCAAAACACTGTTTAATTCCCCATGATCTCTGAATTGTCATGCTGTCAGGAAGCCATATTCAACATATTATCATTCTAATTTAAACTGGCTTCTTAGTCCATAATCTTAATTTGCAATGAGGCTAACAGCTTTCTCAAGGCCACAGCAGTCTTTCCCCCCTTTATTCAGGAATTTCAACAAGGAGCCATTTAAAAACCCGTGGGTCCAGATTCCATTAATGAAGTACACATGAGTTAGAAGAGAGGGTTATAAATGGAGGCAATCAGAGGAAGTTTTAACAAAGTTACTTGAAAAATAAAAAGGCATACTGCAAAGGGAATTGCTTGTATTATTTAAAAAAAAAAAAATCTCATTAAGCTTCCCTGTCACGGTATATTTTAAGGTGTCAGGGGTGGTCGGGGTATTTCAGGTCATAAAAGTATTAAATTTCATTAAAACTACAGGCAGTATGGCAGTTGGTATAAGACTTTGGCCTGAAACAGGTATTTTTTTCATTTCCCCAAACAAAACCGATATACACCACCCCATACTTAAGGGCAAAGCGCAGAACCGTACACTTAAAGCAGACTGGAACAGCTCGCCAATACAGAAAAAGTAGAAGGGTTATAAAGAAACAAAGTTTTATCAAGAAACATTTTACTTAAGGAAACTGTGATAAGAAGCAGCAATATTTTGGACCAGGAGTTTTACTATAAAAAAGAGTAGAAGTAATATTTTTTAACCCATACATTGGGGTCTATGCTGTGATGGAGATTACCAAATATAGTAATGGAATGATTGGCCATACCGAAAATAAACTGCTAATTAAAAGGGCAGTTGCTTGCTAAGTAATCAGAACATGTTCCCACTAGGAGGGGAAAAGGGAAACAATGATTTTATTTGGCTAAGTAATATATCTGTGCTAAGTAAAATGTTATTGATTAAGGTGCTTCCGACCTATTTATGCTTAAATAAATATGTATAAAATCATTTTTTGTTCTGTGATGCAAAAAACAAAATGTTTTTTTAAATGACTATCTAAAAGGTTAAGCTCAAATGAAAAATGATTCCCTTACGTTGTATTTATTGTACACGTTCATTTAGCAGATTGCTGAAAAAATCAGCGAACTTTCCAAGTTCCGTGTTGAAGTGTTTTTTGCAGAAAAAACTAGGGTTTTGCAATTTCATGTATTAATTTTGGTAAAATTATAAATCTGTCATAATCCTTTTCCCACTCAGCCCTGCATAGGGCTCTATTAAAAAAACATACCCAAACAAGAAGTTCGTGATTCCTGGCCCAATATAGGGGAAAGCTAAAGTAGTTTATAAGAGAAGACAGGGGTTCTGTTAAGGTGGGGTACACCCAGTCCAGATTATATTAAAAAGAGACAGAGTCTTCAAAGGATTCTGTTTGTCAATTTTTCAAAGATCCCACTACACATAGTCTGATTTTTCTCCCTATGTAAAGCATAAGGGAGATTGTTGTGGGGACTGGCCTATTACTTTAGTACAAGGATGTGACCATGGAGGAAGTAAGTAAAATTTTCCTGTTGAACTGCGGTACAATATTATCTATAAAGGGCCAAATCTCATCGGTAGCAACGGAATCGGGGGAGGAGGAATCCATGGTCATCTTGGCACTGGGACCATGAGCATTAATAACATTATAATGAGGGTGCACAATAAGGGGGGCAAATTGTGAGATCAGAGTTCAAGGACAAGGAAATTACAATAGGAAAAACAATGTCCTTGGCAGTAGTAAATGGCGGGCCATGTATAACCTGTCTACACTGTGCGTGGTGTAGGTCTGTGCACAGGGGGGGGAGAAAGTGATGCACCGGGATATTGAAGAAGGTTTCAAAATAACATTGACTTGTGACACTTATATGTGATTTAGGTTGCTATGGTGGCCTTGGAAGGTTTTTTATTATCAGTTTGAAGGTGATTAACACCAAGTGTCTAACCTATTAAAAAGATGGGGACCTCAACCAAATCGGTCCCTATGCCACAAAGGGGGGGAGGGTATCAAAAAATAGAAGAACCGGGGTGGGTTGCTGTATGTACGACTAATACAATGCATGGCCGTTAAGTAAAGGCTTACATTTGTTCTCATTTTTACAATGTGATAGAGGACCTTAATCAGATTTTTTCCGCTTGAGGAGGCCCGGTATGCATTTATGGTTTACAGATGAAACACTCAATATAATAATACTGATATGCATGACTTAAGGTAAGGGATAATGTTTAAAGGACAAACGGTGTTGTCCAAAAAATGACTTTAAGGTAAAATTGACTGTGAATTGCTTCCTGAATTATTTTTTAACAATATAATTGTAGAGAGGCCATTTAAAAAAAAGATAATTATTTAACCACAACACGTACACCACTCTCACGTGTTCTCCCCCCCTCCTCCCCTTCAGTCCTCCCTTCAGTCCTCCTTCAGTTAAGTGAATCGATATTACCAATTTTCGTTCTGCTTTCTCCTGCACTGAGCATGTGACAACCGCAAATTAGAAGGAGGAACTAGTATTGACCGCAAAATTCGGAATACCACCAACCCTTAACATTTAATCAGTGATTTCTTCATAGGTTTGGGCGTGGGCAGCATGTAAGAGGTAGTAATGGCTCTTTTAAGGTAGAAGCTGGTCTTTCAATTTAAAATCAACTGTGTTGAAGACCACAGTTCCCCTTTAAGTACCTTTGAAGTGTTGTGTACCATTTAAAAACTAAATGTATAAATTTAATATTTAAACCCGGTATAGAATTTTTTTTTGATATCTAACTGGTTTTATTTTTTTTAGTGGCTGCGCTGGGTGTTAAACCCCCCTGAAATTTGTTTTTGCAGAGGGGGGCAATGGCTGTGATCTCTCTAACTTTCTCCCATTGGTCAGTGTTACTTGGACCTAAATTCTGGGCCGATGGTATCTGCACATTATAAGTTAAAGGGAGCGAATGAACAATAGATAGATATTTTCCTTCCATTCCCGAGGACTGTATTGCCGACCATGGACTTTCGTCAGCATTACAGTCGGTCGATTCTGCGGCCCATACACCGTGCCGAACTTAGGTAAATCCCATCATGGACCAACGGGATTTACCTAATACGCTAATGTTGTACGCCACCTTAACTGATTAAAACGTTTCCTTTTGTCTCTATCTTTGCTTGTATCAACAGTACATAAATTTTTATTGTTGTAAATGGCATTATTATTTATCTCTACAGGGACTAGAAGGAAGCAATTGTATTGATTATTTTAACATTTGTTGTTATTGTTTTATTTTAACCTGTGTGATATCTAAGTAGAAGTTATATATATTAAATTTGTCTGTAAGTGTATTTATATAAAAGCAACATGAGTAGAAACAGTGAACATGTGGTCATCAGGAGTCTTGAAATAATAGGCCCCACTATCCATAGCTTTATGATAATGCTGTAGTTTAAATGTCATATAGATTTAGCTCACAAAGTAGCGATAAATGACACATTTAATCCAGAAATGGCTTTACTACTCTTGCGCTGTCTTTTCTGAAAACATTAGCCCATTGTGTATATTTACAATGATCACCCTTTCTTTTTTTAAACAGGCTTTTAATCTCTAAGTGAAAAAACCTGCCAACCCCTTCCACTTATTTGCATTTGCATTAAGTTTATAAAGTATTGCAGCTAAACGCTATTTTATTTTTATTGGCATTACAGTGATCCATAATTGTGGATACCCGTTGTTCCTAAGGAAACAATGCAAATGATGAATTACTCTTTCGATATGCATGTCTTATAAAGGTTTAGCATTCAAACAACATATGTTTAACTATGACTTCATGGCAGAAGTAGCTGGTAAGATGGCTGCATTGTGCTTAAATGCTGCATAATTCACAGTGACAGACGTATATTTAACTTCTGACTTTTCATTTTAAAAGTTACTAAATTATTCTTGTAAAAGTAAGGTTTGAGCGGAAAGTGTAGAGGAGTTTTTTCTGTTTTTTCTTCCTGCAAAATAGGAGTTTAGCAGTAATAATAATCACACAGAACATCCTGTTTTTAAGGAAAACCAAAACAAGTAGCAGGCAGGCCGGCCCTGTGCAGATTGCTACGGTGCCTAAGCACCCCCTCCAAAACCCCTTGGTGTGCTGAATGCTGCTTGCCTACTTCAAATCAAGTCTGCCACCTGCGTTACTGTCGTTTCAGTATCTGTAGTGGTGCCTGTTCTATTGGAGTACAGTCATTGCGTAACACATACCACACTAAATGCACAGACAGAACAGCACAGCATACAGACGTTTACATATGATGGTGCTTTGTCTGTGGGGTGGTTGTTGAACATATATTTGATCTGCAGGAATATAACTGGGGGGCTGTGGGGTACTGAGTGCGACCTTGACCTACAGGTCCGTGAATTAAGACTCCAACTGTGCCCCCTCGGTAATGCAATTGTGGGTGCACAGGCTCCCAATCAAAGGCCGGCCCCTGTGGACAGACTCTTGAGCTTTCTACTGCTTAACCAAAAATGTGCCTAGAGTGATACTTAATATTTATTATAAGCTTTCATACACAGGAGTGTACAATGCCAACATTACAGATAGGTTGTATTTCATCACTCCAAGTTTGTTAAATTTCCACTGATTATTTGGCCTGATCAACAGGAAATATTGTGTGGGTGGTTGAATGGGCCAAAATCATCCCGAGATTAATGGGCCCTAACAATTTTTCATTGAAAAAATTGTTACAAATTGAATGAAAAAAAATTGAAAATATAAATTGATAACAACGCTAGTGAAAAGACCATTTTTTGGTTGAAATTGATGGATTGGAGTGGGATAAGATACCTATGGAAATGAGAGTGTGGAAACACTCTGTGGAAGTGAGAAGATCTGAATTGTATCTTAGCAAGAAAATTTTGAAAAACTACAGTGGTCTAGATTTTTGGAACCACACAATTCCTTTGAACAGGGGAAAAGACACACAGGAATAGGTTTTGTGGTGAGCAAATAATTTAATGTCATTCTCTTAATTATCAGCTGTTCATATGTCCAACAACATTTGATCTAACTGAGTAGTACCACAGATAATCCAAACATAGATAGTAAGTAATTTTTTTTTTAATTTAACAAGGTTACAAACAACCAATTTAAAAAAAAAATGGATTGTAAAGATAGTTTTTTCCTTAATCCTGTTCTTTTGCAAAATACCAGTGGTTGTGCTATACAACAGTTCACACTAGGAAAACACTTGCTAATTTTTAGTGGTGTCCCACCTAATCATCGATTTCTTGAAATGTTTTGCACCTTGATAAAATCTGCCTTATATGCTGTGTTTTTCTTAGGATATTCAAATTTCTTGCAAGAGTTTTAAATTGTAATTACAACAGTTAGCAGTTTAAAAAGTATGAATAATTAACGAGTTTCCACCAAAATGTAGTAGAACTAGGAGAAGTATGTTGATATGTTATACTGTATTAATAATTATCTAGAAGCAAGGCTATCAGTCAAGGTAAAGAGCGCTAGTAAGTAATTTAGATTAGGTTTTGATTTTAACCTTGGGTGTTATGGTTTTTTGGGGGAATTAGGTTAAAATTCAATTTTTGCCCTTTAAGACACTATATACAGTCATATAATATTAAGCAATGTGCCTTTTACATAATGGTTATGAAACTTGCTAAATATGAAAATGGAAATTTAGATCAAAAATTACTTACTGACATTTAAGGACTGACTTCACCTTGCTTTAACTGCAAGAGGTGTTTCTATGGGCCCTAGGTGTATTGGTGTAGGGATTGAAGGCTGTGTGTTTATAATAAGACCACGATAAAATACAGATGTGGTTGTAACGCATGGTGAAATAGTAACCACAACACCTTTATAAATATAGCCCAGTGGCTATTTACAAATTATGGATTTACCATAGTGATAAAAAAATGGGCTTATAAATTCTCTTTTAGTTTTTTGAAAACTGTGGGGATAAAGGTATGATCCAAATTGCATATATGTTTTAGGTGTTAGGTGGTTTTGAATGGCATATAAACCACAAAACAAAAAAAAAAACTGGTCATGCCATTAATTTGCCTTTTTAACCACAACTGCCATTTTTAGTATATTACTTGTATAACCAATATTTAATGAATATAAGTAATGCCCTGTTCTCTGGCTTAATCTCCCACTCAATAAGCTTTAGTAATTTGAGCATGTGCAAAGGAGGCAGCAGAGGAAAGAGCAGTCAATCATGGCTGATTCCAGCAGTCACACCCTTGATTTACTGCAGGAAGGAGGATCTGCTTACTCTTCCAGAATGGGGACATAATATCTTTAAATATCTGGTTAGTAATGTATCTAATAATGGCTGTGTAATATTGGTTGGTATTAGGGAAAGGTAACTGACCAGTTGTTTTTTTAAGTGGGGGCATGCCCTTTAAAGGACAACTCCACCCTCATAAGAACATCTTTTAGAAAGAATGGCCTCTTTAAAATAGAGTTTATATCATACTTTGTCCTATGAATTCATTACTGAGTATGTGCTATGCTTCCGGTATGCCTCATGGAAACTGAGCAATTTAGAAACCTGTACTGAGCCTGGACATGCTCAGAAGAGGCAGACAGGGGTAACATTCAGTCATTGGCTGTGATGTCAACTGTCAATCCATATGAAGCTCACTGAACAACCAGAAGAGACAGAAAGGGCAACAGGACATTGTTGCAGGATTTCAGGTTGACCATAATATTCAGATTTCAAACTATTACCGTTAGGTTTTGGGGGTGATTTACCTAATATATATATATATATATAATATATATATATATATAGTTTTCCTTTTGGGGCTGGACTTGCCCTTTAAGGAAATGGTCTGTCTACATGTCAAAGGAACACGAAAAGGAATAAATAATCTCTGAAAATGCTGTGATATTTGCAAATGCAAAGTTGGAAAGAAAAGGATTGTTTTTACAGACAAAATTTTAAAAATTATTTTATATTGATAGTTTTTCAGCATGGTGAGTGGCAGCAGGAGGTTCATTATCATTGAATGGCCTATGGATATAGTGTTGGGAAAATAGGAATATATACAAATCCCTTGGATGATAGCAAGTAGATTGCAGTGGTGTTTTACACACTGAATGCAGATAGAAAAGGGTTTACCCAAAGGAATAGACAGTTGCTGGCAGATGGAATATCTGTGGAGAGCACACAGTATAAATACATTTGATGGAGCAAATGTGTTGCAGGAACTTGTAGAAATTTAAGCAGTAATTAGCATTCACTAAAGTAAACAAGTTGATACTCATTATGCAGCAGATGCCTTGAGTCTTCATACATATCAGCAAAAATCTGTGAACAGAGGGGAAATTTAATGAATTAAACAAATTGTGCACACATTTTGGATAGGAATTACTTGTATCTCATATGATGCTGTATATGGGAAGGGGGAATGTTAGGATTTAATTAAACCTGGGTACAGTGTTTGTTTTTTAAAAGTTAAAATATGAATTCCTGTTTTTTCTTCCATAGTATTTTACTTCCGTTAGTATTCAGATTCATAGTTTTATTTATATTCTTTTTATATAGTTTTATAAACAGCATCTATTTGTTCGTTAAAACCTGGAGGGCAGTTGGGTCACAGCAGATATTTACTAACCTTTAGCTGCCAACATATATAGTCTCTGATTTTATAATCAATCGATTAGACAGAATCATCCATTTACCTTGGTATTGTGCTGTGTAAAATACCAGTTTATTTAATTAGTTTTATAGCTTAACTATCTAAAATGATGCTGCTGTATCATGCTAAACTAATCACCAGACCTTCAGCATGTAGATTTCAACTAAAATGTTGTCCCACTGTGTAGTGTTTAAAAGATCTTTACCTTTCTCTTCTGCACCTTATGTGTCCTGCAGGGCCTGATAAAGTCAATGATAAATGAAGAGTAGGATCCTCTATGTATATAATCCATACCCAACCATTCTCTTAGAGATTCTGGCATGCGCAATGGAGTTCCCCCTCCATCCGGATCCCTTGGCAGTGCATCAATCTATAGAGAAAAAAAAAAACTTGGATAAGGTAAGGCCACCCCCACAACCCTAAACACTACCAGGGAGATTCTATATAGTTCTTATCGTTTAAAATGGTTAATTTGGCCCAACCAATCAGATCTTATTTAACATTTGAAGCTAACATCTGATTGGTTGGGGCAAAATTAGCACCATTTTAAACGATAAAATTTTATGAAAAACCCTGTACATTTAAAACATCAAATCGGTGCCTACAATGTACGTTACCGGCCCTCACTCCCTCGGCTCCCAGAAATCAGTTGAAAGTCACAAACAGAGTGTGCTGGAAAGTAAGTCATGGACAATGAACAGTCTGTACATTTCGTCAGGCCAAAATATCAGCCATGCCACTTTCAATCTAACAGTACTATCGATTAATATGCCTATAGGTTAATTTGGCAGTCCAATTTTAGCCAAAACCACGCCTGTATTTACAAGCCTTATCAGCCAGTCCATTTATCTAAAGTTCGAACACATGTAGATATGTTGTTGTGCGATGTGGACCAAAGCATTGTTCTTGTGAATGGGTCATTATGCTGTAAGTTCCACCAATGAAGCCTGTAACATAAAGTCCGCGTGTTTGTACTATTTTTATGCACAATAATCGTGCATATTTTGTTTCTGCTATATTGTGCAACAATAATTAAGATGTTTACAAAGCATCACAGACCATGATGAAAACTTATGCAAACTAGTTAATTGCCAGTAAAATGATCAGCTAACCTCGCCTGTATTTACCAGCCTTTGATGGCCATTTCTCCAAATAAAATCTTTATCCTAGAAAACAAAGAGCAACTGTTTTAGCAATAGTATTAGAAGATGTAACATGAGAAAAGTGCATAAATACTGTATTTCCCTGAAACTAGTACATTTTCATTAATTTACTATTTCATCTTTAATTAATGGAGACGGTATATTATTCAGTCACTGGCAAAAAAAAACTAGCATATTTTACAGGTACATAAGGAAAAAATGATCTGACACAAATACAATTTACTTTAGATTGTTTAAAGCTTTTCTGGAGAATAAAACAGAGAACAGGTAGGCGGATCTATGGTTAGACTTGGGCCCATCAGGGGCTGGTCGGGGTTCAGAGTTGGGGTGGGATCTGAAGATTCAGGTCGGGATACTGCATATGGTACGCTAATGCGGTTCCCAGTCTTACTGTGGTTGAGAAACCCCTGTTTAAAAGGATTGGCAATTTTTTTTTTTGATACAGCAGGACTCATAGCTAAAACAATATAGATGGATGACAACTAAATTATGTATGCACATAGCTTTAGTATGTAGAGAAAACAATACACCCACAACCACTTCCATTAAAGGAATAGTACACTCTCAAGTGAACTAGTCCTTAATGTATTGATTGAAGCAAGGGAGGTTAAGGAGCTATACTGGGAACAAACATAAGAAGAAACTTACCTATTGCGCGATCCACCACGACCACACTGAAATCTCGACTGCATACACGCAAGATGTACAGATGGCTGAAAGGTCTGAGACAAAGACCGAAACGTCGCTATCTGTTTGGGCTGCTAAAGATTTTTTCAACAAGTCCTGAGAGTGCTCTACATGTTACTATGGTTGGATATTTATAGGATTGCAGTAGCACCTGGGACATTATACTACTTGAAGGTAGAGTGCACACTGTTTGCTAATTAGATAGATAATAGATAGATAGATAGATAGATAGATAGATAGTAGATAGATAGATAGATAGATAGTTAGAAGATAGATAGATAGAGATAGATAGATAGTTTCGACAGACAGACAGCGACAGAAGACAGACAGCAGACAGACAGACAGACAGACAGACAGACAGACAGACAGACAGACAGATAGATAAAGACAGAACAGACAGACAGACAGACAGACAGACAGACAGACAGACAGACAGCAAAGACAGACGACAGACAGAGAAGATAGATAGATAGATAGAGAGAAGATAGATAGATAGATAGATAGATAGTGCTTCCAATCTGGATCCCAAGGTGTATAACAATATAGTATAACTTGGAGCAGCCCACACACGGTCTTGTGTGAAAACAAAATCAATTTATTATATCATGTGCATGAATAGACAACATTCGGTTTGGTGCTAAGACCTTTATCAAGCCATGCAAAAGTGAACATTCATAGTAAACAATATAAACTCCCACCTCCTAATTTTGCACCACATGATACATCCTAGCGCCTAATAAACCTTACTAAGTGTTCAAACATATTAGATAGGGACTTGTGTTACATATATACACATTTGTTCTTTTTACTTTTTTGGTTAGGAGTTTGTTGCTTCTACTAAGTATTCCTTTTGGATGGCAACTAATTGTCCTATAGTCCTGAGGAAACCTGTAGGGACCAGAAAATACTATTTAATATCTATTAATTAAATGTTACATATAGTGAGATACATTCCAACAGACCTATAAACACATCCGTAGCTGCTCACAAAGGTCCTCATTCCGTGTCTGTTTTCCGAACATAGTGGACTGTCCATGCAAAGTGGAAATTGGACGTCAATGTATTTCCTGATCGTTAATAAATTTTAATAATTTGCAGTAGTACCACGTATAGGTTGGTATACATTGTCCACTGAAGCACAAACACTTTTTTAAATTCTTTTTTAAACAGACAGGGTTATTCAATAAAAGTTCTTATCGTTTAAAATGGTGCTAATTTTGCCCCAACCAATACAGATCTATTTAACATTTGAAATCTAATTCTGATTGGTTGGGGCAAAATTAGCACATTTTAAACGATAAGAACTTTTATTGAATAACCTGATAGTCTTTAAATTAACCAATTTCATACGTGCAGTTTGGATGAAGTTCTGCATGAACTAATCTAGCTTTTCATATGCTGCTTGTGTTTACAGCTCAATAAATCTCGCATTGGTCATGGCTGAAGAATGTTTCGCCATTGTTGCGAGTAAAAACTGTTTTTTATATTTTCTGATTGGAACTACAATGCAAGATGTATGCGCACTGCTTTGTTCGCTCACCCCTTTTGTTTGTAACTCAATCGCAATTACAAACAAAGTACGCACGCGGGTGGGACAGAATCAGTATGGGTTAATCTTGGGGACAAGAATGGATATCGAGAAAGAGAGACAGACAGACAGAAAAATAGATAGATTAATAGATAGGCAGATAAATATAAGGTAGATAGTACATAGATAGATAGACAGAGAGATAGCGAGACATAGATATATAGTCTATCTCTCTATTATCTACTATATTTATCCTCTCTTCTGTCTCTCTTGCTCGCTACCATTTCTCTCCCACACAGACTAACCCTAATACACCATTGTTAACTGCACTCCGTGCTCCATGTGAGTCTAAAGTTTTGTCCGAGAGGATCTTTGCTAAAGCATGTTACCTCTGCAGCCAGTGCTAATATGTTTCATGCCCAGCTCACACAGATAGGTACAAAGATGCTCTCATGCCCAGCTCACACAGATAGGTACAATAAGATGCTCTCATGCCCAGCTCACACAGATAGGTACATATAGATGCTCTCATGCCCAGCTCACACAGATAGGACATATAAGTGCTCTCATGCCCCACAGCCCAGATAGGTACATATAAGATGCTCTCATGCCCAACTCACACAGATAGGTACATATAAGATGTCCTATGCCCAGCTCACACAGATAGGTACATATAAGATGCATATGCCCAGCTCACAAAGATAAGTAGATTAAGAGCCATATGCCCAGCTCACACAGATAGGTACATATAAGATGCTTTCTATGTCCGCTCACACAGATAGGTACATTAAGATGTCCTCATGCCCAGCTCACAAGAGAGGTAATATAAGTGCTCTCATGGCCCAGCTCACACAGATGTACATATAAGATGCCATCATGCCCAGCTCACAAAGATAGGTATATATATGATGCAATCATGCCCAGCCACACAGATAGGTACATATAAGATGCTCTCATGCCAACTCGACAAGATAGGTACATATAAGATGTCCTCATGCCCAGCTCACAAAGAGAGTACTATAAGATGCTCTCATGCCCAGCTCACACCGTATGGGAATATAAGATGCTCTCATGCCCAGCTCACACATAAAGATGCTCTCATGCCCAGCTCACACAGATAGGTACATATAAGATGCTCTCCTGCCAACTCACACAGATAGGTACATAAGATGTCCTCATGCCCCAGCTCTCACAGTAGGTACATATAAGATGCCATCATGCCCCAGCTACAAAGTAGGTACATATAAGATGCCAATCACCTAGCTCACACAAATAGGTACATATAAGATGCCACATGCCATCTCACAAAGATAGTACATATAAAGATGCCATCATGCCCAGCTCACACAGATAGGTACATATAAGATGCCATCATGCCCAGCTCACACAGATAGGTTACATATAGATGCCATCATGCCCAGCTCACAAATATAGGTACATAAGATGCCGTTATGTCCAGCTCACCAAGAGAGGTTACTATAGATGCCATCATGCCCAGCTCACACGATAGGTACATAATAAAAGCCATCATGCCCAGCTCACAAAGATAGGCACTTATTAGATTCCATATGCCCAGTCCACAAAGATAGGTACATATAACATCCATAGCCCAGCCCACAAAGATAGGTACATATAAGTGTCCTCTGCCAGCTCACACAAATAGGTACATATAAGAGCTCTCATGCCCAGCTCACCAAAATAGGTACATATAAGATGCTCTCATGCCCGGCTCACACAGATAGGTACTATAAGATGCTCTATGCCCAACTCACACAGATAGGTACATATAAGATGTCCGAATGCCCAGCTCACACAGATAGGTACATATAAGATGCCATCATGCCCAGCTCACAAAGATAGGTACATATAAGATGCCATTTAGCCCAGCTCACAAAGATAGGTACATATATAGATGCCATCATGCCCAGTCACAAAGAGGTACATATAAGATGCTCTCAAGCTCTGCTCACACAGATAGGTATATATAGATGCAATCATGCCCACTCACAGAGACTGGTACATAGAAGATGCCCTCATAACCAGTCAGAAGATGGTAAATTAAGATGCTCTCATGCCCAGTCACACAATAGGAATTAAGATGCTCTCATGCCCGGCTACACAGATAGGTACATAATAAAGATGCTTCTCATTGACCCAACTCAAACAGATAGGTACACATAAGATGCTCTCATGCCCAACTCACACAGATAGGTACACATAAGATGCTCTCATGCCAACTCACACAGAAGGTACATATAAGATGTCCGCATTGCCCCTCCACACAGATGGTTAACATTAAAATGCATCAGCCAGCTAACACAGATAGGTTACATATAAGATGCCCATCATTCCCAGCTCACAAAGAGAGGTACATATAAGATGCTATTATGCCCAGCTCACAAAGAGAGGTACATATAAGATGCGCTCATGCTCTGCTCACAAAGATAGGTATATATAAGATGCAATCATGCCCACCTCACACAGATTGGTACATAGAAGATGCCCTCATGCCCAGCTCACACAGATAGGTACATATAAGATAGCCCCTGTGGTCTACTAGAAAAGTCTGGCTTGCTACCCAGGTCTGCTACAAACCACTTCCAACTCCAAGGACTTGCTGCACATTTGTGGACCCCTCGGTTGCACAGGCCCAGTCACAATTGCGACTGTTGCGAACACGGTTACACATTTCTTCACAGTCAACAGACTACAGGTTGGTTTATTGATTGTTGGCAGTGTTCCCTCTAAGCTGTGCGCTCGTGCACACGCAAACAACCCTGCAGGCCTGCCCACACAGATTAAAGTGGTGCGCACACAAAAATCTTCTGGAATATAAGTGCTGTGGTATGGAGCGCACACAATTTCATTTTGTATGTACACAGAAAATATATGTCTGCGCACACAGACAATTTGAGGTTTGAGGGAACATTGATTGTTGGTTGGAAGAATAGGACCAAAATTGACCTGTGTGACCCAGGATTAATGATTTAAAGAGATTACTTCCAATATTGCTCCATACATTTTTTCTTCTGCACCTGATGTGTCACCACCCCATTTCTTCTGGCTGGAGTGTAGCGGCTGGATTTGGTCTTCACACATTGCAAGGTTTATGAGTATTTAAAATGGGTAGGAGCACCCGTGAAGATTGGACAAGGGCAAGGCGAGATTGCTGACACCTCCCCACCACGATCAGCTATTAAAACAGTTGATAGTGCATATACAGTAAAGATATTTGTGATCAGCTTTTAAAAGTTTAAACACAGCTGGAAGGTGATTGTGGGCCCTCTTACCTCCCAGGCCCCCCGCACACCGTTGCGGGCCCATTGGTTAAGTCATTGGGGAGGGAGCATTCAGATATCTGGAGAACAGGGATAATATAGCTCAGGTGTCAGTTAGAAGTACAAAGCTACAGAGGTGTTCAGAGCTTTAGCTAAAGAGATGTTAACATCCTGAGAAGATTAAAAGCTATACACATAGCTTGTGCTAGACAACCCATTGTCTATTCAATCTCAAACAACAGGCAATCAGGAGTTCTAAAATTCCTCAGATACATATCTTGTACACTGCAGAATACCACACAGCATTCACATGGCTTTGGTTATTAATTGCCATTTAAACTATGTCCACCTTCACCTTATTGTCAAAGTCTGTAATAACAGACAAGATTTCTTTCTTTATATGGTGCACAACCACAATATGAATTCACTTTCAGTGACTTTTGCAGAAAGGAGTTTGTATGACAAGAGAAGAAACTGTTTGAAAAAGTGAAAATGCCACAGACAATTGTTAGGCTGAATAATTCCGTCAGTGAAACAATAAAGCACATATTATAGTTTGACTCTAATGCAAACTAACAAATTATTTTCTGGCTCAGTAAAAAAATATGAATCCCTATTTTATTAGCCAAGGTATAATTAGTACACAATTAAAGTCTAAGCCCTTTTTATATTTTGACTTTGTTAATATCCTTGCCTCTCAAGAGTACAGTCATCTAACTCACTTTTATTCCTGCAGGGTTGAAACCTTCAATCAAGTCAATAAATTTATACTGCAGACCATGATGGAAGTACTTACTAATTGGTTTCATGCTGTTAAACCTGCAATTCCACTCTGCAATATATACTGATTGTACATTAGAACTAAAAAGAAAGCACTTAATTATGATGGGAAGAAGTTATTTGTGATCTGCCCATAACACGTAAAACAATCATTTGCTTTATCAAGAAGTTTACAAAGCTTCCTCTATTTTCAGAAATTATTGGTGGGGTCTGTTTACTAATAGATGTAAAAATGTTTGACATTTTTTACAACCATTTTTCTTACCAGCAAGATATATGTAGATATTACCCACACAGTGGGCTTTTGTGTTGTGACAAATTATGTTTGGCAATTTTAAGCAAAATAATGCCAATCAGGGCTTAAGTGCAAATTTGTGGCTACAAATCATTTTAGGTTAGAAATTATTTGTCTGGATGAAGGTTTCTGGCTTAATGATGTGGAGAGGACACATAAAAAGTAATATGCATGTATTACAAGAATTCTATTTGTTAGAATCCATCTAAAAAGTAATGTAAGTTGGCTCGGATCATCAACAACACTCAATTGAACACCCATACATAACCCGATTGTTGGCTATAACTGCCGTTTGTCAGGCAGTCGTGCATCACAGCTGTGATCGCACGTTTGTACCTAGCTTTGAGATTTAAAGGAAAGATGTTTATCTTAAGGCAAGTAAATGATTTGTGTCAGTTAAGCCAAGTACTAGATTATCAAATAGGCCAACAATCTAAAGAGTGTACAAGCCCATACAAACATTGTTAAGTGACCCGTCCAATTGGATTGATTACCAATGTTGGGAAGTGGCCTTATATTTTTCCTGGTGTCTCTTCCCCCCTCCTTCTCCATTGCAACAGAGCAGGCTGCTCACTTGTTTATATGGTAATTTGAAAAAGGGTCTTGAATCTCAGGACAACTGATATCAATAGATGCCAGGCATCGCCTGGCATGGTGGAGGTTCATCGGCAATGCCTTCCTCCTATGGTGGGGCGACATTCAATCCCTTGCAGATTTCTTAGAAGCCCTCAATGGTATGCATAACAACATACGTTATACTATGCATTCTGATAGCTAAAAAATAACTTTTTGGATGTCACTGTGATTAAAGAGGATGGGTTTCCTACTGAGCTGTTCTCTAAACCCATGGATAGGAACCAATTAATGTTATTCTGTAGTAATCACCCTAAACACACTCAATGCTCCTTACCCATTAGCCAGTTTAAATGGGTGACAAGAGGGAGGAGTAAACACGTAAGATTTTGCAGGTTCCTGGATAGGGGCTACCCCAGGGAGGTCTTGGACCATGCTCTGGTTAAGCCCATGAAGGGAGAAACACAAAAAAGAAAGACTGGTTGCCCCAATATTCCTTTTGTCACCCAATTTGCACCAGGGATTGAAAAAGTGAAAAATATATTGAACAAATATTTGAGGCTCCTATGGATGGCTTACTGAAGTATTTACTGAGGAATTTAGTACTCCCCCATTGGTGTTATATCGGAGGAGTCAGACACTGGATAGTTATCTCACTTCTGCAATTGTTAAAAAAACAGTGAATACTTACACCCTATTTATGGGACCACGTAAGAGTGGTATGTACCCTTTTCTGGGTTGCAAACAATGTGCTAATGTAGAAAAAACTGACACTGTGAAGGGGGACAGGACATTCCCATCATGGGGTATTATACATGTACTAGTAAGTTTGTTGTCTACTTGATCATTTGTCCTTGTGGTCTTAGATATGTTGGGGAGACCACCTAAATGGTTATGGGGAGGATCTCCCAACATAAATCAGAAAAACACCAAGTACCCCGTTTCAGCTCACTTTTGTGAGGCAGGACACTCAAAAAGAGACTTGTTGGTTGGGCAACGATCCTCGACCGAACGCCTGTTTTGGCCGATAAAGTGCCCATACACAGGCTGATTATCGACCGAAACGTACGTTCGGACACATCGTGCGGCACGGGTAGGGACCCACGATCGCACGTTTGTACGAACCTTAAGTTTTGAAACATGTAACGCGGGGGTGACAGAGTGTTGAAGCTTAAAATAAGGGAAGTTTGGCCCCTAGAGGCCTCAATTGGGACATCTATATCTTTTTTGATGATGTCCTGGTGTGTTTTCAAGTATTTTATGCAGTATCCATGTTACAGGGTTCTAGAAAAGGGATTCCTGGGTGGCTAAGATTATTTCCTATTACTGATGAGGTCATTTCCTGTTCATAAGATTTAAATATCATAAGAGTGTATACCATACTAGTATAGTTTAGTATTTGAGGTTGAATAAAGACATACGTCCATCCAGTCCAACCCATCTAGCAATATCCTCATTTCCTGCCTAACTGTTGATCCAGTGGAAGGCAAAAAACCCCCACCATTTATGAAGGGGGAAAAAATTCCTTCCTGACTCCAAGTGGCAATCGGAAATTTCCCTGGATCAACTCTACTTTATGTATCAATACCAGTACTTGTAACATTCCTTGTTTGCAGAAACTCATCCAGCTTTTTTTTGAAAATGACCAATGAACCTGCCATAACAACGTCCACTGGAAGACAGTTCCATAGCTTTACCGTTCTCACAGTGAAAAACCCTTTCCGAGCTTGAAGCCTAAACCTTTTTCTTCAAGTCTTAAGGATGTCCTCGTGTCCTTTGACATGTTCTATTGGTGAACAATGCCCCAGATAGTTTATGTATGGCCCGTTAATGTATTTATACACAGTAATCATATCCCCACGCAAGCGCCTTTTCTCCAGCGTACATAATTGTAACTTTTCCAGTCTCTCTTCATATTCAAGCTCCCCCATCCCCTTATTAATTTAGTTGCCCTTCTCTGAACCCTTTCATTTCAAAGATGTCCTTTTTGTACACAGGATTCCAAAATTGCACTGCATATTCCAAATGAGGCCTTACCAATGCTTTGTAAAGAGGGAGAATAACATTTTCCTCCCTTGAATCCCTACCTCGCTTTATACAAGACAATACCATGCTGGCTGGCTGTTGCGCCTGGCACTGCTTGCTACCTTTAAGTTTGTTATCCACCCAAACTCCAAGATCCCTTTCCAACAGGGATTTCACTTAACACAGAGCCATTTATAGTATAAGTAGCACAAGTATTTTAAGTCCAAAATGCATCACCTTACATTTATCAACATTGAATTTCATCTGCCACTTAGCAGCCCAATGTGATAATCTATCTAGATCCTCTTGCAACGATTGCACATCCTCTGAAGTTTTGTAAGTTTGTTCGTCAGCAAAAACAGAAACCTTGTGACAATACCCACTTCCAAATCATTAATAAATAGATTAAATAGAAGCGGCCCCAACACAGAACCCTGTGGCACCCACTTAGCACTTTAGTCCATAATGATGGAAGCCCCATTAACAACTACTCTCGCATCCTATTCCTTAACCAATTTTCTATCCATGTACAAATGTGACTCCCCAGACCAACAGACCTTAGCTTATTCATTAGTCGCCTTGGGGGACTGTATCAAAAGCCTTTGCAAAATCCAAGTAAACTACATCTACTGCTATACCAGAGTCTAAATTCTACTTACTTCCTCATAAAAGCCAAGCAAGTTAGTCTATTCCTCCTAAACCATGCTGGTTACTACTTATAATGTTAGCTCCTTTGAAACATACCTAGAACATGTTCCCTTATTAAACTTTCCAGGATCTTCCCCACCACTGAAGTTAAACTTACAGGCCTGTAATTACCCGGCTGTGAACGACTACCCTTTTTGAATATTGGAATAACATCAGCCTTTCTCCAATCCAGAGGCACACCACCGGACATGAGGGAATCAGCTGTTTGTGCTGCAGGCCTGATGAAGGGGTCTGCGTATCCTGAAACATTGCATATTTATTGCAGCTTGTGAATAAAAAATGTATTTTTATAAAGCCACAATGCTGAGACTTGGGAGTGCGGTGTCTTTTGGATGTAATAGATGTTAAATGATACGAATGATGAAGTTGATCCAGAGTATCTTCTACCATTTGTAATCAAGAAAGTATGTCATTCCCTTTTAAAGCAAAAAATAGGTGAGGTTTTTTGCTACCTTTGGATCATCTTTTTTCAACTTGGACTACAATGTTAATATGTAAACAGTACAATGTTTAGCCATGAAAAATGCACTAAAAGGGGAACTGTGGTCCAAAAATGACTTTTAGTAAATTGATAGGAATTGCTCTCCTGAGAATTTTTCAATGTGTTTTCATTGTTTATTTTGCATAGTTTTGAAGATATTTACATTTTTGTGTGTGATATGACAGCAGCATCACCAGGTCCCCTGCACTTCCTGCTTCCAGCTCTGAAACCATGTCAGTCAATATGACAATCAGTCAATCTCTTCCTCCCCTTTGCAGCCCCCATGGTCCCTCCCACTCATGGACCCCATGGTCCCTCCAGTTGCAGGCCCCCCTTGGCCCATTCTCTTACAGCCCCATGTAGCCCCGCCCACCCATGGGCGCTGTGGCCCCACCCACCCATTAGTACACAAGCCCCGCCCACTCACGGATGCACAAGCGATGCCCATCCGTGGGTGCATAAGCTCCGCCCACTCACAGACGCACAAGCCCACCCTCACGGGTGCATAAACCCTGCCCACTCGCGGGTGCTGTGGCCCACTCAGACCCCCCCTACAGAAAACTCTATGGAAACAACCTTTTCAGGCAGCGTGAGAACTCTGCCTGAAAAGGCTGTTTTTTTACATAGTGGGAAAGAAGGGCTGTAGATTCCCTTACCTTCTCTGTCAGGACTTCACACAGCAGAGAGGAGGAGGGACTTCCTGTCTCCCTCACACACTGAGGGAGTCTGAGGCTGAGCTCGCCGGCGGCACTGTGCAGGAGAAGCCTTAGGAATGTCCCATGTCAGCCTCCCACCAATAACTTTTTGGTCAGTCATTTCTTTATATCTTGGGCTGTGGAGCACGTAGAGAGGTGGTTGATGGTTTGTTTTAAAGGTAGGAAACTGCCCTTTAATTTAAACTCAACTTGTTTGGAGACCACAGTCCCCCTTTAAGATGCAGAGCTATCTTCCCATCACCCCCCACGCCTAAAAAGTTTATTATCTTTATTTTAAAATAGACACTGTAAGGCTATTGCATGTGTTATTTTTATTAGAACTGCAATCATGTAAAAGAACAAAGTATGTAAATTTTGTGGCTTATGGTTGTGGCTCTCCAACAATTAAACAAAAATGAATGACATTATGTTGTAGAGTTGGCTAAACTCAAATTTTCAAACTTTTGTAAAAAGGAGATTTTGAAATTTCCAAAATCGGACTTATTAAAGGGCATGTCCACCCTTTTGAAATTTTTTTGATATGTTGTAGGGCTTCCTCCCCCAGCCCAAACCGAATTATTATCATGTTCAGAAACTCCCCGAATCTTTACTTACCATACCTCTATCCTCCACCACACTGTCCTGGCCATCTGCTTGCATGAAACTGCAAGCAGGGGGCCGGACCAGCAACCGCATCTGTGATTGGCTGAGAGGCAATCAATCACGGACGTGGCTGCAGGTAGTTCAGAATGGCGGAGGATAGAGGGAAGGTAAGTAAATATCGGGGGAGTTTCTGGAGATTATAATAATTATGCAGGGGAGGAAGCCCTAAAATATATCCAAATGATTTTGTGCTAGGGGGAAGGAGACCAAAACTGGAGGGAGAGGAAGGGAAAGGAGGGGGGGAGGGCTGCAGTGAGCATGTGCAAATTCTCCTGGAGGAGAGACAGGAGGCAGAGTCCTATATGGACTCTGCTAGGCTCTTGGTGGACAGTTTTTTTGGCTTCGGGGGGACATTACAGGAGAACCATTTGGAGTTGGGATGTAAGGTAAGGATTTTTATACACTACAGACAGGGGCCAGTAGTGAGTGAAATTATAGTTTTGGGGGTGGACATGCCCCAATGAGGACAACTACTTTAAAAGTTTAGATAAAATAAGGTTAAAATAGCAATGGTAACTTACTGGCACTGGGACCTGGGAAATGGTCTGGGGAACACGTAGTAATATCCAGATTTTTAAATAAAGCAACTTTCTTCATACGCAAGCTACTTTCGAGCTTCCGCCTTCATCATTCGATAATTTCGCCAAAAATTCGATATTCAAAAATTTATTCGATATTCAATATTACCTAAATCTTTAAAGGATTGTTATTATTAACATGGGTAATCATGCCCAGCATGAAGTGTCAAAGGGGTAAAACTAAAAAAATCCTTTCTTTAAATGAGAAGTATTACTTGTAAAATTATAGTTAATAATATGCATACCTAGTTTTTCTACATATTATCTTTCATTTGAAAAATCAACTGAATTTATACTCCTTGCTATTTCCGTGTTGTTATTGTGGTCAGTCAGTTTTGGTCCCTACACACGCCGATACAGTTATTCTTATTATTATTAGGATTTAATTATCGTTAATGTGCATGGCCACCTTCATTTCTACTGATTGGCATTGCATTGGTGAAAGGTGCTCAGACCTCTACTAAGCAACTAATCAACCCAGAGCTGGGACTGGGCCATAACGGTTTTTTTAGGGGTCCTGCAAACAGGAAGTCAGTGTTCCTAAAGAAGTTATTTATACACAGACAAAACACTAAATGGGCAGGATAAGTTCATTAGAATGGGAAATACTGCTCTTTTTTCTTTAAAGTATATGTATTTGCACTGAACTTCCCCTTTAATCTTTTTTTGCAATTTGCATTATATTTGCATCATTGAAGGGAAAGAGTGTAACACTTCACAAGGCAACCCAGGGGGTTGGCACTGCTAAAAATAGCTGTCATTGGTGAATTTGGGACATATGGTTGGATTGCTTTCACAAATGCAATAACATCCTCGAAATTTAGAAAATTCACTGAAATTTAAAAATTTCCTTGAATCTGCAAAGTTTGAAAAGTTTATTCGAACTCATAAAATCAAATTCAAACTCTGGTTCGAGTTCGAGATCTAGTCCATCTCTATTATGTTGATTCAAAGTTTGATCTGACACAAATTTGGAATCAATCGATTTACTTCAGCACTGCTATCTGTTTATATTTGTTCTAGGAGTAGATTATCTTGGGACATATAGCACTGCATAGCATAAAAAATATAGCCTGCATCTTAAGACCTGTTAATTTATCCCACACAGCAATGTGTGTATGTAGCACTGTGCTGCATCAATGTTCTTCACATTTCCTTGTTTTTTTACTAACAAAGCAACCTTAAAAAAATGTAAACTGACAGAATGGGCTTGCTAGTGAAAACTTTCCTCAAGATTTTGTAAAAAGCGAAACCCCCCCCCATATAAGATGTCCGCATGCCCAGCTCACACAGATAGGTACATATAAAATGCCATCATGCCCAGCTCACACAGATAGGTACATATAAGATGCCATCATTCCCAGCTCACAAAGAGAGGTACATATAAGATGCTATTATGCCCAGCTGCTCACAAAGAGAGGTACATATAAGATGCTATTATGCCCAGCTCACAAAGAGAGGTACATATAAGATGCGCTCATGCTCTGCTCACAAAGATAGGTATATATAAGATGCAATCATGCCCACCTCACACAGATTGGTACATAGAAGATGCCCTCATGCCCAGCTCACACAGATAGGTACATATAAGATAGCCCCTGTGGTCTACTAGAAAAGTCTGGCTTGCTACCCAGGTCTGCTACAAACCACTTCCAACTCCAAGGACTTGCTGCACATTTGTGGACCCCTCGGTTGCACAGGCCCAGTCACAATTGCGACTGTTGCGAACACGGTTACACATTTCTTCACAGTCAACAGACTACAGGTTGGTTTATTGATTGTTGGCAGTGTTCCCTCTAAGCTGTGCGCTCGTGCACACGCAAACAACCCTGCAGGCCTGCCCACACAGATTAAAGTGGTGCGCACACAAAAATCTTCTGGAATATAAGTGCTGTGGTATGGAGCGCACACAATTTCATTTTGTATGTACACAGAAAATATATGTCTGCGCACACAGACAATTTGAGGTTTGAGGGAACATTGATTGTTGGTTGGAAGAATAGGACCAAAATTGACCTGTGTGACCCAGGATTAATGATTTAAAGAGATTACTTCCAATATTGCTCCATACATTTTTTCTTCTGCACCTGATGTGTCACCACCCCATTTCTTCTGGCTGGAGTGTAGCGGCTGGATTTGGTCTTCACACATTGCAAGGTTTATGAGTATTTAAAATGGGTAGGAGCACCCGTGAAGATTGGACAAGGGCAAGGCGAGATTGCTGACACCTCCCCACCACGATCAGCTATTAAAACAGTTGATAGTGCATATACAGTAAAGATATTTGTGATCAGCTTTTAAAAGTTTAAACACAGCTGGAAGGTGATTGTGGGCCCTCTTACCTCCCAGGCCCCCCGCACACCGTTGCGGGCCCATTGGTTAAGTCATTGGGGAGGGAGCATTCAGATATCTGGAGAACAGGGATAATATAGCTCAGGTGTCAGTTAGAAGTACAAAGCTACAGAGGTGTTCAGAGCTTTAGCTAAAGAGATGTTAACATCCTGAGAAGATTAAAAGCTATACACATAGCTTGTGCTAGACAACCCATTGTCTATTCAATCTCAAACAACAGGCAATCAGGAGTTCTAAAATTCCTCAGATACATATCTTGTACACTGCAGAATACCACACAGCATTCACATGGCTTTGGTTATTAATTGCCATTTAAACTATGTCCACCTTCACCTTATTGTCAAAGTCTGTAATAACAGACAAGATTTCTTTCTTTATATGGTGCACAACCACAATATGAATTCACTTTCAGTGACTTTTGCAGAAAGGAGTTTGTATGACAAGAGAAGAAACTGTTTGAAAAAGTGAAAATGCCACAGACAATTGTTAGGCTGAATAATTCCGTCAGTGAAACAATAAAGCACATATTATAGTTTGACTCTAATGCAAACTAACAAATTATTTTCTGGCTCAGTAAAAAAATATGAATCCCTATTTTATTAGCCAAGGTATAATTAGTACACAATTAAAGTCTAAGCCCTTTTTATATTTTGACTTTGTTAATATCCTTGCCTCTCAAGAGTACAGTCATCTAACTCACTTTTATTCCTGCAGGGTTGAAACCTTCAATCAAGTCAATAAATTTATACTGCAGACCATGATGGAAGTACTTACTAATTGGTTTCATGCTGTTAAACCTGCAATTCCACTCTGCAATATATACTGATTGTACATTAGAACTAAAAAGAAAGCACTTAATTATGATGGGAAGAAGTTATTTGTGATCTGCCCATAACACGTAAAACAATCATTTGCTTTATCAAGAAGTTTACAAAGCTTCCTCTATTTTCAGAAATTATTGGTGGGGTCTGTTTACTAATAGATGTAAAAATGTTTGACATTTTTTACAACCATTTTTCTTACCAGCAAGATATATGTAGATATTACCCACACAGTGGGCTTTTGTGTTGTGACAAATTATGTTTGGCAATTTTAAGCAAAATAATGCCAATCAGGGCTTAAGTGCAAATTTGTGGCTACAAATCATTTTAGGTTAGAAATTATTTGTCTGGATGAAGGTTTCTGGCTTAATGATGTGGAGAGGACACATAAAAAGTAATATGCATGTATTACAAGAATTCTATTTGTTAGAATCCATCTAAAAAGTAATGTAAGTTGGCTCGGATCATCAACAACACTCAATTGAACACCCATACATAACCCGATTGTTGGCTATAACTGCCGTTTGTCAGGCAGTCGTGCATCACAGCTGTGATCGCACGTTTGTACCTAGCTTTGAGATTTAAAGGAAAGATGTTTATCTTAAGGCAAGTAAATGATTTGTGTCAGTTAAGCCAAGTACTAGATTATCAAATAGGCCAACAATCTAAAGAGTGTACAAGCCCATACAAACATTGTTAAGTGACCCGTCCAATTGGATTGATTACCAATGTTGGGAAGTGGCCTTATATTTTTCCTGGTGTCTCTTCCCCCCTCCTTCTCCATTGCAACAGAGCAGGCTGCTCACTTGTTTATATGGTAATTTGAAAAAGGGTCTTGAATCTCAGGACAACTGATATCAATAGATGCCAGGCATCGCCTGGCATGGTGGAGGTTCATCGGCAATGCCTTCCTCCTATGGTGGGGCGACATTCGATCCCTTGCAGATTTCTTAGAAGCCCTCAATGGTATGCATAACAACATGGTTACATATAAGATGCGTCATGCTCTGTCACAAAGAGATATGAGTATAAGATGCAATCATGCCCACCTCACACAGATTGGTACATAGAAGATGCCCTCATGCCCAGCTCAACAGATAGGTACATATAAGATAACCCCTGTGGTCTACTAGAAAAGTCTGGCTTGCTACCCAGGTCTGCTACAAACCACTTCCAACTCCAAGGACTTGCTGCACATTGTGGACCCCTGGTTGCACAGGCCCAGTCACAATTGCGACTGTTGCGAACACGGTTACAATTTCTTCACAGTCAACAGACTACAGGTTGGTTTATTGATTGTTGGCCGTGTTCCCTCTAAGCTGTGCGCTCGTGCACACGCAAACAAACCTGCAGGCCTGCCCACACAGATATTAAAGTGGTGCGCACACAAAAATCTTCTGGAATATAAGTGCTGTGGTATGGAGCGCACACAATTTATTTGTATGTACACAGAAAATATTATGTCGCGCACACAGACAATTTGAGGTTTGAGGGAACATTGATTGTTGGTTGGAAGAATAGGACCAAAATTGACCTGTGTGACCCAGGATAATGATTTAAAGAGATTACTTCCAATATTGCTCCATACATTTTTTCTTCTGCACCTGATGTGTCACCACCCCATTTTTCTGGCTGGAAGTGTAGCGGCTGGATTGGTCTTCACACACATTGCAAGGTTTAGAGTATTTAAAAATGGGTAGGAGCACCCGTGAAGATTGGGACAAGGGCAAGGCGAGATTGCTGACACCTCCCCCCACGATCAGCTATTAAAACAGTTGATAGGCATATACGTAAAGATATTGTGATCAGCTTTAAAAGTTTTAAACACAGCTGGAAGGTGATGTGGGCCCTTTTACCTCCCAGGCCCCCCCACACCGTTGCGGGCCATGGTTAAGTCATTGGGGAGGGGGCATGATATCTGGGAGAACAGGGATAATATAGCTCAGGTGTCAGTTAGAAGTACAAAGCTACAGAGGTGTTCAGAGCTTTAGCTAAAGAGATGTTAACATCTGAGAAGATTAAAAGCTATACAACATAGCTTGTGCTAGACAAACCCATTGTCTATTCAATCTCAAACAACGGCAATCAGGAGTTCTAAATTCCTCAGATACATATCTTGTACACTGCAGAATACCACACAGCATTCACATGGCTTTGGTTATAATTGCCATTTAAAACTATGTCCACCTTCACCTTATTGTCAAAGTCTGTAATAACAGACAAGATTTCTTTCTTTATATGGTGCACAACCCACATATGAATTCACTTTCAGTGACTTTTGCCAGAAAGGAGTTTGTATGACAAGAGAAGAAAACTTTTGAAAAGTGAAAATGCCACAGACAATTGTTAGGCTGAATAATTCCGTCAGTGAACAATAAAGCACATTATAGTTTGACTCTAATGCAAACTAACAAATTATTTTCTGCTCAGTAAAAAAATATGAATCCTTATTTTATTAGCCAAGGTATAATTAGTACAAAATTAAAGTCTAAGCCCTTTTTATATTTTGACTTGTTAAATCCTTGCCTCTCAAGAGTACAGTCATCTAACTCACTTTTATTCCTGCAGGGTTGAAACCTTCAATCAAGTCAATAAATTTATACTGCAGACCATGATGGAAGTACTTACTAATTGGTTTCATGCTGTTTAACCTGCAATTCCACTCTAAAATATACTGATTGTACATTAGAACTAAAAGAAAGCACTTAATTATGATGGGAAGAAGTTATTGTGATCTGCCCATAACCGTAAAAAATCATTTGCTTTATCAAGAAGTTTACAAAGCTTCCTCTTTTTTCAGAAATTATTGGTGGGGTGTTTTACTATAGATGTAAAAATGTTTGACATTTTTTACAACCATTTTTTACCGCAAGATAAGGTAGATATTACCCACACAGTGGGCTTTTGTGTTGTGACAAATTATGTTTGCAATTTTAAGCAAAATAATGCCAATCAGGGCTTAAGTGCAAATTGTGGGTACAAATCATTAGGTTAGAAATTATTTGTTGGATGAAGGTTTCTGGCTTAATGATGTGGGAGAGGACACATAAAAAGATAATAGCAGTATTACAAGAATTCTATTTGTTAGAATCCATCTAAAAAATAATGTAACTGTAAGTTGGCTCGGATCATCAACAACACTCAATGAACACCATACATAACCCGATGTTGGCTATAACTGCGTTTGTCAGGCAGTCGTGCATCACACGCTGTGATCGCACGTTTGTACCTAGCTTGAGATTTAAAGGAAAGATGTTTATCTTAAGGCAAGTAAATGATTGTGTCAGTAAGCCAAGTACTAGATTATAAATAGGCCAACAATCTAAAAGAGTGTACAAGCCCATACAAACATTGTTAAGTGACCCGTCCAATTGGATTGATTACCAAGTGGGAAGTGGCCTTATATTTTTCCTGGTTGTCTCTTCCCCCCTCCTTCCCATGCAACAGAGCAGGCTGCTCACTTGTTATATGGTAATTTGAAAAAGGGTCTTGAATCTCAGGACAACTGATTATATAGATGCCAGGCATCGCCTGGCATGGTGGAGGTTCAGGCAAGCCTTCCTCCTAGGGTGGGGGACATTCAATCCTTGCAGATTCTTAGAAGCCCTCAATGGTATGCATAACAAAACATACTATACTATGCATTCTGATAGCTAAAAAATAACTTTTGGATGTCACTGTGATAAAGAGAGGAGGGTTTCCTACATGAGCTGTTCTCTAAACCCATGGATAGGAACCAATTAATGTTATCTGTAGTAACACCCTAAACACACTCAATGCTCCTTACCCATTAGCCAGTTTTAATGGGTGACAAGAGGGAGGAGTAAACACGTAAGATTTGCAGGTTCCTGGATAGGGGTACCCCAGGGAGGTCTTGGACCATGCTGGTTAAGCCCAGAAGGGAGAAAAACAACAAAAAAGAAAGACGTGGTTGCCCCAATATTCCTTTTGTCACCCAATTTGCACCAGGGATTGAAAAAGTGAAAAATATATTGAACAAATTTGAGGCCCTATGGTGGCTTACTGAAGTATTACTGAGGAATTTAGTACTCCCCATTGGTGTTATATCGGAGGGGCAGACACTGGATAGTTATCTCACTTCTGCAATTGTTAAAAAAACAGTGAATACTTACCCTATTTTGGGACCACGTAAGAGTGGTATGTATCTTGTTCTGGGTTGCAAACAATGTGCTAATGTAGAAAAAACTGACACTGTGAAGGGGGACAGGACATTCCCATCATGGGGTATTATACATGTAATAGTAAGTTTGTTGTCTACTTGATCATTTGTCCTTGTGGTCTTAGATATGTTGGGGGGACCACCTAAATGGTTATGGGGAGGATCTCCCAAAATAAATCAGAAAAACACCAAGTACCCCGTTTCAGCTCATTTTGTGAGGCAGGACACTCAAAAAGAGACTTGTTGGTTGGGCAACGATCCTCGACGAACGCCTGTTTTGGCGATAAAGTGCCCATACACAGGCTGATTATCGACCGAAACGTACGTTCGGACACATCGGCGGCACGGGTAGGGACCCACGATCGCACGTTTGTACGAACCTTAAGTTTTGAAACATGTAACGCGGGGGGGGGGTGACAGAGTGTTGAAGCTTAAAAAAGGGAAGTTTGGCCCCTAGAGGCCTCAATTGGGACATCTATATCTTTTTTGATGATGTCCTGGTGGTTTTCAAGTATTATGCAGTATCCATGTTACAGGGTTCTAGAAAAGGGATTCCGGGTGGCTAAGATTATTTCCTATTACTGATGAGGTAATTTCCTGTTCATAAGATTTAAATATCATAGAGTGTATACCATACTAGTATAGTTTAGTATTTGAGGTTGAATAAAGACATACGTCCATCCAGTCCAACCCATCTAGCAATTCCTCATTTCCTGCCTAACTGTTGATCCAGTGGAAGGCAAAAAAACCCCACCAAATTTATGAAGGGGGAAAAAATTCCTTCCTGACTCAAGTGGCAATCGGAAATTTCCCTGGATCAACTCTATTATGTATCAATACCAGTAACTTGTAACATTCTTGTTTGCAGAAACTCATCCAGGTTTTTTTTGAAAATGACCAATGAACCTGCCATAACAACGTCCACTGGAAGACAGTTCCATAGCTTTACCGTTCTCACAGTGAAAAAACCCTTTCCGAGCTTGAAGCCTAAACTTTTTCTTCAAGTCTTAAGGGATGTCCTCGTGTCCTTTGACATGTTCTATTGGTGAACAATGCCCCAGATAGTTTATTGTGGCCCGTTAATGTATTTATACACAGTAATCATATCCCCACGCAAGCGCCTTTCTCCAGCGTAAATAATTGAACTTTTCCAGTCCTCTCTTCAATTCAAGCTCCCCCAATCCCCTTATTAATTTAGTTGCCCTTCTCGAACCCTTTCCATTCAAAGATGTCCTTTTTGTCACAGGATTCCAAAATTGCACTGCATATTCCAAATGAGGCCTACCAATTTTGTAAAGAGGGAGAATAACATTTCCTCCCTTGAATCCCTACCTCGCTTTATACAAGACAATACCATGCTGGCTCTGGCTGTTGCGGCTGGCACTGCTTGCTACCTTTAAGTTTGTTATCCACCAAAACTCCAGATCCCTTTCCAACAGGGATTTCACTTAACACAGAGCCATTTATAGTATAAGTAGCACAAAGTATTTTAAGTCCAAAATGCATCACCTTACATTTATCACATTGAATTTCTCTGCCACTTAGCAGCCCAATGTGATAATCTATCTAGATCCCTTGCAACGATTGCACATCTCTGAAATTCGCAAGTTTTGTGTGTCAGCAAACACAGAAACCTTGTGACAATACCCACTTCCAAATCATTAATAAATAGATTAAATAGAAGCGGCCCAACACAGAACCCTGTGGCACCCCACTTAGCACTTTAGTCCATAATGAGGAAGCCCCATTAACAACTCTCTCTGCATCCTATTCCTTAACCAATTTTCTATCCATGTACAAATGTGACTCCCCAGACCAACAAGACCTTAGCTTATTCATTAGTCGCCTATGGGGACTGTATCAAAAGCCTTTGCAAAATCCAGTAAACTACATCTATGCTATACCAGAGTCTAAATTTCTACTTACTTCTCATAAAAGCCAAGCAAGTTAAGATCTATTCCTCCTAAACATGCTGGTTACTACTTATAATGTCAGTCCTGAAACATACTCTAGAACATGTTCCCTTATTAAACTTTCCAGGATCTTCCCCACCACTGAAGTTAAACTTACAGGCCTGTAATACCCGGCTGTGAACGACTACCCTTTTTGAATATTGGAATAACATCACTTTCTCCAATCCAGAGGCACACCACCGGACATGAGGGAATCAGCTGTTTGTGCTGGCCTGATGAAGGGGTCTGCGTATCCTGAAACATTGCATATTATTTGCAGCTTGTGAATAAAAAATGTATTTTTATAAAGCCACAATGCTGAGACTTGGGAGTGCGGTGTCTTTTGGATGTAATAGATGTTAAATGATATGAGAATGATGAAGTTGATCCAGAGTATCTTCTACCATTTGTAATCAAGAAAGTATGTCATTCCCTTTTAAAGCAAAAAATAGGTGAGGTTTTTTTGCTACCTTTGGATCATCTTTTTTCAACTTGGACACAATGTTAATATGTAAACAGTACAATGTTTAGCATGAAAAATGCACTAAAAGGGGAACTGTGGTCCAAAAATGACTTTTAGAAATTGATGGAATTGCTCTCCTGAGAATTTTTAAGTGTTTTCATTGTTATTTGCATAGTTTGAGAGATATTTACCTTTTGTGTTGATATGACAGCAGCATCACCAGGTCCCGCACTTCCTGCTTCCAGCCTGAAACCATGTCAGTCAATATGACAATCAGTCAATCTTTCTCCCCTTTGCAGCCCCCATGGTCCCTCCCACTCATGGACCCCATGGTCCCTCCAGTTGCAGGCCCCCCTTGGCCCATTCTCTTACAGCCCCATGTAGCCCGCCCACCCTGGGGCTGTGGCCCCACCCACCCATTAGTACACAAGCCCCGCCATCACGGATGCACAAGCGATGCCCCTCCGGTGGGTGCATAAGCTCCGCCCACTCACAGACGCAACAAGCCCACCCTCACGGGTGCATAAACCCTGCCCACTCGCGGGTGCTGTGGCCCATCAGCCCCCCCTACAGAAAACTCTATGGAAAACAACCTTTTCAGGCAGCGTGAGAACTCTGCCTGAAAAGGCTGTTTTTTTACATAGTGGGAAAGAAGGGCTGTAGATTCCCTTACCTCTCATCACACAGCAGAGGAGGAGGGACTTCCTGTCTCCCTCACACACTGAGGGAGTCTGAGGCTGAGCTCGCGGCGGCACTGTGCAGGAGAAGCCTTAGGAATGTCCCATGTCAGCCTCCACCAATAACTTTTTGGTCAGTCATTTCTTTATATCTTGGGCTGGGAGCACGTAGAGGGTGGTTGATGGTTTGTTTAAAGGTAGGAAACTGCCCTTAATTTAAACTCAACTTGTTTGGAGACCACAGTCCCCTTTAAGTGCAGAGCATATTCCCATACCCCACGCCTAAAAAGTTTATTATCTTATTTTAAAATAGACACTGTAAGGCTATTGCATGTGTTTATTTTATTAGAACTGCAATCATGTAAAAGAACAAAGTATGTAAATTTTGTGGCTTATGGTTGTGGCTCTCCAACAATTAAACAAAAATGAATGACATTATGTTGTAGAGTTGGCTAAACTCAAATTTTCAACTTTGTAAAAAGGAGATTTTGAAATTTCCAAAATCGGACTTATTAAAAGGCATGTCCACCCTTTTGAAATTTTTTTTGATATGTTGTAGGGCTCTCCTCCCCCAGCCCAAACCGAATTATTATCATGTTCAAAACTCCCCGAATCTTTACTTACCATACCTCTATCCTCCACCACACTGTCCTGGCCATCTGCTGCATGAAACTGCAAGCAGGGGGGCGGACAGCAACCGCATCTGTGATTGTGAGAGGCAATCAATCAGGACGTGGCTGCAGGTAGTTCAGAATGGCGGAGGAGGATAGAGGAAGGTAAGTAAATATCGGGGGGAGTTTCTGGAGATTATAATAATTATGCAGGGGAGGAAGCCCTAAAATATATCCAAATGATTTTGTGCTAGGGGGAAGGAGACCACAAACTGGAGGGAGAGGAAGGGAAAGGAGGGGGGGAGGGCTGCAGTGAGCATGTGCAAATTCTCCTGGAGGAGAGACAGGAGGCAGAGTCCTATATGGATGCTAGGCTCTTGGTGGACAGTTTTTTTGGCTTGGGGGGACAACAGGAGAACCATTTGGAGTTGGGATGTAAGGTAAGGATTTATACACTACAGACAGGGGCCAGTAGTGAGTGAAATTATAGTTTTGGGGGTGGACATGCCCCAATGAGGACAACTACTTTAAAAGTTTAGATAAAATAAGGTTAAAATAGCAATGGTAACTTACTGGCACTGGGACCTGGGAAATGGTCTGGGGAACACGTAGTAATTCCAGATTTTAAATAAAGCAACTTTCTTCATACGCAAGCTACTTTCGAGCTTCCGCCTTCATCATTCGATAATTTCCCAAAAATTCGATATTCAAAATTTATGATATTCAAATATTTACCTAAATCTTTAAAGGATTGTTATTATTAACATGGGTAATCATGCCCAGCATGAAGTGTCAAAGGGGTAAAACTAAAAAAATCCTTTCTTTAAATGAGAAGTATTACTTGTAAAATTATAGTTAATAATATGCATACCTAGTTTTTCTACATATTATCTTTCATTTGAAAAATCAACTGAATTTATACTCCTTGCTATTTCCGTGTTGTTATTGTGGTCAGTCAGTTTTGGTCCCTACACACGCCGATACAGTTATTTTATTATTATTAGGATTTATTATCGTTAATGTGCATGGCCACCTTCATTTCTACTGATTGGCATTGCATTGGTGAAAGGTGCTCAGACCTCTACTAAGCAACTAATCAACCCAGAGCTGGGACTGGGCCATAACGGTTTTTTTAGGGGTCCTGCAAACAGGAAGTCAGTGTTCCTAAAGAATTTATTTTATCACAGACAAAACACTAAATGGGCAGGATAAGTTCATTAGAATGGGAAATACTGCTCTTTTTCTTTTAAAGTATATGTATTTGCACTGAACTTCCCCTTTAATCTTTTTTGCAATTGCATTATATTTGCATCATTGAAGGGAAAGAGTAACACTCACAAGGCAACCCAGGGGGTTGGCACTGCTAAAAATAGCTGTCATTGGTGAATTTGGGACATATGGTTGGATTGCTTTCACAATGCAATAACATCCTCGAAATTTAGAAAATTCACTGAAATTTAAAAATTTCCTTGAATCTGCAAAGTTTGAAAAGTTTATTCGAACTCATAAAATCAAATTCAAACTCTGGTTCGAGTTCGAGATCTAGTCCATCTCTATTATGTTGATTCAAAGTTTGATCTGACACAAATTTGGAATCAATCGATTACTTCAGCACTGCTATCTGTTTATATTTGTTCGGAGTAGATTATTGGGACATATAGCACTGCATAGCATAAAAAATATAGCCTGCATCTTAAGACCTGTTAATTTATCCCACACAGCAATGTGTGTATGTAGCACTGTGCTGCATCAATGTTCTTCACATTTCCTTGTTTTTTTACTAACAAAGCAACCTTAAAAAAATGTAAACTGACAGAATGGGCTTGCTAGTGAAAACTTTCCTCAAGATTTTGTAAAAAAGCGAAACCCCCCCCCCCCCTCCAGTCCTAATTCAGAGACAAATAAAATGATCTCAGAGAGTGACAGAGGAAGTTGCCACTTGGGTCAATGGGGATTATTGGAATTGATTCAAACAAAAGAGCACAGTTAGGATGGGAGCAAGAGAAAGTGATATGGGGACAAGACAAAGGTTTTTTTTAAACCCTCTCTGTACTCTTCATACAACAGTCAGTTAGACCAACAATGATTAAATCATTAGGATTCTTAGGACTTTTAAAAGGTTTTGTGGTTAAAACATCAGCAAAAGCAAATTAGGATTTAAAAAAAAAACTAATTTGCAATCTTTGTAAAATAAAATGCTTAAATTCTTCAATTTTTACTTTTAATTGAAATAAATTACGGTAGGAGTGGTTTCCATATCTGTTGCATTTCATATTGGCAATGCCAGCTTTCCCGATAGCTTGGACCCATTTTCTACTTTAATTGTGGTTTGCAATAACCATGCATGTTTTACCTAAGTAAAGGTCTGGTTTAAATATTGAAGATACACTACAAAACTGTCTGACATTTTAGGTGATGGTAATACAAAATGAACGTGAATGCGATTTTACGAAAAGTATGGTGGTCTGAAAATTCATTCATAAAGCAAAAGAGTTTTGCCTAAAAATGGAACAAATAAAAAAGAGATATAAATTCATCTATTTGCTCTTTGCTGACCCTCTCTTTTACTCCTCTTCACAGCATCTACCCTGGGAAAGACACAATGCTTTCTCCTGTCACAATATTGAGAAAAATTGAAATGGGGAAGAAAGACCACCAGATGCTTTATTGTCTCGGACGTTTCCACATAATTAGCTGGGAATAAAGATCCTCTGCATGGTTCCTCTGCATTGAATGAACTTGGATATTGCTACACAGTAGTGTGTTTTATGATTCATGCTCTGTTATCTACTGGCTTTTCGAAAAGTGCCAGCTACTTTATCACTGCCGGCCAAGACAGGGCCCACCACTTAAAATGCAGCAATGCAAAGTTAACTGTGCATGACAGATGTCCATGAAATTGTTTAACACACACTCACTCACACATACACACAAAACACAAAGCTTTCTTCTGTTGCCTCTTATTGCTCTCCTGTTAGCTCACTATTTCTAGCATATGTAAATAAAACTTTAAACACCCAAATAAATCATCCCATTGTCTTCAACAAAATCAATTAAAGGCGGTGAATTAATTAGGGGAAGGACAATTAAAAATAGCCTATTTAGCCAAACATTTGGTGTTTTAATAGAATGGGAAAAAATGACTTTGTGCATCTTACAGTTAAACCTCCTTTAAGCAGCAAACTGCGATAAACGAGGCATTCTCTAGACACACACCCACTGGTCATTTTATTACATTATATGTAAAAAGTACTGGAATATTTTGCAAGCCAATGAATGCAAATAAAAGATATTTTTGTAATTTATTGAAGGCATTATTTTAAATGGCAATTACATTTGGTTTATCATAAATGTTCTCTTCCCTTCTTTTGCCATATATTTGCATTTCTATTGAGACAGGAAGCTACAACAAAAGTAGGATGGCAACAACTTTCTACTAAACATACTAAAGCTGTGTTTGTACTTTGCCGATTTGTAGCAGACTCCCGACACATTGTATTGGAATCTGTCTGTACAATTTTGTATTTAACAGAAGCTTGGACATGCAAAGTTAAAACTGTAATGTCAGATCTATTATTTTTAAAATATTGTTCTGCCAAGGACTGTGATTGAACACGAAAGCAAGCCTTAAGTGGATACACAGTATGATATGGCTAGGCAGTTTAAATGGCTTCGGTTGCACATGTGTCTACCCATTTTGATCTAAAATCTGCCCATGCTTGCCATAAGGACATGCCTGGGGTTATTAGCCATATGAGATGGCCCAGCAGCCCTACCATTGAGATCTCCTTGTTGAACCTCAGGAAAATTCAATGGGTCTGAGTTGATTAACAAATAGTTAATTATTATAATAAGCAGATCTGTAGCTTTATGCATTAACCCACATTTGATTAACATTACACCTACACAGTTTCCACATTTGTTGGTTTTGGTGATGTCCTTAGCATTAATCTATGCACTATCATCTGAGAGCTGGACTAGCATTTCCTGCACTTAGAATTAAGCCCCCTACAGCTGTAAGATGTTTGTTGGCAGACCATTTGTCCTGTGATTGAGCATGTGTGGTCACTTGGTCGGCAGAACAGAGCAGCCCCACACTTATTTTTGTTGATGGGGCTTTGGAGGTATATACAGTCTTAATATACAACTCATTGGTATTATGTTTGATTGAAATGTGGTAGTTACTCTAAGTTTCAATAAACACAAGCTGATTTCAACAAAAACACTTGTGTTCAATTGACAATCTTACATGTGTTGTGGCTCGTGTCAATATCATTCATTGATCCAACAGGACAGATCACAAACAATAACATTGGGAGCCACCACACATGTAGGAATTGTCAGTCAAAGTGGTCGGTCTTTACACATTTGTCTACAGCTTTGGCTGACTATCATATCTGTATGTGCTGTAAATTTAAGGCTGGGTACACACAATCAGATCGATCACGGCGAACTGTCGGCCACGGTGACTTTCGCCCGCAACCGTCAGGAAACGGACAGTCGGAAAGAAAGGTTTTGTTTGACATGTGTTCCCAGCCTAAAATATTTCTTCTTTATCAGACTATTGTGTAATTGCTCATCTTCCACTACAGCCCCTACTCCAATTACCATGTCCAAAAAACAGAGAGAAAACAGAGGAAGGAATCGATAGAAAATCTCTCTATCAGTTAATAAATTTCCTGAATAAAAGGATAAAACGTTTTTAGAAGGAAAGGGAAAGTATAATGTTATCCAACTCAAATAATCATTAAAATGATATAGTGAAATCTTAAAATGTGACTACATTTAAGTTAATATGTAATAGATATTTTGCAATGGAAATTAACTTCTATACTTAATTTGACAGCAGAAGAGTCAACATTCCAACAGACTATAATCTTGTGGACATGACAGACAAATTATCCTGGCTCTTTATTAAGGAAAAAGCTAATGACTTCTTGTAAAACTGTTGACTCCCCTGAAGCTTTATAAAAAGCTTACCAGCAGGGTGCCAATTAAATAGTGTGGGGAGCATGTCTGTGGTAGAGCGCTTCAATGTTAGTATGTGAGCTATGACTGTGTGCTGTGGGTGGCCTGCAGAAGATTTTGGTGGTTTTTCTATTCCCTCCCCTTTTACTGCGACCCTGGTCAGGCTACTTTTATACCTCTGACAGCTTCATGAAGCACAAAACATGGAGCAATACATGGCATGAAATTGGTTACAATGCCTAGCAAAAGCGAGAACAATTCACTGTCAGGATGTGATCACAATATGGCTGATTGGATCTGGAAGCAGATGCCAGCAGCGGATATTGTTCCAGTGACTGAAAAGACATGACCCCCAAGGCACAGAGGAAAATGAGGCCCTCCTCATGAACCAAAGGGGGAGGGGAAGAAAGGTGAAACCAATGAATAAATCAGGCCATGAAAACCTTCAAGAAAAAAGAAAATGCTAAAGAGAACTTTTATAAGGAAAAGGGGGCAGTCCAGCCTGTTATAGCTCTACCTCCCCAGCTTGAGGAACATTTTAACAGACAATAAGTCCTTAACAGATGGGAGTCCTGGTGAAAAAAAATCACTAGGTTTTCTGCATTTGCAAAACCCTGTTTGTTTTGTCTGTTCACCAAGCAGGTGTCTGTGGAAAGAGAATCTACTGCCCAAGGTTAAATAACATCTCAGAAACTTTTATGTGTCTAAGATGAATGGTTTAGTTAACAGGTGTTAAACTCAAATCTGTTTAAATTACAGAAATAATTCACAATATAACTTTTTTAAACTCAATTTAAGTACAAAGAGAAAGAAAGCAGCCGTTATCCCAAATGTTTTTCTTTAGCTTAGAAGAATGTAGTGGAGAAAAGTAAATATTTGCAGGGAAAGATAGATTTAGCATGTGATATGAAAGCTTTTTAGACAGATGAATCTCCCTTGCAACTTGTGATATTTACCGAATCAGAACAGTCAAAGTGAAACTCTATGTTCTGCATTAATGATGAACTCTCTGACACAGAACAGGAAATCCAGAATCCATGGTTGATACTAATATACTTTAAAATATATATATGTTTGATCTGCTGGACAATTCCAAGCATTGCACTTCAGTCTCTATCTTCCTGTAATGTCTTCAGATCCACTGGAGCTGCATGGATTGAACAATGGCAAATAATGGCAGATTGTGTGGTCTTCAATAGTCTGGACGATCGGTCAAGCCAAAAGATAGCGGTGTCAATTATGTGTTGATTGGTAGCTCTGTACAATCTATCATGATGACTAAGGGTAATCTGTATTAGACTTATAAATGAAATAATGGTATTTACTGGGTGTGATGGGTGCAATTTATAGAGCTGATCTTTTCTGTTAAAAATTTAGACCAGCACTAAAGGGTATATTTCTTAAAGCTGTCTAAAGGTGGATACACACCATACAACTCTTCCTTCTGGCTTCCGACCGGCCATACAATAATTCGGCCCGACGGACCGAAACACTAAAATGTCAGTCGGTCGGCCCAAATATAGTATGGTGTGTACCCAGCTTTTTTTTTTTTTTTTGCTTAATTTTGCCTCCATTTTGCCTAATGCAAAATGGAGATAACCTTGTTTTTACAAACATAGTAAATTACTGATAGATTTTTCACAAGGCCTTTTTTAATTTTTGCCATGTGGTCATAAAATAATGACTATAATGCAAAAAAACAATACCACACGGTATTTTGCTACTATGCAGTATTGGCTTTAGTTGACCTTTGCAGTCTTAACTGAGTATTCTGGGATTTTGTAACCACAGTTTAAAAAACCAACACAGACATACATTACAAAAAAGTCTGGTATTATTTGGCCGCGTCATAATTTCTCCAGCACGGCTAGCATAAACCTGATATATCTGTAATAATAATAATAATAATAAATAATAACCGTGTGTTTATAAATAGGCCCCCAACTCACCCAAAATATAATGACCACAGCACCAGGTTAAACAGACAAGTAAAATGCCTATCACGGCAAAAGTGCTAAGGCTATTGAACAATCAGAAAACAGCAAAAACAGTTATTTGCCATGCTTCTTTTCCAAAGATAATTACTGCTAATACACATAAGGGATAAGCTACACTCAAACTTAATTAAGAAAACTGAATGCTACAAAATTATCATTATTGATAAAGTTCAACAAAATAATAATACCTAAAAGTAAACATGTAAATAACCATATACATAATATGGCAAAATAATTAGTGATTATCAAATGGATTGTGTGCCCTTTCCAGTGTAAATTAAGGATATTAATTCACTGAGGATTTCCCTGGCCATATGAAAGGATGAGGTTGGAGGCCAAGTGCTTTTACACAGGTCAACAAACTCTAAATACGTATTTATATCCTTTTATTACACTGGAAGGTTTGGACCTAACAAAACACCAGAACCATCAGAGGGATTTACCCAGAGCCACAAGCAACTGTTCCTAGTCAATTTTATTTTGAACCTGTGGCTCCGGGTAAATCTCTCTAATGTTTCTTGTCTGTTATATGTGTCCTTCATCAGTACATCATGTTCATTTTGGGACAGAAGGTTATGTATGGCTTCCTATAAACTTGCTCCCATACACTCAGGTATTCTGCATGGCTATGGTGTATAGCATATCAGCAGAGAAATACCCCAGCCGACAATTTATAATTATCCGACCTCAAGACTGCAAATTTACACGCCTTCACAGTGTATTGGAAGGTATTCAGCCTGATTCCTACCACCTCCTCCTGTAAAGGTTTTGGCCATCTCCCAAAGCTCAGAGGAGTCAGCTGTGTCATGACTGACTGCTGCTACCCAAAGGAATCAGGACAAAGAAGCAAGGGGTTTGAGATCAATGAGCTGGAGATCTGTATTCTGCTACATCTTTAAGGTGTGTAAAGTTGGCCATACACTATTACGATCGTAATTACAATCTTAAACCGACCAATACATTGATAGACAGATGTACAATGTTAATTATAGATGTACCATATATATTGTTCGACATTCAATTTGTTTTGTGATTAATGTGGAATGTCGTCTATTACATTAACATTTAATTGGAGCGTCAGAAAACACTGCAATCATTTTACCAATCGACTTAAAAAACCAAGTTTCCTGATCGTAATTACAATTCATTTTACGATCTAATGTCACATGATAAGAATGGGAATATGTACAATTTTTCAGCCAATCGATGGAAATGTCTGTAAGCTCTTTGGGCAGGGTCCTCTTTCCTATTGTATCACGGTATTGCTGTAAGAAACTTCACACTCTGTTTACTTATATTATGTATCACCTGTGTATCTAATAAGTATGACTTTGTATAACATGTATTACCCTGTATGTAATGTATGACTATGTAATTGTAAAGGCATTTTCAATGTCTCCTTCTATAATACTCTCCAAAACTTTTGTTAGCCCCAGACATCTAAGCCCATCCACCTTGCCGTTATGACGTGTAAGAAAATGGCACGTCCCTGTACGTCCGGCTGCTGATTGGGCAGTAGGCTCCTTAAATAGTAGGGATTTTTCCTATGACTGTAGCGCCATTAAAAAAGCTTATTTAGCAAAACGTGTTTGGGATGCTGGGTCCCCCATCTACCTGCATCATGTCTCTGGTCTCCTGTACAGCTAGCCTCATACTCTGCTTTACATTGTGATTTCTGTGCACGGACTTGACTGACTTTACTGCTAAGTATGCATTTATTGCTAAGTATGTATGGGGCTACAGGTTATTATTATTGACTGTGTGTCCATGCTGCTAGGTTATACCATCGTTGGTGTGGGATATTTTTAAAGGTGTATGGGTTCCTTAAATATATACTATTTTTGGTGAATATTTTGATATCTTTTAAATATGTAAAATAAAAGTATGTTTTAAGCCATATATCCTTGCTTTCTCTTTAGATGGTTATCAGAAGGAAACTTTTTGCAGCTAATGAAAGGCATATAGCCATGATTTTCGGACATGTGGCAATAGTGGCCGTGAGGTCCACAGAGGACCACACCATCGGATGTGGCTTTCCACCATGTCTGATCGTTCTTTCGGCCGATTCGTCCGAAAGGTCGGTCTGACACATTACAAACCCATGCAATCATTTTGGCCCGATCGACCGATACACTGAACTGCTACAAAATTATCATTATTGATAAAGTTCAACAAAATAATAATACCTAAAAGGAAAATGTAAAAAACCATATACATAATATGGCAAAATAATAGTGATTATAAATGGATTGTGTGCCCTTTCCAGTGTAAATTAAGGATATTAAAACTGAGGATTTCCCTGGCCATATGAAGGTATGAGGTTGGAGGCCAAGTGCTTTTACACAGGTCAACAAAAACTCTAAATACGTATTTATATCCTTTATTACACTGGAAGGTTTGGACCTAACAAAACACCAGGACCATCAGAGGGATTTACCCAGAGCCACAAGAAAAACTGTTCCTAGTCAATTTTATTTTGAACCTGTGGCTCCGGGTAAATCTCTCTAATGTTTCTTCGTTGTTATATGTGTCCTTCATCAGTACATCATGTTCATTTTGGGACGAAGGTTATGTATGGTCTCCACCTAAAACTTGCTCCCATACACTCAGGTATTCTGCATGGCTATGGTGTGTATAGCATATCAGCAGAGAAATACCCCAGCCGACAATTTATAATTATCGACCTCAAGACTGCAAATTTACACGCCTTCACAGTGTATTGGAAGGTATTCAGCCTGATTCCTACCACCTCCTCCTGTAAGGTTTTGGCCATCTCCCAAAGCTCAGAGGAGTCAGCTGTGTCATGACTGACTGCTGCTACCCAAAGGAATCATGTGGCAATAGTGGCCGTGAGGTCCACAGAGGACCACACCATCGGATGTGGCTTTCCACCATGTCTGATCGTTCTTTCGGCCGATTCGTCCGAAAGGTCGGTCTGACACATTACAAACCCATGCAATCATTTTGGCCCGATCGACCGATACACTGAACTATCTGTCGATCAGATTGTGTGTACCAGCCTTTACTCTATTACTTGATTGAAGACTAGGAATAGAAAAATTTTAACATGTTTGCATGTTTTACTAAGTTACAATACAAAACAAGTCCCAATACTGAATCCACCACAGGGGCGCCCGGAAACCCCCTACCGGGCAAACCACAAAACAGAGGAGGAAGCCCCGAATCGCTCCCGTGACCGCAGCAGTGACCCAGGCAAACCCCTCCTAAAACAGAAATAAAATATACCCTGTGTACACAGTAAGACACAATAAAGATAAAAGCAAAAAAATATACAGTTTATTGAACCCAACACAATCACATATACACAGCTGGCCAGCTGCCACAATAATGGTACCAATATATATCACAAAACCTCTAAAATATAAATATCTGATGATGAGTAAAATCCATAAAGACCCCTATACATGTATGACCTAATAATCTAGAGCAAATAAGCATATCCTGTTAGAAGTCTATAGTGACCTTCTAGAACGGTAAGTACGGTATATTTCATAGTCCAGAACGTTCAGTGCAAGTGTAAAATAGATAACAGATAAAAGGTCCTTCTGATTCTTCTAGAGTCCATATATATTATTCTTTAAGTAGAATGTGTGCACACAAAATCATGAGGTGGTATAGTTAGTGAAAAAGTAGCTTTATACATCACCGCTCCTAACAAGGTAGTACTCCCGACCTTTCCAATGATCCACCAATCCCCCGGACTGCCGTGTATTGGTGCTGTCCGTGGCCTCTCTGCACTTGGGATTCCTTTTTGGGGATCCTGAAGTAGTAGTATACCCTGTATATTTCGTATATTTGTCGGGTCTTCAAAACCTCGTGGTGGTGTGTTTGTAAAGCTCCGCTTCTGCTCGCACTGCCCAACCTCCTTCTTCCGGTGTACGTCACTATGTCGCTCCTCAGAGCTTCGTCAGATAGTAACGCCCACCTATTCACCGGCTCTTTTTATGGACCCTAAATCGGACCTTCATTGGTCCCTTTTCTACCTCTCGTTATTCGTGATAATAGGATTCCTCCTTATCTGTTAGGAGTCAACGAACATCTCTTCGGGAACCTATTGGGTTGTATGGTACACAGTACACCCTTATACAATCAAAAACAGTTCGATCCCATATTTCAAACCAAATAGCAAGTAATTTTTTTATTTTTTATTTATTTTTTTTTTTTTAAATATTTTTTTTTTTAATATTTTCACATAGTGCTTATAAGTCCATATTTAGCTCCCGTCAGTTTTAGTCTAATGTTCCATCATTTTATGGACTGTTACGGATGTTCATAATATGCAGACTAAAGAAATAGGGTCAGTTCTACTTGGTCATTAAGACCCTTCGGTCTTATACTTTCGTGTTCATATATATATCTTTGCTCCATTTTCAGTAGTTCTTTATCAAGATCCCCACTCTATTTAGAATCTTATAGTTCAGCCCTCCCAGTGCCACAAAAGTGTCCCCTCAAACAATGAGTTATGTTTATCTATATAGTGTCTATAACAATATGGGTAGTGCTGCCCTGTTTTGTATTAGTAATGGCCCCTCCTGTGTTCCCAATCCTTACGTGTAATTTCCTCCTCGTTTTCCCTATATACCATAGATCACACGTGCATTTATGCCATATACCACCCCCTTAGATTTACAGTTATAGAAATCCTTCCATCTGTGTATGTGATCATTAATTTTTATATCTTCCCTTATTACCTTTACATATTTACATTCAATACAATTTCCACACTTAAACATCCCCTTTAAAATATCTCTCGACAATCCCCTGACTTTCGGAGGGTCTTCCATAGGTATGAGGCTTGGGGATAGAATATGGACCCTAAATCGGACCAATGAAGGTCCGATTTAGGGTCCATAAAAGAGCCGGTGAATAGGTGGACGTTACTATCTGACGAAGCTCTGAGGAGCGAAACGCGTCATAGTGAAGTACACCGGAAGAAGGAGGTTGGGCAGTGCGAGCAAAAGCGGAGCTTTACAAACACACCACCACGAGGTTTTGAAGACCCGACAAATATACGGAATATACAGGGTATACTACTACTTCAGGATCCCCAAAAAGGAATCCCAAGTGCAGAGAGGCCACGGACAGCACCAATACACGGCAGTCCGGGGGATTGGTGGATCATTGGAAAGGTCGGGAGTACCACCTTGTTAGGAGCGGTGATGTATAAAGCTTACTTTTTCACTGACTATACCACCTCATGATTTTGTGTGCACACATTCTACTTAAAGAATAATAATAGGACTCTAGAAGAATCAGAGGACCTTTTATCTGTTATCTTTTTACACTTGCACTGAATGTTCGGACTATGAAATATACCGTACTACACCGTTCAGAAGGTTACTATAGACTTCTAACAGGATATGCTTATTTGCTCCGATATTAGGTCAACATGATAGGGGTCTTTATGGATTTTACTCATCATCAGATATTATATTTTAGAGGTTTTGTGATATATATTGGTACCATTATGTGGCAGCTGGCCAGCTGTGTATAAGTGATTGTGTTGGGTTCAATAAACTGTATATTTTTTTGCTTTTATCTTTATGTGTCTTACTGTGTACACAGGGTATTATTTTATTATGTTTTACTAAGTTACGCAACAAATTGAATGCACTTTACTGCAGTAATCTGCCTATATTGGAAGACCACTCTGTACAATGCTTAAAATGTCAATTAAAAAGTCATAGTGTTAAAGAATATCCACAATAATTAACAAATGGAAGAATGATAATATCCTTTGTTTAAGAATACTACATGCAGTCCAACAATGGCTATATTTAAAATGATTTATGATTTACCTGAGTCAAATGATCTTAATGAATAAATTAACCCAGTTTTTCACAATGTCAATTTCTAGACTTAGAAATTGCCCCTCATACATGGCATCTAGGGGTTTTGCTATGGTTTTTGGCACCTGAAACAACTTTTGATATAGACCACCGCAATAAAGTGGGCATGGCTTTATCATTAAAGTGGGTGTGGCTTGTAGAGGTGTGTGTGGTGGGCTGAATTAACACTGGCTGATGGAGTGGAGGACTTATTTTACAGTGGCTGGTGAATTAGAGGGCTGACTGAGCCAACAACACAAAATGGTAAAAATAAGTGCCCACAACACAGACTGGTAGATATAAGATCCCCACACAGACTTTTAAATATAAGATGTGCCTGACTTGTGTATATAAGATAGTGCCCACCAAACTGGTAAATATAAGATGCCCTCATACCCAGTCCACACATTCAGGTAAATATAATGCCCTCATGCCCAGCCGATAAAGATATATAACTTAATGCTCCATTTGTTTGTAATAATAAATTAATTATATAATTATAAATAAATCTGTTTTAATCATAATAAACCCCCATTTCATCAATAAATAACTGTTTTTATCTATACATTAATGCCACATACGTCCAAGCTGCCCACTGTGCAAGCCAGCCCTGTTCTACCAGTAACCTTATTCTAATAAGTGACCTGTTTGCTAAATGTTAAGCTCCACCCCTCTGAGATTTCCTCTGCTTTCTCCTGCTTGAGCCTCAAACAGTAATGCCTGTGAGTTCCATGCACTCTCCTGCTTGAGCCACAAACAGTAATGCCTGTGAGTTCCGTGCACGCGCGTGTGCACGGAACTCACAGGCATTATCGTTTGAGGCTCAAGCAGGAGAAAGCAGAGGAAATCTCAGAGGGGCGGAGCTTAACATTTAGCAAACCAGTAACAAGATGTCAGCAACTTTCAAGGCACAAAGGTAGGCTCTGGAGGGGCATGGGTAAAAAAAAATATGGCACCAGTTTTTTGAAAGCTGCAGCTTCCAAATAAACATAACTTTATTTTACAGTGCACTTATCCTTTAAGACCACTATTCCCATTTTACATTGTTGCCAGCAACATTTTCAAGTGTATGATGTGGTTAAAGGACAATTAAAGTCCTAAAAGTCGATTTCGGAAACCCTTGAATGTATTGTTCTGTAACCCTCAAAAGTATCATTCGCAACCCTTGAATTGTCGATAAACCTCAAATGTACCCACCAATTGCCGATCGTGGGAGAAAGAAGTGTTTAAACCAAGGTGCCAGAGCAATGTTCAGTAAGTTAACACGGTAATTAACGGTAATTTATCTGAGCTTTTCAAACTTTTTTCTCCTATTGACTGTAATGGGTTTGTTTCTGAACATCCAAAAAACGGCCATCTCTAGTTCTGATAAAGGTAACCTACAATCTGGATTTAGGTTTTTTTTAAAACTATATATCTCCCAATTAGGGTGATGCTGACCCAGCCTAACAGGGTAATGTAATAAAAGTTGTTATCGTTAAAAATGGTACTAATTTTGCCCCAACCAATCTGATGGCAGCTTTCAAATGGTAAACAATATCTGATTGGTTGGGGCAAAATTAGCACCATTTTTAACTATAAGAACTTTTATTACATCTCCCTGTTAGCATTGTTGAATATGTCTCTCTTAACAATGCCTAATCAGAGGTGAGGACTGGCAGGAGGGCAAATGTAAGTATGATGGTGTAGCATGGCAAGCTTGTGCCCTTCTCTACTGTAGCTAGCATGGAAAAAAAGGAGACCAGATAACAAGACTAGAAGATGACAGATTACTTTTGATGTGGAGCCAGCTCTCAGACGGGTGCTGGAAAACTCTTATGCTCCTTTATTTTATTCTGAGGAAAATAGAGCAAGGTTAGTTCAACCTAGCATTATTGATAACTTTCCCTGCTAAGAAAGCATTTAATATGGTAAATTGTTATACGATTGCAGACTTTCATAAAAGTCTTTCATAAATTTCATCTAGGAGTTTGTCTTATTTTTGCAATATGAAGTTATCTTTTAACCCTTTAGCAAAGGTTTTGTCTTCCAATGACTTATTTGAGAAATTTGTATTGATGAATGGCAATAGCTATGGATGTAGTGTACAGTACTTGCTTATGAAGGTTCTCATTCATCCAGGTCATGGTATATCTGTTGTATTCAATTAGATCAACTGGACTTGAAGTTTAGTTCTTGAAGACGTTTCGCTAGTCATCCGACTAGCTTTCTCAATTCAAAATGACTTGTACAAGAATCTGTGGCAATTATGTACCCTGGAAAATCCCAATTAGCATATCACAGCCAGGTGTTAAGGGCGTGATAAGATAGTGGCTAAGAGGTGTTATAGGAACGCCCAGAGTAAGGTGTCAAAACAGCATTGTACATGGCAGACAGATGGTGTCGAACCCCCCCCACCTCTATTTAGGCTTGGTTTCTTTATTTTCACATAAATGGCCTCCTTAACACCTCTTTTGAACCAGTCACGTTCCTTTGCCAATATGTTAACATTACAATCTTCAAAGGTATGTCCTTTATCCTTAAGATGCAGGTACACGGCTGAGTCCTGACCCGAGGAATTGGCTCTTCTGTGCTGGGCCATACGTTGATGCAGTTGTTGTTTGGTCTCCCCCACATACAAATCAGAGCATTCTTCACTGCACTGCACTGCGTGTATGATGTCGCTTTTCTTGTGTTTCAGTATTGGGTCTTTTGGATGTACCAATTGCTGCCTCAGCGTGTTGCTCGGTTTAAAGCAGACAGGGATACAGTGTTTTTTGAAAATTCTTCTTAATTTCTCGGAGACCCCTGCTACATATGAGATGACCATGTTCTTTCTCCTGTCTTGCTTTTCCCCTTCACCCAATACCGAAACACAAGAAAAGCGACATCATATACGCAGTGCAGTGCAGTGAAGAATGCTCTGATTTGTATGTGGGGGAGACCAAACAACAACTGCATCAACGTATGGCCCAGCACAGAAGAGCCAATTCCTCGGGTCAGGACTCAGCCGTGTACCTGCATCTTAAGGATAAAGGACATACCATTGAAGATTGTAATGTTAACATATTGGCAAAGGAACGTGACTGGTTCAAAAGAGGTGTTAAGGAAGCCATTTATGTGAAAATAAAGAACCCAAGCCTAAATAGAGGTGGGGGGGTTCGACACCATCTGTCTGCCAACCTTCGATTTTCAATTATCGAAAATCGTCTTTCGATTTTCGAATATCATCTACTTTCGATTTTTGATCATTATCTACTTTCGATTTTTGATAATTATCTACTTTCGATTTTTGATTTTCGATAATTATCTACTTTAGATTTTTGACTTTCGATAAAAATCGAAAATTCTAAAAATTCGGGTTCCGTGAAATTCGGGAGTTTCAAAAGGGACGTCGGGACTTCGAATCGAACCCACATTACATCTCTAATGCTTAGTATCAGCGCAATACACTATATATATTTGTCTTTTTATAAATTGGTTTCAAATGAATCGCGTTTTTATTATTATGTATATAGACCTCTTCTGGTGGTACAACATAAAATTATATAGACTGTAATTTATTTTCATTTGGAAAATGCGGTGCAGTTTCGGAATCCCGTATACAAAAGAGACATCATGGAAACGGAAGAAGTTTAGAGAAGGGCAATTAAATAATAGGGGAAATGGAGGCGCTTGACTATGCAGGCAGATTAGACTAACTTGACCTGTTAACATTGAAGAAGCGGCGATTGCGTGGGGATATGATGACTTTATATAAATATATTAATGGGCCATGTAATAAACCCTCTGGTGCATTGTTTACCAATTGGTCATTTGAGAGAACTTGTGGACATCCTTTAAGATTTGAAGAAAAGAACTTTCATTTTCAGGTTAGGAAAGGTTTCTTTACAGTGAGAATGGGGAAGCTTCCGGCAGAGGTGGTAATAGCAAGTTCATTGTCTTTTAGACTATAAAAGTTGGAATAATAATCTCCTTTAATTTTTGCATTAGTAATAGAACTTTGCCTGAATAAATTATTATAATCCTTCTTTATTTGGATTTAATTTTAAGGGTCAGGTTTGTAAAATTAATTTCTCCACAGATTATATGATTCTTACATTCTAAGCTTCTACATTCCATGTCATTAGTATTAAGATTTTTTAAGGACTTTGTAGATATTTAATTTTATTTAGGGCTTTAAAGTTTTTGGATTTTGCAGATTCTACCTGTAATCTTTTAAAGGTCTGGATTGTAGCCAACACTAGGGTTTAGGCTTTTTTTATTCCGCTATCACTCATTTTCTTAGATTCCCTCATGCCCAGAAACGTGCCTCTGGATGTAATTTCAATATTCTAAAAATGATAGTCGTTCACAGCCTGGTAATTACAGACCTGTGCCTTTAACTTCAGTGGAGGGGGAAGATACTGGAAAGTTTGACATGGAAGCATATTCAAGAGTATGTTTCAAAGTACTAATCAGCATGGATTTATGGATTTATTTATAACAGATTTTGCCAAACAAACTTGCTTGGTTTTTATGAGTAAATGTGTTATAATTAGATTTTGCTAAGGTTTTTGGTACAGTCCCCCATAGGCAACTTATAAATAAATAAGGTCTGTTGGGCTAGGGTGGCACATTTGTACATTAGTTGATGAATCGGATGCAGAAAGTTGTTTGTTTATGATGCTTCATCAATATGGACAAAAGTTCTAAGTGGAGTGCCACAAGGTTCTATTTATTTATGATTTAGATGTGGGTATTGTCAGCAACGTCTCTGTGTATGCGGACGACACAAAATTTTGTTAACCATTAAAAGCTACAGATGATGTGCAATTGTTACAGGCAGATCTAGATAGATTGTCACATTGGGCTGTTAAGTGGCAGATGAGATCAATGTTGAGAAATGTAAGGTGATGCATTTTGGAATTAAAAATCCTTGTGCTGCTTATGCTATAAATGGCTCTGTGTTAAGTCAATCTATGTTGGAAAGGGGTTGGAAAAGGGAGTTTCGGTGGATACTGCAAGCAGTACCAAGCAGCAACAGATAGATATATTATATTGTCTTGTATAAAGAGGGGTATGGATGTAAGGGAGAAAAATATTATTTTACCTCTTTACAAAGCACTGGCAAAGGCCTCATTTGGTATATGTGGTGCAGTTTTGGGGTCCTGTGTACAAAAAGGTCATCTTGGAAATGAAATGAATTCAGGGAAGGGCAACTAAATTAATAAGGGGACTGAAGGGGCTTAGTAGAAAGACAGGATGAGAGAGTTGCACTCCAAAAGTACAACCACAACCACAAACATCAAAAATCACAAAGTTTCGGGGGTGTTACCCCTTGATCAGGTAACTGAAGGGGCTTGAATATTAAGAGAGATTGGTTACAGTTATGCACACTAGAGAAAAGGCACATGCGCAGGTATATGTTTTCTGTGTATAAATATATTAACGGGCCATACAATAAATCTGGTGCATTGTTCACCAATAGAACATGTCAAAGGACATGCGGACATCCCTTAAAGTGTATGTATGTATGTATGTATACTGAAAAAAATCTATAAATAAATATGTGTAAGTAGCACTTACTCTGAGGTGTGTGTGTTGCTGCATGCCTTCAATAAAGTACTTTTTTTGCTCAGGCTCTGACCACTGACCTGATTGTTTTCCCCCATACCAACTGTCAATACTACATACCAACTGTTAAACCATCCCATCTACAGCAAAACTGCTTACAGAAATGCTGAAATGTAAGATGATCTAAAGAAATAGGGGGTAGACCAACATAGAAATGACACAGTGATAATTGGGATGAATTCTATTTTCCACTTATGGGCAATTAAAAATAAAATAAAATTCCCAGTGTACATAACCTTTAAGACTGAAAGAAAAGAAGTTTAGTCTTCAATTTCAGAAATAGTTTTTACGGTAAAAATATGTAACTGTCTTCCATTGGACTGGGTGCTAACGGTCTCATTAGATAGTTTGAAAAAAAAGCTGGATGAGTTTAGAAAAACAAAGAATGTTGCATGTTACTGGTATTGATACATGAAGTTGGAGTTGATCCAGGGATATTTTCGAATGCCAAATTTTCTGAATTATTTCCCTTTTATACTGTTTTTTTGCCATCCTGTGGTTAGGCAGGAAATGTTGCTATTGCTGAGTAGAGACTCGTGCTCGAACCTGAGTTTCAATCAGATTTTACGAGAACTCAGACTTTTCAAGGCTTTTGAATTTACAAAATGTATAGAATTTGGGGAAACAATTCATCCACATATCCCAAATTCACCAATGACAGCTATTTTTAGTAGTGTCAACCCCCTGGGTATAAAAGGCAGCTCGACAGGTGCTCTTTCGCAAAGAAAGGGACTTGCGAGGTAGGTGTGGTGGGCTAATTGGCTGGTGAATTGGAGGGCTGACTTGACATTGGCTAGCGAACTGGAGGGCTGTACTAACAGTGGCTGCTGAACCTTACAATCCTCCAGTTCACAGAAATTGTAAGGTCAGTCCTCCAGTTCAGCAGACACTGTTCGGCCAGCCCTCCAGTTCATCAGATGCTGTTAGATCAGCCTTTCAGATAATCAGACATTTCTAGGTCAACCCATTCAGTTCATCAGATGCTGTTAGGTCAGCCTTTCAGTTCACTAGACAATGTTAGGTCAGCCCTCCAGTTCATCAGATACTGTTAGGTCAGCCCTATAGTTCACCAGACAGGTTTTATTTAACAGTTTCAGGTGAACTGGAGGGCTGATCTAACAGTGTCTGGTGAACTGGAGGGCTAACATAACAGTGACCAGGAAACTGGAGGGCTGACATATATAGGACATATATATATATATATATATATATATATGCCACAGAGTACTCCCCAAGCAGAGACTGGTACATACAATTATGCCCACAGTGGGAGTGGTAAATTATGCAAACGGTGACTGGTCAATATAAGATTCCCACATTTACTATTTTAGGATGCCTACATTGACTGGTCAAAACAAGATGCCCACACTGACTGGTTGACACTTGATACACTGCCATAACTAGGTACAGGGGGACAGCCAACCTCTTCACACCAAGGTACTGTAACACTGCCATAACCAGGTACAGGGGGACAGCCAACCCCCTCGCACCATGGTAACACTGCGATAACCAGGCACATGGGGACAGCCAACCCCCTCACACCAAAGTACTGTAACACTGCCATAACCAGGTACAGGGGGCAGCCAACCTCCTCACACCAAGGTACTGTAACACTGCTATAAACAGGTACAGGGGGACAGCCAACCCTCTCACACCAATGTACCACTGCCATTATCAGGTACAGGGGGACAGCCAACCCCCCCACTCCAAAGTACTGTAACACTGCCATAACCAGGTACCGGGGGACAGCCAACCCCATCACACCAAGGTACTGTAACACTGCTATAACCAGGTACAGGGGGACAGCCAACCCTCTCACACCAATGTACCACTGCCATTATTAGGTACAGAGGGACAGCCAACCCCCTCACACCAAGGTAACACTGCCATAACCAGGTACAGGGGGACAGCCAACCCCCTCACACCAAGGTAACACTGCCATAACCAGGTATGGGGGGACAGCCAACCCCCTAACAACAAGGTAAAACTGCCATAACCAGGTATGGGGGGACAGCCAGCACTGTCATGTCTGCGGGGAGGAAACATATGATAGCACAGTGAGTTGTTTGTGTGAGTAATCTCCAATGTTTGTGTTTAGTAACAGGCAGTGCACTCCTCTCCATTACTAACTACTACTGACCTGATAAAGAAAGGGTTCATTTAGTTAGAGAAGTCTGTTACACAGGAGATGGTGATGGCAGTTTCACAGGCAGCTACAAGTACAAACAATGTGTAGAATTACCCTGATGTGTGTAACTGACCTCTAGCACAAGAAAGATATGGGGAAGCACACTAATCAGGTGAATTCACAACTATTTATTGTAACAACACATACAACGTTTCGGGGTGCCCTTTTCCTTTCTCAAGAAACAGGGCGTCCCAAAACGTTGTATGAGTTGTTACAATAAATAGTTGTGAATTCACCTGATTAGTGTGCTTCCCCATATCTTTCTTGTGTTAGAGAACTTTCTGGCCCTTGGTGTGGAGGCCTAGGGGAACTGCACCTATCTAATTGTCTGGCATACAGCCAACACCAGTGTGCTGGAGTGTTCCTTGGACTGTATTGTGTAACTGACCTCACATGTCTTGTCTCCTGCACTGTGTCTAGTACCAGCAGCTCCGCACATAACAGCCACGGCTCAGGCACTTAGTGAGACTGCATCCTGCCATTTTAGTGCAGTCCTACAGCTCTGCTCCTGCACTTCAGATTTGACTGATTGCAAATCAAGCACAAAATGATAGGGCCAGGCAATATTCACAGAAACATTGCAGGAATCTCAGGAGGATCTTTAGTGTATGGCCAGTTTAAGTTACTACAAACAATTGTACAACGGGTAATCCCCCCACCCTTAAAATCCCTAGCCAATCCTGCAATCCTGTTGCGGTCCATATTAGGAAAGAGAGCATGTTACATGGGAAGTCAGGAGGCATGGCATGACACTGCACATACACACAGTAAATTTATGCAGTTCTTCCAGATAAAAGTGACATTTTTATTAAGTGTTATCCAAATTAACTATGTTTCCAACACTTGTTTATTTTAAACATGTTTAATCTTATCATATCATTATCTGCCTGCAGTCATATTATCATACCATAATCTGAATACAAGATGCACATTGTGTTCTATATTATAAAAAATGCATGTACATTTATTTGTATATTTATGTAATAGGTATAGCTGACTCTACAAGCCTTGAATCAAAAGTGTGAATAAAAAACAAGTTTCCAATGCCAAACAAGAATGGACATATATCCAGGTCTTAATTAGAGGAAAAACGTCTCAGCACGTGGTTTACGCTCACTTAGATTAGGAGGAGGCACAGGTGTATTAAAGCCTGTGCCTATCCCTTAATTCATACTTCTACGGTATGCCGACATTTTCATAGTACTTTAGGATGAATAGTACTCACCGCTTGCACGCGGTGGCCTGTGTGCCGCTTGCCCTGAACCCTTTATTTAATCAGATAAGGAACATCTGTAGGATTGTGTTGTGCACACCGGAACTCTAAAAGTACACCCCCGCTTGGTAAAATCAAATAAGTTTATTGAGCACTATCGGCCATAAACAAACACCAACACAAACACGGACAGGACTTTGTGTTTGTGTTGCTGTTTGTTTATGGCCGATAGTGCTCAATAAACTTGTTTAATTTTACCAAGCGGGAGTGTACTTTTAGCGTTCCGGTGTGCGCAACACAGTACTCCAGATGTTCCTTATCTGAATAAAAAATAAGTGCTCATTTAATGCAAAGTCAGTTTTTGAATTTACAAATGACATAATATAAAAATTTTGTATCTACGGCTTCATTTATCTGACTTTATTGCCTTTCATTTCAGAAAGTAATTTACAGCCTGCATTCTGACATTTAAATTAAGAGTATGCTCTAATTCTTGTGCATAACAATAATGAATTAATAAGCTTTTCTCTGGAAAGCAGTCAAAGCCTAATTGTTATGCATGCTAACGTAAAATATCTACTTGGATGCTAAATGTAGATATGTAAGTTATTATCCTAAAGGAAGCTTTGTTTTGGATCTTTCTGGTAAGGATAACTATTCATAAAAATACTTAAAGGGCATGTCTACCCTTAAAACAAAAAACTGGTGACTTGTCAGTTATCTGCCCACAACCCCAACTGCTATTTTTACCATTTTATTTCATGCATTTTTAAGGATAATTTTTATTTCTTTCTGGCAAAACTTTCTGCCTCCTCCCTCTGCTCAAAAAGCTTTTTATACACATGAGCATGCGCAGAGGAGGCAGCAGGTGAAACAGCAGTCAATCATTGGTTGTTATCTCAACAATCACAGCCTTGGTTGACTGCATGGAGGGAGGGGTCTGCTTACTCTGCTAGAATGGGGACAATAATAATCCTTAAAGGATAACTGTACTCTAAAATGTAACTTTTCAAAAATAGAAAGTACCTGGGAAAGTAGGATTGATTATTCATATATATAATTTTGTTAAGGAGCTACAGCACTTATAACAGTTTATTCCTGGACTAATCCTTTATAAAAGAATCAGTTTTCTTTAGGCTGGTGCTCCTCACAGAAACATAATTGGGAGGTAGGAATTACCAGTCCTATATCCCCGTGCCAAGTACTTTTTATTTTAACTTAAATTTAAAAAAAAAAACTTTATACACACAATAGTTATCCTTTAAATATCTGGTTAGTAATACAGTTTGGGATTGGGGGCAGGTAACTGACAATTGACCAATTTTTTGTTTTAAGGGTGGACATTCCTTAATATTAATTTAGAAAATTTGGAGAGAATGTAATCAAGTTTAAGTAAACCCCCCCTGTAATTAGTAACTTATCTTCAACATACAATATTTTCAATTTGGAATGCTAACAAATACCTATAATACATTTCAATTGATGATGCTTTTCTTCCTGTTTCCCATGTTTATTTGTTATTTTTACAAGGGGAGATGTAAGTCTATAGGAATTGTGCTAAATAATGATGTGGCTCAAAGGTAGATGCAGAAGCAGAGGTGCTTGGGAAGAAGAGGAGGAGCAGCACAAACAATAACATATATAATTTGGTCCCTAACTTTAAAGGGAAAAAAATTGCCATTTATTTCCTTATTACATGGAGAACCACCTGAACTTAACTACTTTACTTTAATATTCCACTCTCCTTCTATTTTAAAGTCATGAGATTTCCACCAAAAACGTATGTTGTCTTTCAACCCCTGCAATTCACCTGCTCTACTACATTAGATATTTAATGGCAAAAGTTTCAAGGTTTAAATAATATCTTATAGGAAAACTAAACCCAGATTTGTATGTCCACATACAATAAAACTGATGGAGTGTAAAATAAATATCATTTACATATAGATTTACTTGGATTAGGTAACTTACAGTGTCACCATAATTCTTGCATGGCACTACACCCTCACTCAGCCCCTAAAAAGGTTTTTGTGCATGTGCACATGTTGGCCACATCAACTGACCTCAGCTATCTATTACTATATAATTATCAGAGAATGATAAAACAAGTGCCCAGCTGGATAAGTTTACTTACTTACCTCACCTTAATCTTTAAAGTGAGCACTAGTGAGCAAGCCATTTTCAGGAATTTTATATTTTCCACTCAGCATTACTACTATTACAGCCCATATAAGTAATATAATATCAGAGGGGTAAATTGATTTTGATAGCAAAAGTCCTTCACAAAAAAACAAATTCGTTGCTAAACACTCTGGTATTGGTTTTACGAGAATTTTAGGAGCCAATTTCCCCCCTGCGTTTTTGTCGGGTAAAATGTAAAGGGAGGTTCAGTTTCAATTGAAATCAGTGGACGTCCAATCTGTGTTTACTTTGCTGATTTTTGTGCATCGTGGGCAGATTTTGTGCAGCTTGGAAAGGTCCAGTTTGTGTGTGTATTTTTTTGTTTTTTTTAAATGTGTTTCACTTTTTTTTTTCCATTCCCAAATATGATCTGAAAATCATCTTTGGAAATTATAACAAACTTGTAATACGAGCATAAATGCTCAAAATCTGATCAAAAAATTCACTATAATAAGCCAGTGTTAATTTTAACACCGGCTTACTATAGTAGGAAGTGAACTCACCTTCTTTAGACCACCAAGGAAGGTCCCTGGTAGCAGAGCAAAGGGGAACTGGCTCACTATACAATCTGGCATTACAGGAGCTCATTACTAACAATCCCCACTTCGGTTTTTGGCAAAACAGATGGAGGATTGAAGGGGCAAGGAAGGCACTTGAATGACTCCCAGCATCCACAATTTTTTTTAAAGGGTCAGTTTTTCCATCTCCTTTCCCTTTTCCCCAGAGGCAAAAGTCTCACTTTGCCTCATTAGCATAGCACCCCATAGATATGAAATGTTTACACAGCTAGTGATCAGCAAATACATATTCATTAGCTTCATAAAGCTTTAATGAATCCACTCTTTTGTCTACAGATGTTCTATAAAAGCAGATACATAATTTTTTACATGACTCAATTTTTTAAAAGTCATGTCCAATATTAAAGAACTCGGCCTATGGCATTGTGGTTTGATATCTTCATGGGGACAAATCTTCATTTCCCATTTCATAATTTTATAGTCATAATATGATAAAGTATTTATATAGTTATATAGTGAATGCCCCCCGTTTTGTAATTAAGGTCTATAAGGTCATTATGTGTTACATGTGTTACATGCAGTGCAGCAAGCTTTTAGTAGTGAAATTTGCTTTCAATTATCTTAACGGACATGTACACCCTTTTTTTTACTGACCTTATGTCTTTCTCCTAACTCCAAAGTTATTTTTTCACACTTTAAAAGCTATTAACTGAACATGCCATTACCTCCTAAGTTGGTTTCACCATTCTCATTGCCAAGAAATATGAAGCTGAAACTTCTTTTACTCTAAACTTAAAGGATGTCTGCAAATCTTCTGAAATGACCTAATGCACCAGAGTTTATTATATGGCTCATTAATATATGTTTACAAAGTGATCATACCCCCATTCCATTGCTGCTCTTCCAATGTAAACAGCCCTAACTAGTATCTGTACCTAATCTGCCTGTATAGTGCATCCCCTCCAAACCCCTTTTAAATCTAATTGCCCTTCTCTGAACTTCTTCCATTTCCAAGATGTCCCTTTTGTATATGAAATTTCAAAACTGCTCCACATATTTCAAATGAGGCCTTACCAGTGCCTTGTAAAGTGGTAGAATAATATTTTTCCTGCCATGAATCTAATCCCCGCTATAGAGATGGACTAGATCTCGAACCCAAGTTGAACTATTTAAGTTCGAACAGATTTGGACATCTCGAACTATCCCAGGCCCAGATTTTCTATATCTTCCGGACTTTCGATAATTATCGAATGTTTGAACGTTCGAGGGGTGCGAATATGCGAGTAAAATGTCTATTATACCTATACGTAAGTAAAAATCAAATATCGAATCCGCGAGTAAAAATATCTATTATACCTATACGCAAGTAAATATCGAATTCTCGAATCCACGAGTAAAATGTCTATTATACCTATACGTGAGTAAATATCGAAATATCGAATCCACAAGTAAAATGTCTATTATTCCTATACGCGAGTAAATATCGAATTCTCGAATCCGCGAGTCATTCATGGGATAGTTATCAAATGTTCGAACGCGAGAGCTCGAAAGTAATGTGTGTGAGAGTAAAATTAATTTTTCGAAAGTCCTGAATATTTGAACGTGTTCCCCAGACCATTTCCCAGGTCCCACAGTCATTTACATTAAGTTACCATTAATATTTTAATGGGTCTGTTTTCGAACTTTCAAGCTTTCCCTATAGTTCAAAAACGGACCGAACTTTCGAAAGTTCGGCCATCTCTACCTCTCTATATACAAGAAAATATTTTGCTAGCTCTAGCCATTGCTGTTTGGCTTTGCTTGCTGTTTTCAACACAGATTCACTTTGCACAGATGTATTTGTGGCACAAGGATTGTTAAATCCCAAATGCATCACCTTTCATATATAAACATTATACACATGAATGAAAACACAACCATGAAAACAAACATTAGATTGTTCTCCTTCATTTCTATATAAAAAAAAATCTGATCTGCCACTCTGCTGCCCATTTTGATAATCTATCTTGGTCTGCTTGCAGCAATTGTCTATAATTTGAAGTTTCCAAAGCTTTGCATAGTTTTGTGTCATCAGCAAACACAGAGACCTTGCTCTCACTTAATTTATAAACGGATTAAATGGAAGAGGCCCCAGTACAGAAGCTTGAGGCACTCAACTTAGAACTTTAACAGGGCCGGATTTATGCTTTTCCCTGAGGTCAGCTAGCATGTGCCTCCCTCCATTCTTGTACCAGTTCCAATAATAAATGTGCACAATGAAATTGGCAATATTTACAGCCTGTTAAAGCATAGTATAGTGCTACACAATGACCACCAAAAAGAAAAGTTTTTGATTATATACATTGAATACTGTTATATACATAAATTATTCTGTGAAATTTTCACCGGGGACAAACTAATTAAGTAATAAGTATATATATATATCAATTAACTTTTATTTTTGGTGGTCATTGTGTAGTGCTGTAGGCCTTATCAATGGAGCTACATCAATGTGGGCTGTCTTCTGCTGCTGCTCCCCAGAAGAAGGGGCCAGACAGGCAGCGATGTCTGTGATTGGTTGATATTTAGTTCAATGTCAAATTTTGTTTGGGGTGTGGACATACCCTTTAAGCAAAGAGATTAAGTTCAAATGTGCAGCCAGTATAAACTAAAAAAGCATGATCAGTATATACTCATTTTGGAACAGAGGGTTGCAGTACAAACTAGAAAGGGAAAGTTTAAGTATAAACTTTGAATTTGGCTTGTAAGACCGCATTTTGGAAGGGAATTTGTGTGTTTGTGCTGCAGATTTTAAAACCCAATAATGCCAATGATGAGGACATTGTTGTTTTTTACTTACCCTTTAAATATGTCACATGCATTAAAGGTAGGTCAGTTGGTGTGTGTCATATCAGGTTGGGGGATAAAATACTAACTTTTTTGATGATTAATCAAAATGTGTTTTTTTTTACTATAGTTACCCTATAAATATGGCTGCCATGGAAATGGAAGAGTGGGTCAGTAGGTGTGTGTACCTGGATCAGGTTGGAAGTTAAAAAAACAAACTTTTGATTCTTGATCAAAATTAGTTTTTTTGACTTTAGTTACCCTTTACATATGGCTGCCATAGTAATGGATAAATAGATCAGTAGGTGGGTGTACCTGTGTTGGGTTGGGGGTTAAAAAAACAAACTTTTTTGATTATTGAGCAGTAGATCAGTATGTGTGTGTAACTGGGTCTGGTTGAAGGGGTATGTCTTTTTTTGTATTTACAACCACAAAACTATCTTTTATTGAAGAAAAATCTAAATTAGTTTTTTTGACTTTATTTACCCTTTAAGTATGTCTGCCAAAGGAATAAAGGGTAGGTTAGTAGGTGTGTGTACCCGTGTGAGGTGGGGGGGTATATGTTTTTGCATGTACAGTATGACCATATAACTAATTTTTATTGATGATTGATCAAAATTAGTTTTTTGACTTTAGTTACCCTTTAAGTATGGCTTCCATGGGAATGCAAAGATAGGTCACTAGGTGGGTGTACCTGTGTCTGTGTGGGGGGTTTGGGAGTATCAGCGTTTGTATTTATGACCATGAAACAAACTGTTTTGAAATATCCACATTTGAGGATTGTTACCATTATAGTCTATGGAAAAAAATGTCCCGAAATTCACTGATAACGACGTAACGCTTACATTTTATGTTTAAATTAAATTGTTTGACACTGAACGCTGCAACCATGACTAGAGATTGGAGATGGGCTGTCAAGTCTATGCAGTAACATGGGAGGTAACAGTGGATAATTTACTCCCTTCTGTACATTATAAAGATATTAAAAGTCATATCATCATGAGAGTTCCACAGAACTCAGTAGTGATCCATTATAATACACAATAAATGCTCCTCTCAAACAAATACTTAAACACTATACTACATAAACAATTTTACACACCAATAGAAGCACACACTGCTACATAAATTACTTAGTCTAAATCCCTATACTGACTTAGGTTACCAGTATAGCAACAGAGCAGGGGATGAACAAGGGACAGGGGAAGGCATTTTGTTGCTCCATTAGTTGTACAACTGACTACCACATATAAGATCAGTTCTGGGGACAAAGTCCAGAATATAATCCAATACGATTCTCCACTCTCCAAACACTAGCGCTGGCGCACACTGGCATGAATAAGTAACACTTGCTGCGAGTGTTACTTATTCATGCCAGTGTGCACCAGCACTAGTGTTTGTGGAGAGTTGAGAATCGTATTTGATAAGTGGACGGAGCAAAGGGTCCAGGGAAGGCTACACCTGGACCACCCAGATGGATGGGTGAGTTCGACTTTGACTCACAAGTACATATTTGAAAATATTTGTATCATTATACAGCTTTGGAATTTCTGCAAGAGCTGAAGGGTTCCGGGCAGAGGCACCCGGACCACCAATTTATCTAAGTAAGCCAGTACTTAATTATTTGTATGGACATAGAATTGAATCTTTATATTTATATACAAAAAGTTTGCTTTATTAAATGGCTTATTATATTCGCTTATTTTAACCATATATGTTACCTGAGCATTATCAATACTGACTATGGATACCAGAATATAATCCTATAAAAAAGATTCCAGTATCTTCCCTACCACTGATGTTAGATTTACAGGTCTTACGTCACCAGGTTGCGCAGGACTACTTTTTAATCAGCTCTCATTCTAGCTGGGTCAGTATCTGAGGTGCTTGATTAGGATATGAAGAAAACAGTGTAGCTTGACAGATCTACTCTGAAGGTGAATGAAACCTTCAGAGCAGTTAGGCTGAGGCCACACTGGACTGGACGGTAACGTATGCAAAAAGCATGTATGCATTGTTGTACATTCCACGCATGTTACTGTTCATTTGCATTATTGGAGCTCGTGCTATTCCCAAAAAAATTATGATCACATGCGAACACACAAAGCAGCACATCAATGTGGCCATCGATATGGAAATGCATCACACTAGTGTGGCCTAGCCTTTAATATCCCAAGATTAGGTTCACTTTCATTTCCTCCTTCTGCAGTTCTATACTGTGTAACTATTAAAGTGATGTTAAAGTGTATGTGGAATGCTATCTGTGAAATCTGTGAGAGACCGTGGCAGATTTAAAGGGCATGTCCACCCCTTCCCCAACTTTTTGCCAAATAATAGTTCTCCTTCCCCCAGCCCCAACCGCTATAAAAGATTTGTTAGAAAGTGCCCCGATAGTTACTTACCTTCCCTCTATGGAACTGCAAGCAGGGGGCGGGAACGGCAGCTGCGTCCATGATTGGCTGAGAGGCAACCAATCACGGACACGGCTGCCGGCTGCACAGAACGCCGGGGGAGAGAGGGAAGGTAAGTAACTATCGGGGCACTTTCTAACAAATCTTTTATAGCGGTTGGGGCTGGGGGAAGGAGAGCTATTATTTGGCAAAGGGGTTTGTAGCTAGGGGGAGGGATCGCAAAACGGGAGGGAGAGGGGGGAGATGGCTGCAGTGCGCATGCAAAACTTCTGCCGGAGGGGAGACAGGAGGCAGAGTCCTACAGTATATGGACTCTGCAGTACTCCTGGTGGGCAGTTTTTTTGACTTTGGGGGGGATTACTGGAGAACCATTTGGAGCTGTTATGTAGGGTATTTATTTACTACCGAGTGGGGCCAGTAGTGGGGGAAATTATAGGTTTGGGGGTGGACATGCCCTTTAAAGCACATGCAACAAACCAGCCAATTCACGCGTTGAACTTACCAGGGCAATTCGGCTGACGATCGTTGTTTCGGCCAAGGATCAGCCAGTGTGTTTTGAACAGGCGTCATCTGATTTTTCACTTATAGAAAGCAAAACTTAACAGTTAAAATAAAATTGGAACCCACCACTGACAATTATTTCAAATGTAACGATTAAAGTTTCTTTTATACTATTAGTGATAATAAGACTTTTACCAAACCTCATTTCTACCACATCAAGGTAACCCCAGAATGAAAGGTCCTAACTAATTACCTTGAGTATTTTTTCTTGGCTGACATCTCCCTGCTTTGTTGTATACTACTAGGAAAGGCTGTCTCCTTGACCTGGTTAATGTGGTTGGAAGGCTCTATTTTTATGATCATAAACCTAGGTCCTAGGATTGTGTATTGATTAGCTTTGCAATTGTAATTTTGCCTAAGCTACTCTCACAAAGCCCCTTTTGGGTATGTAATAAAATAAAACACAGATTTGTCAGACCTGTTAAGGTGGCCATACATACGAACAATAATGGGTAAATCCGTCGGGAACGACAGGATTGGCCTATTATCGCTCGTGTGTAGGGGATATTCCAGGCCGATCGGCGTGCCAACGAACGACCGTAGTCGGCACTCAGATTGATTGAGATTGATGGAAAATTTCTGTCGGTCGACATCGGCTCCCTTTACATTAAGCAGAGGGAGCCGATACCGATCGTGCGGTGTATAGCCGCACGACCGACCGATCCCCATACCGTGTATGGGAATCGGTCAGGTTCATGTGTGCTGTTCCCACAGCATGCGTGCGGACAGATACCAATGTGATCTGTCAGCACACATGCTGTGGGGTCGCATGTGTATGGCCAACTTTAGTGTGTGAATACATACTGTACTAGTATCATAATGGAAGATTTGAGGAATGCATTTTCCAGGTTTGTCCTTGCTGTTTCAGCTTCAATAACATACATTAAGTACATGTAATATAGGAGAAGCATTTTGTGCAAACAATTAACCAATCAAAATGTTCCTGTTGCTCAAATAAAATCAAAGCTGCAATCAAATAAATAATTTATCTTTCAAAAGGGTTTTTCCTTGATAAATTATGTTGCCCTGTTTTTTCAAAGCAAACTGAAGCAAATCTTTGATAAACGACCCCTATATTCTTTACATTATAGTGCTTCAGATTCTTGCTTATAAGAGCCATTTATCACAATGTCAGGGGTACTCTGAATGTTGAAATGATGTAATTAGAGTTATTGGTGCTTTGTGTGTTTCAGTACAGCACAGGTTAAAGGCTCGTGTACACATTTATAGAAATATTACAGTTAGATAGAACAGTTCTACTTACACTTCTGCATTAATATTCTGCCTTTATAGGTCTATAACAACTTACTGCCACATAGACACACATACTGAACATGCATGAGGACCTATGATTGTGTGATGGATCTCACACCTGTGCTAGACAATTATAAACGTATATTTTAGTCAAGAAGCTTTAGAGGTCCCAATTCTACACAAATCACACGCTGCTCATCCTTCACAATGACGGAAAGGTCGACTCACACAGACAACAGCCATAATTTAACAATTCCTACATGTTTGGCTTAAAACTAAAGAATTCTCACATTACCAACATTTTTGAGCAGCAAATCAAAATTATGAGGGAATGAACAAAAGCTGCTATCTAGATGAAGCAGTGCAATGACTGCTCTGAGAAAATTATATTCATTGAGTGACCATAACACGTGGGGTAAAAATGTATCCAAAATGAATTGCATAGTAAATCCAGCTAAAAAGGTGGGAGGGTGAATTCCTTCCTGACTCCAAATGGCAATCGGAAACTATCCCTGGATCAACCAGAACTACAGGTTTCCTAAACTGAAGATGAAACTTCTTTTCTTCCAACCTTAAAGGATGTCCACGAGTCTTCTTATATGACCTGTTAGTGAACAATGCACCAGAAAGTTTATTGTATGGCCCATTAATACATTTGTATAAAGTGATCATATCCCCATGCAAATGTCACATCTCCAATGTAAACAGCCCTAACTTGTCTAATCTGCCTGCATATTCAAGCCCCTCCCCCCCGTTGTTATTTTACTTGCCCTTCTCTGAATCTATTTCCCTCTGTATACAAGAAAATATCTTGCTAGCTCTAGCCATTAGAGAAGGACTAGAACTCGAACTAGAACCCAAGTTCGAGTCGACTTATTAAGTTTGAATAGACTCGGACTTCTCGAACTATCCCAGACCTGGATTTCTCTGACTTCCGAACTTTCGATAATTATTGAATTTGAAAACCGATCGAATGTTCG
>CM033469.1:160289797-160557297 GCA_019447015.1 Hymenochirus boettgeri
TATTATATGTCAAAAGTGGATAATAAGGGTGGACATGCCCTTTAAGGCTCGTATACAAGTGTGATCATGGGTTCCGACCCGCAAAGTTAAAGTTTGTGACCACTCAGCTTTTTTGCTTTACTTCTTATTGCACATGTACACTGCATACACAATAGAGGAAAACAAGTTGGGAGGTAGAACAGAGAACTGGACAGCTGCAAGCATTTGCAGGAAAATTAAGAACAGGAGGTTGGTATGCTCAATCCTACCTAAAATTACACAATCGCATTTGGCAAGTTTTAGTATAGCTGTATAGTTCTCCTTTATATACATTTTTCAACAACAACTATTTAAATCATAAGCATTCATATTTGTTATCAAATAAGATTTGATTTACAAATGCTCTAAATAGCATCTAAGCAACTCATACCTTCAGGCTTTATCTTAAGGTGGAAGACAAGAATGTCTGAATATGAATAATTGGTAGTAGCTGTGTGTGGATACACTAGTGAGTGTATATCATAGATATACTTTGGCACGTCAATCAGAGTTTTTTTTCCTCTTTCTTATAAATGAACTGTTTCAAGTAAATAATGCTTTGGAGATACAGCAGACATATTTTTAAAAACACTATTAACATTTGAACTTTAGCCTGTTCTCAGCTGTTTCAGTATGTTGCATTCCTATATGTTTATTTTCACAGGGTAGTGATCCTTTTTTTTTATGCTGGCGTTAGGTAAAAAGTTGCATCTAAATAAAAATCCCATAACCTTGTTATAAGAATACACTCCACATAAAGCCTTGGTCTGCATGAGTGAGTCAGTGTGGTCAGGCAGAAAAGGCAGACAGGCAGCAGGGGCCTACTAACTACTCCTCCATCACTGTCAATAAGCAAAATGGAGAGACATATCATTTCCCTTACTGTTTAAATGATTATATAGCTCATTGCCTTCCCTTTGTCTCAGTAATAGATTTAATTAACTTCCAATTAATCATAGAGAGTGATATTTAAAACTCATCCCAGCAGAGAGTATAAAGTCATAGACCAAAGAATATATATATATATGGGAGGCTCCAGCAATCGGGAGGTCATGTAAGATAGATGTTTATCACAGAAGAAGGGAAAGGAAAGATACGTTCACATGTCTGCTCTATGTGGAATTACTGTTTTAAGATAATTGCTCGGCTTGAAAATACAGACCTTACAAAAGGACTAGCCATGCAGAAACAAAGATAAATAGAGAACCAGGGAAAGACTGAAAGAGATAAATAATAGGGTTTTGGTGTAAAGACCTCACATGGCCTGCACTTCATGTGAAATCATTATTAAATTCTGCTTGCAGCCTTTAAATGCCCTTTCTTAATATGGAGGTTAAATTGCTACATTACTCAAGCAGCAAAACTGTTTTGGTAATAGCTAGAAAGAAGGTATTAAATAAAGCGAGGGCAAGCAACATGATAGAGAGGGAATTCTGGGTGCAAAGCTTTAACTTTTCTATATGTTGTGTTTCAAAGAGTTTATGTTTCTAGAATACATATCTCTAAAACTTTAACAACAAATGTGCATACTTTTTTTACCAAATCAAATGCTCAAAGGAATTTCACACCCAAAAATCGATTTAGTTAGGTAGTTTAAAGGGCACATTAGTTTAAAGGGCACATCCAGCCATAAAAAAACTAATGGTTTTTGCCTCCTTACCCCCCAAAGCCTAAGATGTACAGTATAGCATCTATAAAATCGAAAAATGTTGAAGAGTTACTTTACAAACTTCGGAGGAACCCATATCTTTAATAATATTTTCAACTCTGCATATGATTATTCCAAAATAAGCATCTAATGACAAACTGTGCCCTATATTGCACACATAAAATACACTAAAAAGTAGTGGTTTTATACATGCGATTCATACAGCATGTGTACCGACAGACCACATTGGTATCTGTCGGCACACATGCTGTGGGAAATGCATACACATACCCGACCGATCCCCATATGTGGTATGGGGATCAGTCGATCGTGCGGCTATACACATTTTTTTTTTTTTTTTTTTTTTTTTTTTTTTTTTTTTTTTTTTTTACGACTGTCTTTCCTGACCGACTGTAGTGGCAACTACGGTCGTTCGTTGGCACACCGGATGGCCGGGAAAAGCCCATACACATGAACGATAATGGGTAAATCCTGTTGTGGAATGACGGAATTTACCCATATTGTTCATATGTATGGCCACCTTAAGCTCTGTAAGGTTCTCCACTAACAATAAGAACTTTTATTAAATCTCCCTGTAAATGTAATAAACAGATTACAGATGTGACCCCAACACAGACAGTGTCAGAGTGGGAACCACAAGTTAACATGCAACCCAGGGGCCAGTTAGGAAAGTTATCTCCCCTTTTCTCAGAACTTCATTGAAATTCACTTTGTCCAATAATTTCTGTATCACAAATAGGTTTGCTACTACAATCTAAGGTTAACTAAGTTTAGTTGGGGTTTATCATGTGCTGTTCAGCTATCTTTATTTAATTTTCTATTTTAGCTAGCTTACAGTTTTTATTGTTTCTAAACAATCTATTGTTTCTGTTCTTTGTTTAAGTTTTGGAAATTGAATGTGTTTGTTAACCATGTGCACTTTTCTTTTTGTTACATACATTAAATGACAATATATCAATGTCACAGTAATTACAATGAACATTAAATTTATAAATCAATTTTATATATATAAAATGTATTTATATATATAAATATAGGTGTTTTGGTTTCCTAAGGCTGGGTAATTGTGTAATGTTCACATCCATCTATCTATCTTTCTGTCTGTCCGTCCGTTCGTCCGTCCACCCGTCATCTATCTATCTATATGTCTATCTATCTATCCATCCACCCATCCATCCACCCACCAACAATAATAATCAATATTCAATATTGATTTTCTCTCTTGATTACACTCACCTGTGTTGCAGGTGTAATCAACACTGATTACCTCTCTTGATTACATACAGATGATTGGAGAGTACTCTGAATTATACTGTCTTTCTGGCGCACAGGGAGAAAATAAAAGCACAATAATAAAAATAGATTTGTATTGCAAAGTTTGAAATTTATACACGTCATCTTTCATCACAATAGAATTTTTTTTTTTTGTTTTTCATTTTAAAATTCACAGCACACACAGACAACACATTGATAGAGGTTTGTCAGACATAGGGGCATATTTATAAAGGTTCGTTAACTTTTCGCGGCCGTTTTCGCGGCCATTAACGCATGAATCGCGTTTACCGCGATTTATAAAGCCCCGAAAACGGCCCGCGAAAAGTTAACGAAGCGTTAACCTTCGCGCCGATACTTACCCGGTACCCCGCCGCTTCTATTTAAAAGCGGCGGTACTGGTTTCGCTCGGCTAGTATCGGCTGTTTTACTTCGCCACCTTGAAGGTGGCGAAGTCAGCCGATACTAACCTCCCCGCGGCGGGGATGGGCAGCACACCGCGGCGGGTGGTCGCACCCCGCCCGGAGACACGCCCACCCCGCCACACCCCCCGCGGCGGCAGCGGCGACCACCCGCCGCCGCCGCCACTTCCCAGCAGCCCCTCCCAACCCGTTCCCCGTTCGCGGCAATCTCGGAACGGGAGGCTAGAAGGGGCTGCCGGGAAGGGGCCGCAGCAGGTGGTCGCGACCACCCCGCCGCGCACCCCCTCCCCGGCAACCCCTCCAAGCCCCCCGCCCCGGCCCTCCCGGGGAGGGGACGGAGGGAGCCGCTGGGGGGGTGGAGGCTCCCCCAGCGGGGCCCTGAGAAGGGCCTTTTGGGGCTTAGGGGGTCCCGCAGCTCGAACCGGGACCCCCCTCCCCGGCCCTTACAAGGGCCCTTGCGCACGGAAAGTGCCTTTGGCGGGGGGTCCCGCAGCTGAACCGGGACCCCCAGTGCGGCTCTTAAAGAGCCCTTGGGCGACGTCTTCTTTTCTTCCAGTCCCGGCGACACCAGCTCCGCCGAGGCCGCCGACCCCCGAGAGGTACCCTGCGGCCGCCAGGGGTACCCCCGGCGGGCGCCGGCGACCTCAACGAGGCCGATGTTGCCGGCGTCTTGATCCGACGCGACGTCTTCGGGCTGGCGACACCAACCCCACTCAGGTCGCCGATGCCAGGCAGGCTCACTGCGGCCGCCAGTGAGCCCGCTGGCACCGCCGGCCTCAGCGGAGCCGATGTTCCAGCCCCGCTTCTTTCTCTTTCTTCAGCCATCTACTGCGATGGCATCTGATTCCGCGCGGAAAGCTCCTCTTTATATAGGTTTGCAGAAATCCATAATCCGTTTCTGATTGGTCAATTTTTATACTTGCTTTACATAACCAATCGATTTCTGGAAATTTCCAGAAATCTGATTGGTTAATGTAAGCAAGTATTAAAATTGACCAATCAGAAACGGATTATGGATTTCTGCAAACCTATATAAAGAGGAGCTTTCCCGCGGAACTCAGATGCCATCGCAGTAGATGGCTGAAGAAAGAAGAAGAAGCGGCTGGCAACATCGGCTCCGCTGAGGCCGGCGGTGCCAGCGGGCTCACTGGCGGCCGCAGTGAGCCTGCCTGGCATCGGCGACCTGAGTGGGGTTGGTGTCGCCAGCCCAGACGACGTCGCGTCGGATCAAGACGCCGCAACATCGGCCTCGTTGAGGTCGCCGGCCGCCCGCCGGGGGTACCCCTGGCGGCCGCAGGGGTACCTCTCGGGGTCGGCGGCCTCGGCGGAGCTGGTGTCGCCGGGACCTGGAAGAAAGAAACGTCGCCCAAGGGCTCTTTTAAGCCGCACTGGGGGTCCCGTTCAGCTGCGGGACCCCCCCGCCAAAGGCACTTGTCAGTGCCGCAAGGGCCCTTGTAAGGGCCGGGGAGGGGGGTCCCGTTTCGAGCTGCGGGACCCCCTAAGCCCCAAAGGCCCTTCTCAGGGCCCCGCTGGAGGGAGCCTCCACCCCCCCAGCGGCTCCCTCCCGTCCCCTCCCCGGGAGCGGCCGGGGCGGGGGCTTGGAGGGGTTGCCGGGGAGGGGGTGTCGGCGGGTGGTCCACCACCTGCTGCGGCCCCTTCCGGCAGCCTTCTAGCCTCCCGTTCCGAGATTGCCGGAACGGGGAACGGGTTGGGAGGGGCTGCTGGGAAGTGGCGGCGGCGGCGGGTGGTCGCCGCTGCCGCCGCGGGGGGTGTGGGCGGGGCGGCGGCGGCGGGTGGTCGCCGCTGCCGCCGCGGGGGGTGTGGGCGTGTGCCCCGCCCCCTTAGGAGCGGCGTCGGGAAGGGATTTTAAGTCCCTTCGCGGCGATACTATACAGTATCGCCGCGAAGGGGCTTAAATTACCGCCAGCACATCGCGGCCGCGATAGGAATCGCGGGAATAGCGCTCGCCGTTATAAATACGGCGATAGCGCTATTTTCACGGCCGCGATGTGCGGCGGTAATTTTTTTGCGCTAACAATCGTTCCTTATAAATATGCCCCATAGTGTGCTGCCTTCGAAAATGTGTCTTTTCAAGCCAAATTCAAAGTTTTTCCTTTATATTTTCCTTTCTAGTTTGTAATTTATAATTTCAAATAAGTGAGTAAAGTGGGCATTTGGTAGAGTAAATTTTGGGCACAAAACTGATAAAAAACTATATCATAACATATGCAGTAAAACATTTTGTATCCTGCTAACTGGAGACAGAGGTAGTGACTTTCCAGTCATATAACTTAGAACTGGATCTAATTTAAGTTTAATTAAAAGTATAATTTGTGTAGGAAAGATAATAAACTTAGACATTTAAATTGATTTTTTCCAAATTAAATTGTGCATTTTCAGCTGTAGTGTCACAGTTGCATCATTTAAAAGGGTAAATAAGGTTTGACTGCAAGTCAAGAATACCGTCCAAACAAATTAATGAAAACACGCATCTATGAGTCTGCCAAATCGACTAGAAATAAAACAACTCTTCCCTCTCAATAACATATAAAACTCTGAGTGTTGTGGTTGAATGTGACTTTATTGCTAAAATCAGATTGATATGAAAGGTTCATAATCTAAAAAGAGGTTAGATCTTTTGACATTTGGTTTTCTCATTAGAAGATAATGGTGTTAAATACTTAGATGAATAGATGATAGGATTATTGGATGTTATGAACAATGGGCATAGGGTAACAGTCCATTGGGAAAAAAGAATAGCCTTAGAATTCCAAATTTCAGGATTAGTGCTAATGCTGTCTGTCAATGGTCAAAAGATAATATCACCCGAATGACCTATATCTTTACAGATTATAGGGAGGTAGATCAGATGAATGTATTTGGATATTGTCGCTGTTAACCAACAGATATAGATGAGAATGTGCCCATGTATAGTTAAAATATAATCTAGTCAGCTTGCAATAAATTGCTTAAATTATTTGCAAATTGAGTGTTAAGTTGTAAGAGCAAAACTCACAATTAAAAGCTGGGTACACATAGTAACCATAAAGGCCCGATACCGTCAGTATGTGGTCTTTATCGGTACTGTGTGTACCTTCTTTTCCAAGCGCACGCGCGGCGGCCGAACGGCGAACATGTCGGCTGGGGGGATTTTTCCAAACTGTGGATGTTTTTGATAATTATTGAAAGATCAAGAATTTTTAAATTTAAAAATCTAAACTTGTCCACATTTCTAAAAATCTCAATACTTATGTGGAATGTCAAAACAGGAAGAGTTTCTGGTACTAGACAGTTTAAAAAAAAAAAGATTTTGGGCATTAATACACATAACCCAGACCATTTCCCAGGTCTCTCAGCTACTGTATTTACAGTAAGTTACCAATGCTTTTTATACTTATACTTAGGCAGACCTTTCAGCTGTTTAAGCCCAAGGTACACTGCCATAACCAGGTATGGGGGTACACCACCCCCTACAACAAGGTAAAACTGCCATACAACCAGGTATGGGGGGACAGCCCAGCACTGTCATGTCTGCGGGGAGGAAACATATGATAGCACAGTGAGTTTGTTTGTGTGAAGTAAGCTCCCAATGTTGGTGTTTAGTAACAGGCATGCAACTCCTCTCCATTACTAAACTACTATGACTGAATAAAGAAGGGTTCATTTAGTTAGGAGAAGTCTGGTACACGGATGAATGGTGATGGCAGTTTTCCACAGGCAGCTCCAATACAAACACTTTGTAGAATTACCCCTGTGTGTGTAACTGACCTCTAGCACAGGAATTAGATGGGGGAACACACTAACAATCAGGTAATTCACAACTATTATATTGTAAGCCACACATACAACGTTTCGGGGTGCCCTTTTCCTTTCTTCAGAAACAGGGCGTCCAAAACTTTGTTGAGTTGTTACAATAAATATTGTGATTGCCACCTGATTTAGTGTGCTTCCCCATATCTTTTCTTGTGTTAGAGAACTTTCTGCTGGCCCCTTGGAGTGGAGGCCCTAGGGGAACTGCACCATCCTACTTGTCTGGCATACACCAACACCAGTGTGCTGGGTGTTCCTTGTACTGTATTGTGTAACTGACCTCACATTCTTGTCCTCCTGCACTGTGTCTTAGTAACCAGCAGCTCCGCTACAATAAACAGCCACAGCTCAGGCACTTAGTGAGACTGGAACTCCTGCCATTTTAGTGCAGTCCTACACCCGTGCTCCTGCCACTTCAGATTTGACTGATTGCAAATCAACCACAAATTATAGGGCCAGGCCAATTTCACAGAAACATTGCCGGAATCGCAGAAAGGATCTTTTAGTGTAGGCCAGTTTTTAAGTTACTAACAAACAATTGTACAACGGGTACTCCCCCCCACCCTTAAAAATCCCTAGCCAATCCTGATCCTGCCAATCCTTTTGCGGTCCATATTAGGAAAAAAAAAGAGAGCATGTTTACATGGGAGTCAGGAGGCTGGCATGCACACTGCACATACACTTCAGTAAATTATGCAGTTCTTCCCAGCTAAAGTTGACATTTTTATTCAGTGTTATCCAAATTAACTATGTGTTCCAACCTTGGTTTTATTTTAAATTTAAACATGTTAATCTTATCATAATCATTATCTGCCGCAGTCATATTACATACCATAATCTTCCTACAAGATGCACATTGTGTTCTATATATAAAAAATGTCCATGTAAAAATTATTTTGTATATTTTTATGTAATAGGTATAGCTGACTCTACAAGCCCTTGAATCCAACGTTGAATAAAAAACAAGTTTCCAAATGCCAAAACAAGAATGGACATATATCCATGGTCTTAATTAGAGGAAAAACGTCTCAAGCACGTTGGTTTTACGCTACTTAGATTAGGAGGAGGCACAGGTGTAATTAAAGCCTGTGGGGGCCTATCCCTTAAATTCATACTTCTACTAACGGTAATGCCCCTACATTTTCATAGTACTTTAGGATGAATAGTACTCACCGCTTGCACGCGGTGGCCTGTGTGCCGCTTGCCCCTGAAACCCTTTTATTATCAGATAAGGGGAACATCATGTAGGATTGTGTTGTGCACACAGGGAACTCTAAAAAAGTACACCCCCGCTTGGTAAATCAAATCAGTTTTTCTTGAAGGCACTATCGGCCATAACCAACACCAACACAAACACGGACAGACTTTGTGTTTGTGTTGCTGTTTGTTATGGCCAATAGTGGCTCAATAAACTTGTTTAATTTTACCAAGCGGGAGTGGGTAACTTTTAGCGTTTCCGGTGTGCGCACACAGTACTCCCAGATGTTCCTTTCTGAATAAAAATAAGTGCTCATTTAATGCAAAGTCAGTTTTTGAATTTGACAAATGACATACTCTAAAAATTTTTGTATCTACGGGCTTTCATTTATAAACCTGACTTTATTTGCCTTTCTTTCAATAAAGTAATTTTACAGCCTGCATTCTTGACATTTTAAAAATTAAGAGTATCTCTAATTCTTGTGGCATAACACTAATGAATTAATAAGCTTTTCTCTGGAAAGCAGTCCAAAGCCTAATTGTTATGCAATGCTAACGTAAATCTCTACTCGGATGCTAAATGTAGATATTGTAAGTTATTTCCAAAGGAAGCTTTGTTTTGATCTTTCTGGTAAGGATAACTTATTCATAAAATACTTAAAGTGCATGTCCTACCCTTAAAACAAAAAACTGTGACTTTGTCATTTATCTCTGCCCCACACCCCAACTGCTTTTTTACCATATTATTTCATGCATTTTTAAGGATAATTTTTTATTCTTTCCTTTCTGCAAACTTTCTGCCCTCCTCCCTCTCTCCAAAAGCTTTTTTTACCCATGAGCATGCTCAGAGGAGGCCGCAGGTGAAACAGCAATTCATCAGTTGGTTTGTTATCTCAACAATCACGCCTGGTTGACTGCATGGAGGGAGGGGTCTGCTTACGTCTGCCAAGAATGGGACAATAATACTCCTTAAGGATACTGTACTCTAAAATGTAAACTTTTCAAAATAGAAAGTCCTGGGAAAGTAGGATTGGATTATTTCATATATATAATTTGTTAAGGAGCTACATCACTTATAACAGTTTTTATTCCTGGTAACTAAATCCGTTATAAAATAATCAGTTTTTCTTTAGAGGCCTGGTGCTCCTCACAGACAAACATAATTGGATGTAAGGAATGACTCAGTCCTATATCCCCGTGCCAAGTAACTTTTTATTTTAACTTAAATTTTAAAAAAAAAAACTTTATACACCCAATAGTTTTTATCCTTTAAATATCTGGTTAAGTAAATCAGTTTTGGGATTGGGGCAGTAACTGACACTTGACCAATTTTTTTTGTTTTAAGGTGGACATTCCTTAATATTAATTTAGAAAATTTGAGAGAATGTAATCAAGTTTAAGTAAACCCCCCTGTAATTAGTACATTATCTTCAACATACATATTTTTCAATTTGGAATTCTAACAAATACCTATAATACATTTCAATTGATGATGCTCTTTTCTTCCTGTTTCCCATGGTTTATCTTGTTATTTTTACAAGGGGAGATGTAAGTCTAAAGGAAATTGTGCTAATATGATGTGGCTCAAAGGTAGATTCAGAAGCAGGACGGTCTTGGGAAGAAGAGGAGGAGCACGCACAACACAATAACAATATAATTTGGTCCCTACCTTTAAAGGGAAAAAAATTGCCATTTTATTTTCTTCTTACATGGAGACCACCTGAACTTAACTACTTTTTACTTTAATCTTCCCTCTCCTTCTATTTTTAAAGTCTGGCTTTCCACCAAAACGTTGTTGTCTTTCAACCCCTGCAATTTGCCCCTGTCTTCTACTACATTAGATATTTAATGCAAAGTTTCACAAGTTTTAAATAATATCTTATGGAAAACTACACCCAGATTTTGTATGTCCACATACAATAAAATGATGGAGTGGTATCAATAATATCATTTACATATAGATTAACTTGGAATTATGTAACTTACAGTTCACCATAATTCTTGCATGGCACTACACCCCTCACTCAGACCCTAAAGAAGTGTTTTTGTTATGTGCACATGTTTTCCACATCAACTTGACCCTCAGCTATCTATTACTAATATAAATTATCAGAGAAGATAAAACAAGTGCCCCGCTGGATAAGTTTCTTACTTACCTCACCCTTATCTTTAAAGTGAGCACTAAGTTGAGCAAGCCCTTTTTTCAACGGAATTTTATATTTTCCCTATTACAGCCCATATATATATAATATGTCGAGGGTAAATTGATTTTGATAGTCAAAGTCCTTCCAAAAAACAATTCGTTGTCTAAACACTCTGGTATGTGGTTTTTACGAGAATTTTGTAGCCATTTCCCCACTGGCTTGTTGTGTCGGCTAAAATGTAAAGGGGGTTTCATTTTCAATTGAACATCAGTGACGTCCATCTGTGTTTCTTTGCTATTGTTTGTGCTTCGTGGGCAGATTGTTGTGCCATCTTTGGAAGGTCCATTTGGTGTGTGTTTTTTTTGTTTGTTTTTTAAATGTTGTTCACTTTTTTTTTTTCCCATTCCCAAATATGAATCTGAAAATCATCTTTGGACAATTTATAACCTTGTGATACAGCGACATAAATGCTCAAAATTCTGATGCAAAAATTCACTATAATAAGCCAGTGTTAATTTTAACACCGCCTACTATCGTACGTGAAGTGAAAACTCACCTTCTTTAGACCACCAGGAAGGATCCCTGGTAGCATAGCAAAGGGGAACTGGGCTTCACTATAACAATCTGGCATTACAGAGCTCATTAACTAACAATCCCCACTATTCGGTTTTTTTTGCAAAAACGTGGAGGATTGTAAGGGGCAAGACAGGCACTTAGAATGACTCCCATCATCCACATTTTTTTAAAGGGTCCGTTTTTTCCCATCTCCTTTTCCCTTTTGCCCCAGAGCAAAAGTCCCCACTTTGTCTCAATTATGCAGTAGCACCCCAAGATATGAAATGTTTACACGCTGGGATCAGCAATACATAGTCATTGTAGCTTCAGAAAGCCGTTAATGATCCACTCTTTGTCTCCAGATGTTTCATAAAGCAGATACATAATTTTTACATGACTCATTTTTTTAAAAGTCATGTCCAATATTAAAGAACCGGCCTATGGCATTGTTGTTTGGGGGGAATATCTTCATTGTGGACAAATCTTTCATTTCCGCCTTCATAATTTTATAGTCCATAATATGAAAAAGTATTTATATAGTTTATTAGTGACTGCCCCCCGTTTTGTAATTAAGTCTATAGGTCCAATTAGTGTTTACATGTGTTTACATCGTGCAGCAAGCTTTTAGTTAGTGAAATTTTGCGTTCAAATATCTTAACGAGACATGTACATCACCTTTTTTTACTGGACCTTATGTCTTTCTCACTCCACTCCAAAGTTATTTTTTTCACACTTTAACAGCTATTTACTGAACATGCCATTTACCTCCCTAATTGGGTTTTCACCATTCTCATTGCCAAGAAATATGAAAGATGAAACTCTTTTACTCCTAAACTTAAAGGCTTCTGCAATCTTTGAAATGCCTAATGCACCAGAGTGTATTATATGGCTCATTAATATATGGTGTTACAAGTGATCATACCCCCTTCCATTGCTGCTCTCCAATGTAAACGCCTAACTAGTAATCTGTACCTAATCTGCCTGTATAGTGCATCCCCTCCAAACCCTTTTAAATCTAGTTTGCCCGTTCTCTGGACTTCTTCTCGCATTTCCAAGCTGTCCCCTTTTTGTATTTGAAATTTCAAACTGACTCCACATATTTCAAATGTAGGCCTTACCAGTTGCCTTGTACAGTGTAGAATACTATTTTTCCTCCCATGAACTCCGATCCCCCCTATAAGATGGACTAGATCTCGAACCCAAGTTTGAACTATTTAAGTTCGAACAGATTTGCACATCTCAACTATCCCAGGCCCGCAGATTTTCGATATCCTTCCCGGACTTTCGTACAATTATCGATGTTTTGAACGTTCCGGGGTGTGGCGAATATGCTAGTAATGTCCTATTTATACCTATCGTAAGTAAAAATCAAATATCGCAATCGCGAGTAAAAATATCTATATACCTATACGCAACTAAAATATCGAATTCCCCTCGAATCCACGAGTTAAAATGTCCTATTTACCTTACTTAGTAATACATCGAAATTCGAATCCACAAGTAAAATGTCTATTATTCCTATAACTCGCAGTAAATATCAATTCTCGAATCCGCGAGTCATTCATGGATAGTTTATCAAATGTTCGACACGCAGAGCTCGAAAGTAATGTGTGTGAGAGTAAAATTTAATTTTTTCGAAAGTCCAATATTTTGAACATGTTTCCCCAACCCATTTGTTCCCATGTCCCACAGCATTTACATTAAGTTTACCATTAATATTTGAATGGTCCCTGTTTTCGAACTTTCAAGCTTTTCCCTATTATGTTCGAAAACGGACACGCACTTTCGAAAGTTCGGCCATCTCTACCTCTCTATATACAAGATAAAATATTTTTGGGCTAGCTCCTAGCCAGTTGCTGTTTGGCTTTGCTTGCTGTTTTCAACACACAGATTCCTTTGCATGGCACGATGTATTTGTGGCACAAGGATTGTAAATTCCCAATGCATCATCCCTTTACATATATAACCATTATACACATGAATGAAAACACACCATGAAACAAACATTGGATTGTTCTCTTCTCCTTCATTCTATCTAAACAAAATCGTGATCTGCCACTCTGCTGCCCATTTTTGAAATCTATCTTGTCTGCTTGCCGCAATGTCTATAATTTGAAGTTCCAAGCTTTTGCATAGTTTTGGTGTCATCACGCAAACACAGAGACCTTGCTCTCACTTATTTATACAACGGATTAACTGAGAGGCCCAGTACAGAACCTTGAGGCACTCAACTTAGAACTTTACAGGGCCGGTTTATGCTTTTCCCTGAGGTCAGCTAGCATGTGCCTCCCTCCTTTCTTGTACCACGTTTCTCCAATAATAAATTTGCACAATGAAATTGGGAATATTGACAGCCTTAACATAGTATGTGCCTACAGCAAGACAACCAAAGAAAAAGTTTTTGATTATATACATTGAATACTGTTTATATCATAATTATTCTGTGAAATTTTTCCCCGGGGACAAAACTCATTAAGTATATAGTCATATAATATAGTATACAATTAACTTTTATTTTTGGTGGTCATTGTGTAGTGCTTAGGCCTTATCAATGGAGCTCACATCAATGTGGGCTGTTGTCTGCTGCTCCTCCCAGAAGAAGGGGCCAGACGGCAGCGATGTCCTGTGATTGGTTGATATTTAGGTTCATTCAATTTTGTTTGGGGTGTGGACATACCCTTTAAGCACAGAGATTAAGTTCAAATTGTCCAGATAAACTAAAAAAGCATGATCAGTATATTGCTCAATTTTGGAACAGAGGGTTTGCCAGTACAAACTAGAAGGAAAGTTTTAGTATAAACTTTGATTTGGCTTGAAAGACCAGCCTTTTGGAGAGGAATTTGTGTGTTTGTGGCTGCAGATTTTTAACAACTCAATAATCCAATTATGCAGGACATTGTTGTTTTTTTACTTACCCTTTAAATATTCACATCATTAAAGGTAGGTCCGTTGGTGTTGTCTATCAGTTTTGGGGGATAAAATACTAACTTTTTTTGATGATTATCAAAATGTGTTTTTTTTTTACTATAGTTACCCTATAAAGATGGCTAGCCATGGAAATGAAGAGTGGGTCAGTAGTGTGTGTTACCTGTGATCAGGTGGAAGTTAAAAAAACAAACTTTTGAATTCTTGATCAAAATAGTTTTTTTGACTTTGTTACCCTTTACATATGGCTGTCCATAGTATGGGCTAAATACGATCAGTAGGTTGGGTGTACCTGTGTTTGGGTTGGGGGTTAAAAAACAACTTTTTTGATTATTAGCAGAGATCGTATTGTTGTGTAACTGGTCGGTTGAAGGGGTATGTCTTTTTTTGTATTTACAACCACCAAACTATCTTTTATTGAAGAAAAAATCTAATTAGTTTTTTTTGACTTTATTTTTTTACCTTTAAGTATGTCTGCCAAAGGAATAAAGGGTAGTTTTAGTAGGTGTGTGTACCCGTGTGAGGTGGGGGGTATATGTTTTTGCATGTACAGTATGACCAATAACTAATTTTTTATTGATGATTGATCAAAATTAGTTTTTTTGACTTTAGTTACCCGTTTAAGTATGGCTTCCATGGGAATGCAAAGATAGGTCCCTAGTGGGTGTACCTGTGTCTGTGTGGGGGTTTGGGAGTATCAGTTTTGTATTTATGACCATGAACAAACTGTTTTGAAATATCCACATTTGAGGATTGTTACCATTATAGTCTATGGAAAAAATGTCCCGAAATTCACTGATAACGACGTACTCTTACATTTATGTTTATATTTAAATTGTTTTGACACTGAACGCTGGCAACCATGACTAGAGATGGAGATGGGCTGTCAAGTCTATGCATAAACATGGAGGTAACAGTGGATAATTTACTCCCTTCTGTACATTATAAAATTAAAAGTCATATCATCATGAGAGTTCACACAGAACTCAGTAGTGATCCATTATAAATACACAATAATGCTCCTCTCACACAAATACTTAAACACTATACTACATAAACAATTTTACACACCAATAGAACCACACTGCTACATAAATAACTTATCTAACAATCCCTATACTGACTTAGTTACCAGTTAGCAACAGAGCAGGGGATGAACAAGGGACAGGGGAAGGCATTTTGTTGCTCCATTAGTTGTACAACTGACTACCACATTAAAGATCAGTTCTGGGACAAATCAGAATATAATCCAATACGATTCCCACTCTCCAACACTAGCTCTGGCGCACACTGGCATGAATAAGTAACACTTGCTGCGAGTGTTACTTATTCATGCCAGTGTGCACCAGCACTAGTGTTTGTGGAGAGTTTGAGAATCGTATTTGATAAGTGGACGGAGCAAAGGGTCCGGGAAGGCTACACCTGGACCACCCAGTGGATGGGTGAGTTCGACTTTGACTCACAAGTTACATATTGAAATATTTGTATCATTATACAGCTTTTGAATTTCTGCAAGAGCTGAAGGGTTCCGGGCAGAGGCACCCGGACCACACAATTTATCTAAGTAACCAGTACTTTTATTTGTATGGACATAGAATTGAATCTTTTATTTATATACAAAAAGTTTGCTTTATTAATGGCTTATTAATTCGCTTATTTTAACCATATATGTTACCTGAGCATTATAATACTGACTATGGATACCAGAATAATAATCCTATAAAAAAGATTCCAGTATCTTCCCACCAACTTGATGTTAGATTTACAGGTCTTACGTCACCGGGTTGCCAGGACTACTTTTTAATCCTCTCATTCTAGCTGGTCAGTATCTGAGGTGCTTGATAGGATATAAGAAAACAGTGTAGCTTGACAGATTCTACTCTGAAGGTGAATGAACCTTCAGAGCAGTTTAGGCTGAGGCCACACTGGACTGGACGGTAACGATGCAAAAAGCATGTATGCATTGTTGTACATTCCACGCATTTTACTGTTCATTTGGCATTATTGGAGCTCGTGCTATTCCCAAAAAAATTATGACAACATGCGAACACACAAAGCAGCACACCATCATGTGCCATCGATATGGAAATGCATCACACTATTGTGGCTCCTACCTTTAATCACCCAAGATTAGTTCACTTTCATTTCCTCCTTCTGCAGTTCTATACTGTGTAACTATTAAAGTGATGTTAAAGGTATGTGGATTCTGTGAAATCTGTGAGAGACCGTGGCAGAATTTGTAAAGGGCAATGTCCACCCCTCCCCAACTTTTTGCCAAGTAATAGTTTTCTCCTTCCCCCAGCCCCAACCCTATATAAAAGATTTGTTAGAAAGTGCCCCGATGTTACTTACCTTCCCTCTACTATGGAACTGCAAGCAGGGGCGGGAACGGCAGCTGCGTCCATGATTGGCTTAGAGGCAACCAATCACGGACCGGCTGCCGGCTGCACATACGCCGGGGGAGAGAGGGAAGGTAAGTAACTATCGGGCACTTTCTAACAAATCTTTTATAGCGTGGGGCTGGGGAAGTGAGAGCATTATTTGGCAAGGGGTTTGTAGCTAGGGGGAGGGATCGCAAAACGGGAGGGAGGGGGGGAGATGGCTGCAGTGCCATGCCAAACTTCTGGCCGGAGGGAGACAGAGGCAGAGTCCTACGTATATGGACTCTGCAGTACTCCTGGTGGGCAGTTTTTTTGACTTTGGGGGGGATTACTGGAGAACCATTTGGAGCTGTTTGTAGGGTATTTATTTACTACCGAGTGGGGCCAGTATGGGGGAAATTATAGGTTTGTGGTGGACCATGCCCTTTAAAGCACGCACATGCAACAAACCAGCCAATTAACGCGTTGAACTTACCAGGCAATTTGGCGTGACGATCGTTGTTTCGGCGAAGGATCAGCCAGTGTGTTTTGAACAGGCGTCTCTGATTTTCACTTATAGAAAGCAAAACTTAACAAGTTAAAATAAAATTGGAAACCCACCACTGACAATTATTTCAAATGTAACCGATTAAGTTTCTTTTATACTATTAGTGATAATAAGACTGTTTACCAAACCTCATTTCTACCACATCAAGGTAACCCCAGAATGAAAGGTCCTAACTAATTACCTTGAGTTATTTTTTCTTGGCTGACTCTCCCTGCTTTTGTTGTATACTACTAGGAAAGGCGTGTTCCCTTGACCTGGTTAATGTGGTTGGGAAGGCTCTTTTTATGATCATTAAACCTAGGTTCCTGGATTGTGTATTGATTAGCTTTGCAATTGTAATTTTGCCTAAGCTACTCTCACAAAGCCCCTTTTGGGTATGTAATAAATAAAACACAGATTTTGTCAAACCTGTTAAGGTGGCCTACATACGAAAAATATGGGTAAATCCGTCGGAACGACAGGTTGCCTATTATCGCTCGTGTGTAGGGGATATTCAGGCCGATCGGCGTGCCACGAACCCGTAGTCGGCACTCAGGATTGATTGAGATTGATGGAAAATTTTCTGTCGGCTCGACATCGCTCCCTTACATTAAGCAGAGGGAGCGATACCGATCGTGCGGCTGTATAGCCGCACGACCGACCGATCCCCATACCGTGTATGGGAATCGGTCAGGTTCATGTGTGCTGTTCCCAAGCATGCGTGCGGACAGATACCAATGTGATCTGTCAGCACACATGCTGTGGGGTGCATGTGTATGGCCAACTTTAGTGTGTGAATACATACTGTACTAGTATCATAATGGAAGATTTGAGGAATGCATTTTCCAGGTTTGTCCTTGCTGTTTCAGCTTCAATAACATACATTAAGTACATGTAATATGGAGAAGCATTTTGTGCAAACAATTAACCAATCAAAAGTTCCTGTTGCTCAAATAAAATCAAAGCTGCAATCAAATAAATATTTACTTCAAAAGGGTTTTTCCTTGATAAATTATGTTGCCCTGTTTTTTCAAAGCAAACTGAAGCAAATCTTTGATAACGACCCCTATATTCTTTACATTATAGTGCTTCAGATTCTTGCTTATAAGAGCCATTTATCACAATGTCAGGGGTCTCTGAATGTTGAAATGATGTAATTAGAGTTATTGGTGCTTTGTGTGTTTTCAGTACAGCACAGGTTAAAGGCTCGTGTACACATTTATGAAATATTACAGTTAGATAGAACAGTTCTACTAACTTCTGCATTAATTATTCTGCCTTTATAGTCTATAACAACTTACTGCCACATAGAACACACATACTGACATGCATGAGGACCTATGATTGTGTGATGGATCTCACACCTGTGCTAGACAATTATAAACGTATATTTTAGTCAAGAAGCTTTAGAGGTCCCAATCTACACAAATCACACGCTGCTCACTCCTTCACAATGACGGAAAGGTCGACTCACACAGACAACAGCCATAACTTAACAATTCCTACATGTTTGCTTAAAACTAAAGAATTCTCACATTACCAACATTTTTGAGCAGAAATCAAAATTATGAGGAATGAACAAAAGCTGCTATCTAGATGAAGCAGTGCAATGACTGCTCTGGAAAATTATATTCATTTAGTGACCATACACAGTGGGTAAAATTGTACCAAAATGATTGCATAGTAAACTCCAGCTAAAAAGGTGGGAGGGGAGTGATTCCTTCCTGACCCAAATGGCAATCGGAAACTATCCCTGGATCAACCAGAACTACAGGTTTCCTAAACTGAAGATGAAACTTCTTTCTTCCAACCTTAAAGGATGTCCACGAGTCTCTATATGACCTGTTAGTGAACAATGCACCAGAAAGTTTATTTTATGGCCCATTAATACATTTGTATAAGTATCATATCCCCATGCAAATGTCACATCTCCAATGTAAACACCCTATTGTCAATCTGCCTGCATATCAAGCCCTCCCCCCCGTTTTTATTTTACTTGCCCTTCTCTGAATCTATTTCCTCTGTATACAAGAAAAATATCTTGCTAGCTCTAGCCATTAGAGAAGGACTAGAACTCGAACAGAACCCAAGTTCGAGTCGACTTTTAAGTTTGAATAGACTCGGACTTCTCAAACTATCCCAGACCTGGATTTCTCTGACTTCCGAACTTTCGATAATTATTGAATTTGAAAACCGATCGAATGTTCGTATCGCTTATGGGAAAATTATGGAATGTTCGATCGTTTATGGATAATTATCGAATGTTCAAATCATTTGGGGATAATTACCAATGTTGAATCGTTTATGGGATAATTATTGAATGTTCGAATCGTTTAGGGGATAATTACCAATGTTCAAATCGTTTAATGGGTGATTATCAAATGTTCGAATGCAGGAGCTCGAAAGTACCACGCGTGTGAGAATAAAACCGATTTTTTTGAAAGTTCTGGATATTCAACAGTGTTCTCCAGACCATTCCCAGGTCCCAGAGCCATTTACTTAAGTTTTGTACCTATTGATTATTTTACCTTGTTTATTTCCATTAAGAACTTAAGAAAGTTTGAAAATGGACCGAACTTTCGTAAGTTCAGCCATCTCTCTACGCCATTACTGTCTGGCATTGCTTGCTACAGCTAAAGCTAGTGTACACACAGTAAGATTTCTGAAAGATGACAAACAGGATCTGCATATCCTGTCTGCCATCTTTCAAAGATCTGCATACCACCAGTCCCTAGCGTTCTCCTCCCTATGAATATCATAGGGAGAACGCTCGGGGCTTGTGTTTTCCATCAGCCGCGCTAGACTCCTCTATAGGGGCCAATGGAAATTTTCGGTCTTTCCCGAACGGCGTTCGGCTGACCCCATCATTCAGCGGCCGCACCGCTCGTTCGGGAAACTAAGGTACACACATAACGATAAAGCCCCTGATACCGACGGTATCGGGCTTTATCGTTACGTTGGTACCCACTCAAGTCTGTTATCTACTAGAAACCTCCTAATCATTTTCCATTGAGATTCACTTAACACAGTTGTCTATGGTGTAGGTGGCACAAGGATTTTTTAACCCTCAAATGCATCACCCTACACATCTCAATATTACTTTGTGAGGATGGTGTAAAAGTTGGTCAAAGCATTATCAGTCCAAGACTGACCACTTCCTGGCCCAATGTTACTATCGACATTCCATGCAAAAAATTTGGGCAGGTGTATGGCCAGCATTAGTGAACAGCAGTCAACAATTGCCCTTGGTTTGTACTGTATGTTTGCATTATTTACAGATTTTACTTGTTTACGTGTTTTTATATAAAAAGTTCACTTGCCACAAAGGTAAGGATAATATTATACTGTTATTTCAAAGAAAGGTCAATAAATCAGGTACCTACTTACCTGTTGTATTCTGAATAATTAATAAATCCATGGTATGCACTTTAAACTTTCTAAAGGCAAAAGCCACAAAATTGGGATTTGCTTTAAATCTTTTAATTAAAAATCTTTTTTAATTGTACTATATTTAAGGTATAAGCCAAAGTGAAACAAGGCAATAGGCTGAGAAATATTTTTACAATGCTGAATGCATTTTACTAAAGCCTTGCAAACCTCATGTCAAGAGAGATGGAAAAGTGTATAACGGCATTCATCTTCCATTACATTTCATTGCTCCACCCCTTTAGTAACCTTTAATATATTCATTGCCTTATTTTCAACAAGTTGATTGAACATTATCCCATCCCATAAGTATCATATTGTTATCCAAAGCGAATGTAAAATCTTTATTCTCTAACTATTGTCTAAATCATTGTTTTCCAGCGGTGCAGATCATGTGGCACAGATTATTATAGCCTCTTGGTCTCTACACCACTTGACACAGCGCTCCAGCTGTCATCTGCTCTCTGGCTCGTATGATTCTTACACTGGTGAAGTGCCGGCCTGGGTCTATTCCATCCGTCAATGTCACCCACCAACCAGTGATGAATAGCTTTGCTGTGGCTGTGGCAAGGTCTGGGCTCTCATTCACACATGTCTGACTTTTACCAACTTCTACATACCAGATGAGACCTGTCCCAGCATATAGACAGTGGTGACCTGGAAACAAATCCGCCCCCTTCTGATTAGTTTAAAAACTAAACAAATCCTAATGTGATCATGTCACTAATTATGCATTTAATTCAGTTATAAGGAGCTAATGGCTCCCTCAGTGACAGCTTTTACTGCTAAAAGGCAATTCATTCCTGAAACTGAGAAATCTAATTACACAAAATGCTTTGTCCTAATCTTTTCAGAGAATAATCTATTTGTGACATTAACATCCCGATGCTGCTGCTGTTTGTCCATTATGACAGGTTTTTGTCCTGAATAATGTATAAATAGCTCTTTCGGGACAGTTGCATGTCACTAAATCAATACAATTTGCTGCCTTCTGTACATTACGTCGGCATAGCAAGCTGGAAAAAAATTAACCTTTCTTTAGCAAGAATAGTGACAGTTATTGGGTTATTATAAAAAAAACTTGTCAAGAAGAATAATTATTAAAAAGGTAATTAATAACCTCTAAAATAAACATTTACATGCTGTTTATCCCTAGTTAAGATATAGGACACCTGCTGATTATAATAATATTTCACACCTGCTGATGTAATACTTACACTATCTCCTTTCTATGTGATTAAAGATGACAAAACTGGCGAGATTTATTCTAACAGCATTTCCATGGACACATTTTGGAGTTTGAAAATCAAAAAATCTGACCCAATTGAATCTAAAAAAAAATTATTTAAAAAATATGTTTATTTTTCTAAATCGTACCAGGTTTGATACCAGGGGGTTCCAGTTCCAATGTGTAGCACTTTGAGCTCTCTCTATAGGTTTAATGTTGGTTTAAAGACAGATATTTCTTATATTACTTATGTTTTTTTAGTCCCTAAAATTGCATGCACAAACTTTCAGCAAAGATCCAAAATGCTGTGAAGTATATCTTGCACTCGCATCTCGTGGCCATTTAAACAAATTTAGGGATCAGAGAGCATATTTCAGAAACCAATGAGGCCAATCTAAAATCTGTTTCTTAATGTTGATTTGCAAATCAATGCAAATGTATGATCAGATTCGTACTCTCCCACTATGTGAAAACATTTTCACAGTTCTCACTGTGTTTTCACACGTTTTTCTGTAGGGAGGGGGGGGGAGTGGCCCATGGCAACCCACAAGTGGGCGGGGCCATGGCCCCCCGCAGTGGATGGGGCTAAGGCACCTGTGTGGGTGGGGCCACATGGGCGTAAGGGAAGGGGCCATGGGGGGCCTGCAAATGAAAGGTCCATGGGGTCCATGAGTGGAGGTCCAGGGGGCTTTGCAAGAGGAGGGGGGCTGCAAGGGGAGGAGAGATATACAGGGCAGATTGACTTGTCATCCACTGACATGGTTTCAGAGCAGGAAGCAGAAGTTGCAGGGGACCTGGTGATGCTGCTGCCATATCACACACAAAAGTGTAAATACTTCAAACATGCATCAAAATAAACAATGAAAATAATTAGCAAAAAATCCCAGGAGAGCAATTCCTATCATTTACCTAAAGTCATTTTTGGACCACAGTTCCCCTTTAAGGATGTGACAGCTGATATTAACGCCAGTGATTAACTGCTGTTTCACCTGCTCCTCCTCTGTACATGCTCAACCTTTTAAAAAGCTCATTGAGCAGAGGAAGGAGGCAGATACCTTTTCAAGAATGGAAAAGAACTTATCTTTTAATTCTGTTTACAAATTCATGTGACAATCAGAAAAAAAATTGCAATTGAGGTTGCTGGCAGAAAACTGACAAGTCACCAGTTTTTTTTTAGGGCTTTCTGTTTGGGGCAGAAACAGCCCCATAGAAGTGAAGAGCTTGAAAATGAGGGTCAAAGCAAGAGGATGACAAGAAGTGTCTCAACTAACCCTCTTTTTGAATCAACCTTTCATTTTTAGAATACTTTAATACTTGTAAACACACCCAACTTGGACAAGGCACTGGCATTAAAGGGACAGTTCAGAGGAAATTATCAGTATGTGTTAAATTGTTAGTTTGTGTAATTACTTCTTAGTTATTCTACATATTCTCTCCCATTTTGAAAAAATCAGTTGATTTCATACCCATTTCTGTTCCTGCTGTTACATTAGTGAGCTGAATTTCAGGTTCCAATGGTCCTTCTTCGTCCCAGGATGCACCACATCCTTGGAATGTTCCTAACAGTTATTTCTACTGATTGGCTGTTGGATGGGTCAAACATGCTCAGATCTCTACTGAGCAACTGAATCAACCCAGGCGCTGGGTCAAGGGCAAAACCATAATGGTCTCTATTAGGGGTCCAGCAAACAGGAAGTCAGTATTTCAGTTGCATTATTTATACACAGACAAAATGCTGATGGGCAGGTTAAGGTCATTGGGAGAAAAAATACTGCTCTTTTTTCTGAAAAGCATATGTATTTGCACTGAACTCCCCCTTTAAATAAAACCTTGAATAAGATGTAGTTGTAAGGCAGAAACTTTTCCGTACCAATACACATAGAGGATACGAGGTCAATAATTTAGAATAATTAAGTACAGAGTTAAAGGGCATGTCCACCCCCAAAACTATAACCCCCCCCCCACTAATGGCCCTACATGTAAGTGTAATAAAATCCTTACCTCACATCCCAGCTCCATAAGGTCTCCTGTAGTCCCCCCCCCCAAAGTCCCAAAAACTGCCCACCAGGAAGATAGATCTGCCTCCTATCTGGCCTCCGGGAGAATTTGGCTGCATACTGCAGCCCTTCTCCCCCTCCCTCCCCCTCCCTCTCCTTCCCTCTCCTCATAAAAAATAATTTTAAGAAAGACCCTTGAACTCTACTTACCTTCCCTCTCTCCCCCGGCATTCTGAGAAGTCAGCAGCCCATCTGTGATGGCTGCCTCTTAGCCAATCACAGGCGCAGCTGCCGGTCCCGCCCCCTGCTTGCAGTGTATTGCAAGCAGAAGTCCGGGCCGGGCGTCGGAGGAGAGAGGGGAAGGTAAGTAAACATCGGGGCACTTTCTTAAATTTATTTTATAGCGGTTGGGGCTGGGGGAATTTATTCTATTATATGTCAAAAGTGGATAATAAGGGTGGACATGCCCTTTAAGGCTCGTATACAAGTGTGATCATGGGTTCCGACCCGCAAAGTTAAAGTTTGTGACCACTCAGCTTTTTTGCTTCTTCTTATTGCACATGTACACTGCATACACAATAGAGAAAACAAGTTGGGAGGTAGAACAGAGAACTGGACAGCTGCAAGCATTTGCAGGAAAATTAAGAACAGGAGGTTGGTATGCTCAATCCTACCTAAAATTACACAATCGCATTGGCAAGTTTTAGTATAGCTGTATAGTTCTCCTTTATATACTCTTTCAACAACAACTATTTAAATCATAAGCATTCATATTTGTTATCAAATAAGATTTGATTTACAAATGCTCTAAATAGCATCTAAGCAACTCATACCTTCAGGCTTTATCTTAAGGTGGAAGACAAGAATGTCTGAATATGAATAATGGGTAGTAGCTGTGTGTGGATACACTGTGAGTGTATATCATAGATATACTTTGCACGTCAATCAGAGTTTTTTTCCTCTTTCTTATAAATGAACTGTTTCAAGTAAATAATGCTTTGGAGATACAGCAGACATATTTTTAAAAACCTATTAACATTTGAACTTTAGCCTGTTCTCAGCTGTTTCAGTATGTTGCATCATTCCTATATGTTTATTTTCACAGGGTAGTGATCCTTTTTTTTTATGCTGGCGTTGGTAAAAAGTTGCATCTAAATAAAATCCCATAACCTTGTTATAAGAATACACTCCACATAAAGCCTTGGTCTGCATGAGTGAGTCAGTGTGGTCAGGCAGAAAAGGCAGACAGGCAGCAGGGGCCTACTAACTCCTCCCTCCATCACTGTCAATAAGCAAAATGGAGAGACTATCATTTCCCTTACTGTTTAAAATGATTATATAGCTCATTGCCTTCCCTTTGTCTCAGTAATAGATTTTAATTAACTTCCAATTAATCATAGAGAGTGATATTTAAAACTCATCCCAGCAGAGAGTATAAAGTCATAGACCAAAGAATATATATATATATAGGAGGCTCCAGCAATCGGGAGGTCATGTAAGATAGATGTTTATCACAGAAGAGGGAAAGGAAAGATACGTTCACATGTCTGCTCTATGTGGAATTACTGTTTAAATAATTGCTCGGCTTGAAAATACAGACTTACAAAAGGACGACATGCAGAAACAAAGATAATAGAGAACCAGGGAAAGACTGAAAGAGATAAATAATAGGGTTTTGGTGTAAAGACCTCACTGGCCTGCACTTCATGTGAAATCATTATTAAATTCTGCTTGCAGCCTTTTAAATGCCCTTTCTTATATGGAGGTTAATTGCTACATTACTCAAGCAGCAAAACTGTTTTGGTAATAGCTAGAAGAAAAGGTATTAATAAAGCGAGGGCAAGCAACATGATAAGAGGGAATTCTGGGTCTGTGCAAAGCTTTAACTTTTCTATATGTTGTGTTCAAGAGTTTATGTTTCTAGAATACATATCTCTAAAACTTTAACAACAAATGTGCATACTTTTTTTTACCAAATCAAATGCTCAAAAGGAATTTCACACCCAAAAATCGATTTAGTTAGGTATTTTAAAGGGCACATTTAGTTTAAATAAGGGCACATCCAGCCATAAAAAAACTAATGGTTTTTGCCTCCTTAACCCCCAAAGCCTAAGATGTACAGTATAGCATCTATAAATCAAAAAATGTTGAAGAGTTCCTTTACAAACTTCGGAGGAACCCATATCTTTAATAATTTTCAACTCTGCATATGATTATTCCAAAATAAGCATCTAATGACAAACTGGCCCTATATTGCACACATAAAATACACTAAAAAGTAGTGGTTTTATACATGCGATTCATACAGCATGTGTACCGACGACCACATGGTATCTGTCGGCACACATGCTGTGGAAATGCATACACATACCCGACCGATCCCCATATTTGGTATGGGGATCAGTCGATCGTGCGGCGGCTATACCAGTAAGATCATATCGGCTCCCTTTACTAAAATAAAGGGAGCTGATAACACTGTCTTTCCTGACCGACTGTAGTGGCAACTACGGTCGTTCTGTTGGCACACCGGATGGCCGGGAAAAGCCCATACACATGAACGATAATGGGTAAATCCTGTTGTGGAATGACGGATTTACCCATATTGTTCATATGTATGGCCACCTTAAGCTCTGTAAGGTTCTCCACTAACAATAAGAACTTTTATTAAATCTCCCTGTAAATGTAATAAACAGATTACAGATGTGACCCCAACACAGACAGTGTCAGAGTGGAACCACAAGTTAACATGCAACCCAGGGCCAGTTAGGAAAGTTATCTCCCCTTTTCTCAGAACTTCATTGAAATTCACTTTGTCCATAATTTCTGTATCACAAATAGGTTTGCTACTACAATCTAAGGTTAACTAAGTTTAGTTGGGGTTTATCATGTGCTGTTCAGCTATCTTTATTAATTTTCTATTTTAGCTAGCTTACAGTTTTTATTGTTTCTAAACAATCTATTGTTTCTGTTCTTTGTTTAAGTTTTGGAAATTGAATGTGTTTGTTACCATGTGCACTTTTCTTTTTGTTACATACATTAAATGACAATATATCAATGTCACAGTAATTACAATGAACATTAAATTTATAAATCAATTTTATATATATAAAATGTATTTATATATATAAATATAGGTGTTTTGGTTTCCTAAGGCTGGGTAATTGTGTAATGTTCACATCATCTATCTATCTTTCTGTCTGTCCGTCCGTTCGTCCGTCCACCCGTCATCTATCTATCTATATGTCTATCTATCATCCATCCACCCATCCATCCACCCACCAACAATAATAATCAATATTCAATATTGATTTTTTTCTCTTGATTACACTCACCTGTGTTGCAGGTGTAATCAACACGTTACTACCTCTTGATTACATACAGATGATTGGAGAGTACTCTGAATTATACTGTCTTTCTGGCGCCACAGGGAGAAATAAAAGCACAATAATAAAAATAATTTGTATTGCAAAGTTTGAAATTTATACGTCATCTTTCTCACAATAGAATTTTTTTTTTTTTTTTTTCGTTTTAAAATTCACAGCACACACACACACATTGATAGAGGTTTGTCAGACATAGTGTGCTGCCTTCGAAAATGTGTCTTTTCAACCAAATTCAAAGTTTTCCTTTATATTTTCCTTTCTATTTTTAATTTATAATTTCAAATAAGTGAGTAAAGTGGGCATTTGGTAGAGTAAATTTTGGGCACAAAACTGATAAAAAACTATATCATAACATATGCAGTAAAACATTTGTATCCTACTAACTGGAGACAGAGGTAGTGACTTTCCAGTCATATAACTTAGAACTGGATCTAATTTAAAGTTTAATTAAAAGTAAATTTGTGTAGGAAAGATAATAAACTTAGACATTTAAATTGATTTTTTTCCAAATTAAATTGTGCATTTTCAGCTGTAGTGGTCACAGTTGCATCATTTAAAAGGGTAAAATAGTTTGACTGCAAGTCAAGAATACCGTCCAAACAAATTAATGAAACACCATCTATGAGTCTGCCAAATCGACTAGAAATAAAACAACTCTTCCCTCTCAATAACATATAAACTCTGAGTGTTTGTGGTTGAATGGGACTTTATTGCTAAAATCAGATTGATATAAAGGTTCATAATCTAAAAAGAGGTTAGATCTTTTGACATTTGGTTTTCTCATTAGAAGATAATGGTGTTAAATACTTAGATGAATAGATGATAGATTATTGGATGTTATGAACAATGGGCATAAGGTAACAGTCCATTGGGAAAAAAGAATAGCCTTAGAATTCCAAATTTCAGGATTAGTGCTAATGCTGTCTGTCAATGGTCAAAAGATAATATCACCCGAATGACCTATATCTTTACAGATTATAGGAGGTAGATCAGATGAATGTATTTGGATATTGTCGCTGTTAACCAACAGATATAGATGAGAATGTGCCCATGTATAGTTAAAATATAATCTAGTCAGCTTGCAATAAATTGCTTAAATTATTTGCAAATTGAGTGTTAAGTTGTAAGAGCAAAACTCACAATTAAAAGCTGGGTACACTAGTAACCATAAAGGCCCGATACCGTCAGTATGTGGTCTTTATCGGTACTGTGTGTACCTTCTTTTCCGAGCGCACGCGCGCGCGCCGAATGGCGAACATGTCGGCGATGGCCGGTTCGCGGATCCGAACCCGATCCGCGCGGATTTATCCGTTCGCGAACGGGGGATTTTTCCGGATTTTCCGCCTTCGAACTTCCGATTCGCGGATTTTCGTATTTTCGAAAATTTTCGAAATACGAGTTTTCACGTATTTTCGAAAATTTCCGGAAAATACGGGGGAAACATGTATTTCGAAAATTTTCGAAAATACAAGGGTTTCTCTTAATTCCTAACATACGTATTTTCGAAAATATGAAATTACGAGGATTACGTACTTGTATTTCGAAAATACATATTTTCCAAAATACATGAAAACTCGTAATTTCGAAAATTCCCGAAAATACGTGAAAACTCGTAATTTCGAAAATTTTCGAAAATACGAAAAATCTGTTATTTCAAGGATATTTTTTATTTTAACGGGTCCGCTCGCGGATTTTCGAATTTTGGATTTTTTCAAAATTCGCGGATCCTCGAGCGGACCGGATTTGCGAAGTTCGGACATCTCTAGTACTGAATGAAATTATTAGAGAAGAATCTTACAGAGCATGGGTGTTGTGAGAGAAAAGCTCATCGTTAAAATTTTTAAAAATAAGTTTAGTTCTCTTTAAACAACCGTTGAAAAGATTGGTGGTTCTGCAGAATCTTTTTTTTATAACCTTATCCACAGAAACCTAATATCTTTGAAAAAAGAACTAACTGTATTTCTAAATACAAGTCACATTTCATACTGTAAAGTTTAAAGAATGAAGTATTCCAACGTGATTTACTTTCAAAAACTTTTATAAAATAAACTAAAAGGTTTTTGCATTGTCGTAGAATGGAACATGCACATATCAGCAAGACCGTCTTGCTCTAACTAATGTTAAGAAAAGAAAAACAATTGTCAAGGTCAATAAGTCCTTAAAGGTCAATGCATAAAAGAAAAAACTGTCGAAGTCCTGTAGTAAAACAAACTGTACCAGATGTATTTAAAGGAGTGTTTGGGTTTCTTTTATCCATATGGTGTAAATTTCTGGCCTTTCAGATAAATATCACTGAATATGTGTTTTCTCTTGTAAATATATTTTTTTCTTCACCCCAACCTTGTTGTTATAGTTAATATAGTTTCAATGCAAAAACCAAAACATATTTTGAATTATAACTATCTATTTTGCAGTAAAAAATGCTTCCATTAAACTTCCATTATGAGTAGAAGTTGGGTTTGATTCAAACCCGGTTTTGAATCAGATCTGATGGTTCCGAAGTTTCGACCAGAACATTCAAAACTCTTCATCTCATGGGAACCAAAATTTTTCAGATTTTAGATCAATTTGAGTAATTGGAGCACATGCTGAAAACAAAATGATTGCATGTGCTTCAAAAACAGATTTCTGCGAAATGCACACAATGTGGTCACTCACATGACAAGCACTGCACTTGTTACATCGCTAACGAATTGCAAGCACCGTCCTTAGAGCATGAGAAAATGCACCAGTGTGGTTAGACCATATAATGGCCATAGACGCTACAATTTGCGGGATCAAATGACAATCGGCCGGTGCATGGACGATTTGCCAACAATCGCATGATATTTTCTTTATCGGGCTGGGGAAATTGATTCTATGACCACCATTACAAAGTGGGATAGAACAGAAAATTATAATCGAGATACAAAACACCAATTTAAAGGCATGTTCACCCCCAAAACTAGAATTAACCCACCAACTGTGTAGTGTAGTAAAATCCTTATCTTACAACCCTGCTCCAAATGGTTCTCCTGTAATGTCCCTCCAAAGTCAAAAAAGTAAAGACCGGACCCGGGCTGTGTTCCATTCTGTATCTGCCTCTGTCTCTCTCCAGGAGAATTTGCACATGCTTAGTGCAGCCCTCCCTCCCCCTTCCTCTCCTCTGTTTCTTCTTTCTTCCCCCTACTGTAAAACCCATTTTCTGTAGTGTAGGGCTCCCTCCCCAACTCCAACTGCCACAGTAATTTCTCTAAAAACTCCCCGACCACTATTTTGCCTTGCTCCTCTGATGTTCTGTGCAGCCAGAAGCCGGTCCGTGATTCGCTGCCTCTCAGCCAATCACAGACGCGGCTGCTGGTCCGGCCCCCTGCTTGCAGTTTCATGCAAGCAGAGGGCTGTGACAGAACATCGTAGGAGAGAGGTGATTTAAGTAATATCGGGGGAGTTTTTAGAGAAACAACTATGGCAGTTGGGGAAGGGGAGGGAGCCCTACACTACAGAAAATTTCTGAAATAGAGGTGGACATGCCCTTTAAATGGTGATTTCGAGACTAGCAAATCTTACGTACCATCAGTATGCGCTGCGATCCACAAAACTTTGCCTTACAGGAGCACATGCCCCAAATTGTTTGCCCCAATCAAACAAACATCTGATTGGGGAAATTAGTACAATTTTTTAAGAACTTTTATTGAATCTCCTGACTGTTTTTTTTATCACACTCTGGGGGGATATTATAAAGGGCCTTAAAAAATGCACCCATAAATTACCGCCGCAAATTGCGGCGCGAAAATAGCGATTGCTGTATTTATAACGGCCAGTGCCATCGCCATGATGTCGGCAGTAATTTTAAGTCCTTTCCCAGTGATACTGCACTTAGCGCAATGGTACAATGTACAATATCGCCGCAAAGGGACTTAAAATCCTTCCCGGCACCTCGCTTCAGGGACGGGGCCAAGCCCACCCGCCCTCGACCCCCACGCGGCGGTGGCGACCACCTGCTGCCACCACTTCCCTAGCAGCTCCTCCTAACCCCCAACCCGCTCGCGGCGACATTTGGAACAGGAGGCTAGGAGGGGCTGCTGGGAAGGGGTTGTCCACCCCCTCCCCAGCCCTCCAAGCCTCCTGCCTCGCAGAAAGAGGAATGGAAGGGCCTGTGGGACGGGTGGAGGCCCCTCTCCATCTTCTTTCTTCAGTCATCTACTGCAATGGCATTGAGGTCCGGGCGAAGTGCACCTCTTCAATAGGTTTGCAGAAAACCCTAATCCGTTTCTGATAGGTCAATTTTTAATGTTGGTTTACATGATTTGAACATTCACCCCAATGTAATTTCACAGGTTCTAGCCAGAGATGTGATTGTTGGCTAATTTTAAAGGAAATACTGCAGGCTTTCATTTAAGCCTTAAACTTTTGAGACCACAGTTGCCTTTAACATGACAAGGATAAAAATGCATAATCTAAAATGCATGGCTTCTAAAAATGTATCTGCTTTACTAATAATAACATTGTTCCTTGCCAAAACTATTATATGATCACTTACACAAACATTAATGTCACATTTTCTTTTGTATATAATACTTAACATTAAAAAAAAAAATTTTTAGCACTTGATTATCTGGTTAAAGATCATTCATCAAATCAATCCATTTCTTTAGTGACAATCCCTGCACCCTTATCATATAACTCTTGCTTTAAAACATAACTTCGTATTGTTTAATGTTATAGATAGTTATATTGCTACCAAAAATTGCCAGTATTGCATATGAATTGTCAAACATTGTATTACTCTTGTCTCAGATTTATGCTGCGCATTCCTAGAATGAGCTTTAAGCCTATAATACAAATGTTTGGGGATGGGGGCGCTGTCTGAGATACTTGTCATTCCAGTACATTTAAAATAAAAGTCCATTGTATCATGTTCAAGAAGCAAGCTCATCTCTCATCCTCTGTTTCACAGGTAGAATAGGCTAATTTGCTAAGTGCAGTGTGTCCACACAATAAAAGAATGTGTCCATTCAATGTACTTCTGTACCAAAGATCTTATAAAACAGTCTTCTTCCCCCTCCCCAATGCAGCTGCAGAGAGCTGCTGTATCCCAGATCATTGTAAGTATGTAGACTGGGCAAATAGGAAGATGATGTTATTCAGGCAAATTTGGACCACCAGGTGGGAAAGGTTCGGAGGAATAACATTATGGCCAGAGATCCTTTGAAAGAGTGGACAGTTGACGGATGAGCATCCATAAAATGACAAAGGCTCCCTGTGTAAAGCCCCTTGCTACCAACGCCTTCTCCCTGGGAAACTAATTACTTTCAACTGTCACTGAAAATGTTATTTTGTTTTCAGTAATCTTTCTCTCTTTTCCAAATACAAAATAGCCATTTAGTCTCCCTTATTTTGGTCCATGTTGTCAAACATTCAATGGTGTTGATAAAGCAATTTTAACTGTAAGGCAAGCTATAATAACGACGCCATGTTAAGCAGATCAGCTGCCTGACTGTTGGCAGAAAGTGAGAATGCAGATGAAAAGGTTATTTACAGTGTACACACTCTGCTTATGGACACACTATTCTAAATGCCAATAATGAATTTTAATCTTGAAATCGGTTCATAGTAGGTCTGAGACAAGGTGTTTTGTTATTGTAATTCTACAATTACAATCAAAGGGTTGATATCTGTGCACTTAAAATTAGGTATTGCACTGTTTCCAGCAACTGAACAAACAATACAAGTTATCAGTTTATGGCTAAAGCTGGGTACACACTTTCGATAAAAGGACAATCCCATAGACCAAATGGGGCTTGAATTTTATTGGTTGCATGTGTGGAAAAAAATTCTAGTCTTGTGGCTTACAGAAGTAGATTTCTTGGCCGTAACTTCAAATTTCTATCCATCCCTTTGCTTTAGCATAGGAAGCTAATAATGGTTGCTGGCCACCCAAGCAATCTCACTATACAAGATATAGGGCAGTGTCAGGAATGCGTGTCGTAGAAGAATATTCTAGTTCAGGGATTCTAAAAAGGTGTGCCTCCAAACTACAACTACCAGCATTCCCTGGCTTCCCTATGTAGTTGAGGAATGCTTGGAGTTGTAGTTTTCAAACATCTGGAGGCACACCATTTCAGAATCCCTGTTCTACTTCATAAGGCCATACTATGCTTTAGCAGTTTTAACAGTGTATCAGAACAATTAAACCAAAAGAGAGAAATTGGAGACCAAACTGGAGGGGTGCTCCCAGGTTTAATGGTGCAAACACACACAATGTTTCAGCTTCAACAGCCTTCGTTAATGTGTTTGTCAGGGCTGTTAGAGCCGAAACATTGTGTTAGCACCAATAAACCTGCAAAACCTGGGAGCACCCCTTTTGCATCTGAATGCTGTTTGGTCTCCATGGGAATCACTTGTACATCAGACCTCACTTGTTAATATATAAAAAAATGTGGACACATTGCATGTTGTAATGTTTCTTGCAGGTTCTTCTCAGCACACGATTTGGCTTATAGGTCATTCATATATGCATTGGGCAGCTGAAAGAGCTATGATATGGCCAAATGGGGCCAATTTGGGCTACCGTATGAAAAGGCATAGATTATATGGAAAGGTACTAGGGGAATGATGTGGGGCGATTTAAGGCCACAGCTTGTACACTTATTGAAGTTTTTGTCAACCCCGGACATGATTATTCTGCACATAAGAGGAAACGACATAGGTCATATTCCCATGAAGATCCTGATAGACAGCATGAAGAGAGACATAGGATGGCTTGCGGCAAAATTCCCAAAGCTGATATTGATCTGGTCAGAGATAGTTTTAGTTGCTTCGCAGGAAGCAGTGGATTAAAATCAACAAGGCCATATCAGCTTTTACCAGGAGGAAAGGTAGACTAGTTGTAAGGCATATAGCACTTGAAAAGGGGAGAGCATTGTTCTGTAAGGACGGGATTCACCTTAACGAAGTAGGGTTGGATCTTTTTAACCTAGGGTTTCAAGAAGCAATAGAAACAGCCCTGAAGGTGTGGAAGGAAGCATAAGGACAAGAATGGATGGGCCCCTGGGAGGGTTACAGATTAACAAGCTGTGGCCATATTAAATTATTTTCCTTTGGAAATATGGTGTAGTCTCGAGTTATTTAAGGTAACTGTTAAAGTTTAAAGGAGGATAAATCTCCAATCCTACCAGGGTCATGGTTAAAGGCAAGAGAAACAGTGTGAGTGAGGAGTCTGTACAAGAGATGGTTCTGGAAGGATCAAAGGGTAGGGGCAGGAACATATGGGGACACTAGAGAGGAAATATAAGAAGGTGCAGCAGAGAAAAGGAATTTAAATGTTAGGAGAAGGACTTTGTATGCAATGCGTTTAATTGGGAGCCAGGCTGTTGAATTTTAGTTCAATAGAGATTCAATAAAAGTTTATCGTTAAAAATTGTGCTAATTTTGCCCCAACCAATCAGATGTTAGCTTTTAAATGTTAAATAAGATCTGATTGATTGGGGCAAGTTTAACACCATTTTTAACGATAAGAACTTTTATTGACTCTACCTGATCTATCTGACAGAATTTTCCCGAAATTCCGAGAGTCGAAACTCTATGAAAATCACAATTAAATAATTCGAAACAGAAACCGAAAAGTCAAAAATCATGACAAATTGTTAAAAAAACACAAATAATATTAAATTTCCGATAGCATTTTCGCACTACTTAACATTAGACATACAGTGCAAAACAGACATATGTGATAATTTTACTAAATTGAATATAATTAATCAGGGTGGTTTAGAAAAGAGATATTTTTCCCAACCTAAAGAATCCATATCTTTCTTAAGAGAATTGAAATGTTGTTAAAGAGGGATTCATTGGTAACAAACAGACAGATTACTAGTAAGCCCATGGCCTCAGTAACATATAAGCGTACACAATAGATCTAGAACCATGGTGCCGTTTTAAAGGACACCCGCCCCCCCCACACACACAAACACACACACACAAACATCAATTTCCACTCAAAACCAAAGAAACCAACTACAATATTGGCAGAGGTCCTTGGAAGAAGATCTTCAATACCACCTTCAATATTCTTTCCTGGCTTTTCCAGTAGCAATTATCAGCAGATGAATGACATAATAATCATGACTTAATGCTGCTTCCAGAGCTGCATTCTATGCTCTCTGCAGCTGTGTGAGATTTTGAAAAACTGCTTTGGGCTAGGCCCACTGCTGCAATTTTTCTGCATTTGAGCTTGCGTTCTTTTCCCCAAATCATTGGAATCAGAGCAGCACGCACCGAAACACACGTTGCGGTTTGCGTTCCGCATTTTAAATCGCAATCGCATGCCGTTTTCCAATACTTAATAAAAACGCAAACTCAACGAAATCGCACATGAAATTGCATGCGATTCCGTGTGCGATTGCGTTTGTGTTGCAGTGGGCCATGCCCTTAGGGTCCTTTGTTTCAAGTGAATTTGATGTGGGGTGGATTCCCATTAGAATTGTTTTATGACATTTTAGAAATTTTGCTGATTGCATAAATTGTGTTTTGATCTACCCTCTGTGTCTGGGTTCAGATACGATGGAACCACTGCAGTCTTTGCCTTAGAGGATTCTTGTTCCCATAATACCTTGCTCATTTTTAGGGTCAGTCTGTCTCACCCTTGTTAGTATCTCTACAACATCAAATACATTATAAAATAATAAATGTTATTGTGGGCATGTCCAGTGCAGGTAGAGGATCCCCTAACATGTAAAATGATAAACTCAATATTCCATTGTTCAGTGGAATCCCACCAGGTAGATTGTGAGGTGCACTCCTGTAGCCTGTGCCACATCAGGTAAGTTATCATTTCTATTTAGTTCATTAGGAAGCACACTCAAGTTGAATATAATTACATAATTCCATTATTAAGTGCTCAACACACAAACCAGACACAAACTTTTCGGGGGGTCCAACCCCCTTCCTCAGGTCCAACCCCTTCCTCAGTGTTGACCCCGAGGAAGGGGTTGGACCCCCCAAAACGTTGTGTACCTGTTTTGTGGTTGAGCACTTAATAAATGGAATTGTTGTAATTATATTCAACTTGAGTGTGCTTCCCTATGAACTAAAATAATAAGATATAAACTCACCTTTCTCATACTTACTTGAAGACTAAGATACATTCTGCTCTTCCCGCAGGTCCATTCTAGACATAAGTGACCTAGGATTACAGCTAGGGCACATTCAAATGTGGAGGCATGAATGTTTTATTTCTTTTAAAAGACAGGTGGGGCTCATTTACTCAGAGCCGATAAGCTCGGGAAATGCTTTCTGCAATTTAATATCGCGTTTGCGAATGTGGGTAAATCCCGGAAGGGATTTACCCACTGCGGGATTTTAATGCCAGCTATCTGGCATTAAAATATATTAAATCGCGAGCGTCAGATGCTAGGTGCTTTTTGTGTAACCCGCGCCATCCACGCTAATATGTAGCAAACTGGTTAGCGTGATAATGAGGCCCAGGAATCCTTGTGAGCCTAGGGCAAAAGCTGTTTCCAGTTCTAGTTTTCCTGTAGCCTCTCTTTTTGCATACATGTAATCATCATGGCTAAATTCTAAATGCTAAAAATCTATGCAAACATTATTCCAAGATGTGGTTGGTGGAAGTTGTAGTTTGGCATGGTAACACCATAGTAGAGATTTTTCTTAGGGCAACCAAATGCCCATGGCTGCCCCCTGTCCCCTCCTCCACTGTGCGCTAAGACTTCTGGGTTTACTCTGCAGTTAGGGCCGTAATAATACATTTTGCCTTTTCATAATTTAGTTTGTCTTACCTTTATAACAACTACAAAAGATATTAGTTTGTTTTCCTGTTTGTTTGTTTTCATTTATAAGCTATCAATTACAGTATCGAAGGCTAAATGTTTTAAATCACTCATTGCTGACCTCTCAAGCCTTCCTGGAGCAACATATGAAGAAAATGACCAACATAATGACTTTCAAAGTCTTGCAGTGCTTATTACATGCTGCCAGCACAAGTCCTGACTTTATTATGACTACATTGAATACACACACAAGTGACCTCTGCCATCTGCCAACTAAATCTCTTCCTGGAGATATATCAAAGTGATCTTATAAAAAGAACAAAGTGAACCAGCAATTCTTTATTTTCATATACAAAATGATACATTTCCACTATGTAAACAAAAAAAGGCAACAAATGCCTTGCAGCAATAATCTATTTAATGATTCCCTATTGATTTTTTAATTTAAAAACTTCCAGATGGCTTAATCATTAAATATCTAATTTACATTGGGGTGTCAAACCAAGCTGCCATTCATAAACGAATTCATCAGTCTGGACAGTTTTTTGCCAGTTTTCTGCTAGCCACTGTTGAATAGCAGACAGCACAGACTGATTCCTAAGAGAATTATTGCATCATTAGATGCGTAAAATATTGGCACTAAACTGAGGTCATAACGTCTGTTATAAGTGTAAAACCCACGCTACCTATGAACGGAACTGGGCACCTGAATGCAATATCAACAAATTTTGTGTAGAGCTGTTTTTCGTTTTGAATGTTGTGATAACCCTCAAAGGAGCCTCATATTTCTGGAATCCTCATTCGGATTCAGATCTCCAGTTTTTCTACTAATATTATGAAACTTAAACGTCTCTCGGAGGGAGTATTTATAAAACTTCATTATTGTAAATAACGATTAAGGCTGTAGTTATGTTTACACTCATTATTTTACACTGCAGTTAGTAAACAAGGATGTACTTTGTGCCTTTATTTTTTGACATATGTATGTTTTAATGGACACTTTATTTGCGGATTCGATGCTCGCGTATAGGTTTTAATGGACACTTTACTTGTGGATTCTATGCTTGTGCCAGGTATCATGGACATTTTACTTGCAGATTCGATGCTCGCGTATAGTTTTAATTGACACTCTTACTCGCGGTATTTGATGCTCGCATATAGGTATAATAGGCAATTTAATCGCATATCGATTTCCTCGACAGACAGAACATCGACAATTATCGAAAGTATGGAAATAATCAAAAATCCCGGGTCCGGGATAGTTCGAAAAGTCCGAATTTGTTCGAACACGAATAATTCGGCTCGAACTCAGGTTCAAGTTCTAGTCCATCTCTACTTGTGAAGGAACTGGGCCAGATTGGGCTGGAACCATGCATTAAGGGGTATAGAGGTAAGCACCAGCTGTACCCACAGAGGGTGGGATCCTGAGGAGAGTTAAGAGTTGTGCGGGGGGGGGGCGCTTTCATTCTCCTTTAAATACTGTACTAATTACCCAGCAGAAGGAAGAGAATGATCGTGCCCTTTCTGAGTAGGAAATGAATATGGTTATCTCCACCTCTTGGACAAATATAGAAAATACAAGGCTCCATGCCACCAATCCCTCCTGATGCCTTGAAATCAATCTTGGTCCGTCAGGCATGTTTAAAAGGTAACATTTTAAAAGATACAATTTAAAGTTGCCACATTTAGCAAAACAAGGCGCATTAGAGCTTGCCTTATGCATTTTGGGTAGTAAAACCCTTACACAAAGAATGAGTGAATCTGTGTACCTAAAGAAGCGGGCAACATGAAAGACTGTGGTCATAGCACAAGAGCACAATTATGGGAGCAGAGGAGAGAAGGCGACCGAGCCACCCAATTTCTCAGTAACTTTATCATTTCCTCTACCACATTATTGTATTTTGCACCACTAATGTTAATTGTGATTATAGATCCCCAAGGTCTGTAACTTTGGAGTGGGATATTTTTTCCTGTAAAAAAGGACTAGAAACACCAATACTAAGATACTACATATACAAAACAAAATGATAAAAGAAAAAAAAATCTATTTTTGTTTTGCTGATTTCTGTTTATAAGTAACATCGTCACACTTTGGTGTCTAGTTTATAATTCTGTGTAGACTCAAGGGTAAATAGGGGAGAATAAAACAGGTTAGCCAATAACAAAATTAAATATGCCAATGCTTAATATTACTTTTTTTTATAGAGAATATAAAAAACAAACACCTCTCAACATGCACATTGTTTGGGCATATCTTTGGGCATTATTTTAAAACAGCTGGATATATAAGGTTTAGATGATTTGTTTTCTATGCGTTCCCAAAATCATTTAGTGAATCTAGATTACCTGGAAATGGTTAAAGATCTTGGGACAACCCGCCTGTTTATGCTGCATGTATATGCTTCCTTATACATTTTCCATTTCACTCTGGATTTTATGGATCAGTAACTGTGCTCTCTGTTGGCTGATAGTAACCCATAAAATGTGCTGCATTAGACAGAGCAATAGTTCTCAACTATTATAAAATTGCCGCGATTTATCAAATCAGGTTAGAAACAGTTCAACTCAGCACTTTCCAGAGACTAGCGGTAATAAAATATATTTCAATATAAAACATCATATTGTAACTACCACTTCAGTGCATATGTACCAAAAGAATTCAATAAATAAAACCATCAGTTATTTAAAACATTTTATTCATATACTATAAATTGTACAATAAGTGTAAAATTCATTGAAAGATGTTGAATCAGCAATAGTATTTCAATGTACATTTGACGGTGGTCTTGTTTCAGTTTGCTAGAGGAAAATGACAGGAATCTTTGTAGGACATGCTGAATTTAACACTTAATAAACCATAATGGTAGGTACTTAAATTACTGATACTAAGCCCATGGGCATCTGCAGAAAATTTCCGGGTGGGAAAGGGAATAATAACGCCGTGGGTGTGGGCGTGGCCTTGGGGTGGATAGTTTGGAAAATGTAAATATAATATTATAAATATAAAATATAGCATAATATAATAGACAGATAACAGAAATAGACCGATAAAGAGATATGATAGATGATAGGCACAGAGAGATAGACAGAGATATAAAAAGTTAGACATAAAGGAAAGACAGTAAAGATACTGACAGAGAGAGATACAGGGAGATATCTACAATAAAGTGCTGAACTGAGGCTATGTTTACAGGTACAGCAAAACTTGAATATTGATACAGGTACTGCAAACTGGGGGTTTGATACAGGGTACAGCAATCTGGGATTATTGATACAGTACAGAAACTGGAACTATTGATACAAGTACTGAAACTGAGGCTATTGATACAGGTACAGCAAACGGGACTATTGATATAGGTACAGAAACTGAGTCTATTGATACAGATACAGCAAACTGGGACTATTGATACAGGTACCGCAAACTGGATGTTGATACAGGCACAGCATTTTGTGGTTATTGATACAGGTACATTATACTAGGATTATTGATATGGGATTTTTGATAAAGGTAATGGTATTACAGATACAGGTATGTCATACAGGGATACTGATACATGTACATCATACTGGGATTACTGATACATGTACATCATATGGGATTATTGATACAGATACATCCTACTGGGATTACTGATACTGTACATCATACTGAGATTATTGATATGGGATTTTTTTTCCGCTGCTATGCACTTGCGATTGGAATCTGTAGTGCAGAGCCGTGATGTACAGAATCAGGAGAGGTGTTGGAATCTTCACTCACTCTAGGCCAGCAGAAGATATGGGCAGTGCCACAAGTGAATTAAATATTTTTTTTAGAGAGAAAATTCAGGTGGGGGCCCTCCTGCCCCTAGTGCTGTCTGCTTAAAAAGCAAAGCGAGAAGAAAAAAACAGAAAACACAAAAAACTTGAATTTTTAAAAATTTCGAACAAGAGGAAAATCTGGAAATCCGGAACCAGGTTCAGATTCGCAATCCAGTCCATCTTAGACACAGACTGAGTAAGACTGAGACCACACTGCAAAGCACCAAAGCGTGCACGCAATCGATTACGTGTGCGATTTCTGTGCGTTGTCTGGCATTTGCGCAAGCAATTTTCGCCTATTCTCATATGGAAACGCATGCAATTGAAGAGAAAAAATGGTGATGTATGTATGTATGTATGTATAATTTTATTATTAAAGCGCCACTTGGTGTACGCAGCGCTGTACATTATAAAATCGAGTATGACAAACAAGGAGATAAGTGCAAGCAATTATACAGATAAATAATAAATACAATTTCATACATCAGTTAAGAAAAAATATATGTATTAAATTATGAATATATTGATATAAGTGCAGCGCGCCTTGAGACATTAAGATGAGATCCCTGCCCTGAAGAGCTTACAATCTAAGTGATCACATGGTCACAGAATCGTATATTATGCCCATATGCCAAGCTCACAGACTGGTGGATTAGGATGCCATATGACCAGCCCATACCGACTGGTAAATATTCAATGCCCATATGCCCAACACACAGAATTGGAAGCATACACAAGTTCTACAGATGTGCCCCACAAACCTGAAAATAAAAGACATGGTCAGCCCACAGCCCCACACAGACTATGGGGCTATTTATAAAGGTTCGTTAACTTTTCGCGGCGTTTTCGCGGACATTAACGCATAAATCGGGTTTACGCGATTTATAAAAGTCCGAAAATGGCGCCGAAAAGTTAACGAAGCGTTAACCTTTCACGGCGATACTTACCTGTTACCGCGCTTCTATTTATAAAGCGGCGGTACTGGTTTCGCTCGGCTAGTATCGGCTGTTACTCGCCACCTTGAAGGTGGCGAAGTCAGCCGATAAAACCTCCCGCGGCGGGGATGGGCAGGCAACCCGCGGCGGTGGTCGCACCCGCCCCGGGAGACTCGCCCACCCCGCCCACACCCCCAGCGGCGGCGGCGACCACCCGCGCCGCTCCCAGCAGCCCCTCCCAACCCGTTCCCCGCTCGCGGCAATCTCGGAACGGGAGGCTAGGAGAGGCTGGGGAAGGGGCCGCAGCAGGTGGTCGCGACCACCCGCCGCGCACCCCCTCCCCGGCCAACCCTCCAAGCCCCCGCCCCCCGGCCGCTCCCGGGAGAGGAAGGGAGGGAGCCGTGGAGGGGTGGAGGCTCCCTCCAGCGGGGCCCTGAGAAGGGCCTTTTGGGGCTTTAGGGGGTCCCGCAGCTCGAAACGGGACCCCCCCTCCCCGGCCCTTATAAGGGCCTTGCGGCACTGGACAAGTGCCTTGGCGGGGTCCCGCAGCTCGAACTGGGACCCCCAGTGCGCGCTCTTAAAAGAGCCCTTGGGCGGTCTTCTTTCTTCCAGTCCCGGCGACACCAGCTCCGCCGACCCTGAGAGGTACCCCTGCGGCCGCCAGGGGTACCCCCGGCGGCGCGGCGACCTCAACGAGTCCGATGTTGCCGGCGTCTGACCGACGCAAGCTTCAAGGCTGGCGACACCAACCCCACTCAGGTTGCCGATGCCAGGCAGACTCACTGCAGCCGCGGGTGTGTGGAGCGGGTGGGCGTAGCCCCGCCCCTTGGAGAGGCGTCGGGAAGGGATTTTAAGTCCCTTCGCGGCGATTCTATACAGTATCGCGCGAAGGGGCTTAAAATTACCGCAGCACATCGCGGCCGCCGAGACATATCGCGGAATAGCGCTCGCCGTTATAATACGGCGATATCGCTATTTTCGTGGCCGCGATGTGCGGCGGTAATTTTTGGCGCTATTATCGTTGCTATAAATATGCCCCTATGTGTGGTAAGAGTGGCTTACTCAGTTTTGTGTTGGAATCCAGGATTTAGCGTCTGGCGTGTGGAGCTGCATGATCTTCTGCACACGCATGCACACTCCCGTGTGCAAGTGCAGCCAGAGAATGCAGAGCAGTGGCTTCTTCTTTATTTCAAACCATGGTGCCTTTATAAGTAAAAGGCCATTTGCAAGGCTAGTGGCACTGTAGCAGTATTGTTATTGCATGCGGCTACAACGTCATTATGCACGGATGGGATGTGCCACGGCGTTGTCGGTCACCATCCCGCATTTTTTATTGCGGCCCCTGCTTTGTCCTTTTTTCCAAGCTATGCCTAATAAAGTGATTTTAAGGATTTTGTATATAGTGTGCTACAGGTTTCTTTTCTTCTCTACTTTGTTTTAGGTACTAGTAGCAATTTCCATTTTCTTGTGTGTTCACTCTAAGCCTTTTTAATTCTATCCTCCTCATAAGTTTCTCTCTGAACCATTTTTCATTAAAATGCATTGTTATTACAATGTATCAGGCTTGGTCCGCACACATTTGGTGGGGGCCGCACCACAGATCTGACCGATTGCCAATACACTGTATGGGGATCTATCGGGTGGACAGTCATATACAGAGCGATAACAAACGATTTTCAGTCTTTCCCAACCGACCGAAACGCCGATACAGTTGTTTGGCAGCATTATTTTTGCACTTGAAATACATAATGATACCCACACAGACACAGGTAAACACACCTACTGACCCACCCTTCTATTTCCAATGCAGTCCTATTTAAAAGCAAATAAAGTAAAAAATAAAATCTTGATCAATCATAAAAAGATAATTTACAACCTATAATGGAAAAGCACAAAAACACCCTCTTGACACCTACACTGTCAGGTCTCCACTAAAACTCTCCAACACACTGACAAAATAGTGCCTATTGAGCTGCCTTTTATACCCGGCAGGTTGGCACTGATAAAAATAGCTGCCATTGGTGAATTTGGGACATGTGGAGATTCAGGGCTGGGGGCTGGGAGGGACTGCTGAGAAGGGGTGAGGGCGGGGGTGGTCGTACCACCCCCCCCTTGCCACGGGGGGGATGGTAGACAATAACACCCCACCGCGTCACTCTGAGGAATGTGACCACCCGTGGCAATCCTTTCCGGCATCCCCTCCCAGCCCCCTGTAATCTTGGCGTTTAGCAGACTTAACCCCTTTCTTGCAGCAGCTGCGAAGGTATCACCAAATACTTTAAATATACATTAATAGGGCTATGTACCGAGAGCTGCTATTGCTCTCTATCGCCCCTTTAGGCAATGCAGTGAGTGGATGTGCAAATAGGGTTACTTACTCTATACCTGCTGGTGTTAAGATTCCATCTTAAAGAGCCATCACGGCTTGGTACATGGTTGCAGCAATTGCGTAGCCCAGTTTTTGCATACTGCTGCAACAGCCATAGTTATGTCATTAATAATATTGTGTAAATTAATTACAGTAATTTGTGTGGATACTTATTTCCAATGTTTCTGGATTTCACCCTTGACTGTGGTTATCATAAAAAAAGGTATATGCAAACATGATTAAGTTCTCTTTACAGGAAGTATGAAGTTAACTAGTTGAGTTTCAAAACCTTTCAAATATATAGTATTATATATAGTAAAATATAGATAACATTTTATTTAGTGGCAACAATGCATGTCTTCTCTCCACAGTTGTAATTTAGCCTCCGATTGTCTTCACTTACCTCCCATTCCCCACATTTATTTTGCCACAGCTCGTCCTAGAAGCATTCCAAAATAAATTAGAAAAAAATGACTTCATTGAAGCAGACTTGCGCTTTGATTATGACCAGATGGCTTAATCAAAGAGCTGCATTTCCAAGCATATAAGCGTCAATGAAACTTTGGTTAATGGCCTCAATCCATCATTACTGGAGTTGAAGTGAAGGACCATGAAATATTCTAATAAAAGTAAAAATACATTCAAGATGATCACTGGAAAAAGCCCTAATCTTTCATGGTTTTTGCTTTGTACTGATAATTAATATACAGCACAGTAGACAATAACACAGATATTCCATCTAGACTAAATATAATGTAGCATCTGAAGTAATGCTGAAATGGGCTTAAGGCATTTAAATTTGAAGTAGAAAATGCAGATTTATAGAAAATGGAAATAGATTTTTGTGGATTATTGAAAAGACATGATGTTTTATCTGACTCCTTACTAAAAGAATATCTAAGCATAAGATACTTGTGATAATAAAATATGAGAAACAAAAAATAAATTGTATATTAAATTAATTAAGAATTATCTATAAATAAACAGAGACACAAACAGTATTGAACATAATCAATGCTATAAATCTCTCTAGAACCAAAAACGAAAATAATATTATTTATCAAAAAAAAGTCCTAAAATAATGATGCACTGGAATTTACTGAGAAGTATTTATTTGTAATATAAGGAATTAGATGAAGTTCAGTTCTGATTTGAACCCGGTTCCGAAACGGATTTGACAGTCGAAGTTTCGACTAAACTTTCAGAATATCTGTTGTATCAATTAGATCAACTGGACTGAAGTTTAGTTCTTGAAGACGTTCGCTAGTCATCGGACTTGCTTTTCTATTCAGAATGACTTGTACAAGACCTCTATTTAGGCTTGTTCTTTATTTTACATAAATGGCCTCCTTAACACCTTCTCTTGAACCAATCATGTTCCTTTGCCAATATGTTAACATTACAATCTTCAAAGGTATGTCCTTTATCCTTAAGATGCAGGTACACAGCTGAGTCCTGAGCCGAGGAATTGGCTCTTCTGTGCTGGGCCATACGTTGATGCAGTTGTCTGTTTGGTCTCCCCCACATACAAATCAGAGTATTCTTCACTGCACTGCAGTATTATGATGTCGTTTTCTTGTGTTTAGGTATTGGGTCTTTCGGATGTACCCCATTGCTGCCTCAGTGTGTTGCTCGGTTTTAAAGCAGACAGGATACAGTATTTTTGAAAACTTTCTTAATTTCACGGAGACCCTGCTACATATGGGAGAAAGCCAGTCAGATGACTAGCGAAAAATCTTCATGAACTAAACTTCAAGTCCAGTTGAGTCTAATTGAATACAACAGATATACCATGCCTGGTGAATGAGAACCTTTACAAGCATAAACTTCAGAACTTTTGGATTTTGTGGAACTTTTCAAATTCAAAGGAATCAGAATTTCTCGAAAATGATCCAGCCACATTACCTAAAATCATCAACCACATCAGTGCACATCCAGCTTTCTGGGCACAATTTTTTCAGTGTGTTGTGTGTTACCACTCGTTTGTGATTGAAAACAGATTGCAGCACAATCGTGCAATGTGGTCACCCCACTGACATACAATGTGCTGCAAATCCACAAAGATAATGCCCTTGAGGGTCTGATTAACTTTAATTTAAATTTTCAATTTCGTGTATAATAAAGACAATTCTCTTTTAGCAGCTGCAGAGGGAAAGTGCTGTGTTGAATTTACTTGCTTAAAAGTTTGGTTCTTTATTTTTCTTAAAATGTACCGTATCTCTTATAAGACTATCATACCTCCTTTCCCTTTTTATAATATTTAATGGCTAGCGCCTGAAATCCACACTATGCAATTTTCATCCAGATTGCTCAGACTGCCCTTGTGTATTACGGCCAGGGAAAATTTGCAGTATTTATGGAGCTTTTTAAAGAGAAAATACATAAACATTCTAAAATACCATTGGGTGTCTGCAATGTTTTAAGCACATTTCAGCACAGTATTTACATCTATCCTATTTCTGATATATTAAAGACATAGAATCAGGACTTTTCAGCTTTGGCACCTGCTAAAAACTATTGTTTGCACAGAATAGATTTGACAAAAGACAAATGTTTCATTCGAAAGATGCATTTCTATATTGAAATAGTAATGGATTTGTATGTGCCTTCTATTTTGTAACATGTTCACACGGCTCCATTGAGGGACCTGTAACTTTTCCCACAAAATTAAATTTAGTGTTCCACCCACTAGTCCAGCTCTGCATAAATCAAGTGTTTGATTTGCATGGACTGTAGAAGCAACCATATTCTTTGCAGATATAAACCTTGGCTTTCAATATATGTGGGAGACAGGAACAAAAGCAATCTCCGAATTTCAATAGAGTATGGGCAGAGTTGTAATTCAGGCTCGTAATATGCTGCTCTTGTGTCATTCTAGTATTAAAACTCTTGTTTCTACCTCCTTTTTTCATTTCGAACAAATTTGAATTTTCCTGACCTTCTTGTACTAAGAATCAACATGTAATATGACTTCTTTTTCTCCTGACAAAAATGTACTTCCCATTCTTATCTTTTTGCCACTGCAACATATAAATTATTGTGAGGGAGAGAAGGACATTTCAGACATAAATAAAACAATATGTTTTATGACTAATAAAGGCTAATCTATTAAATACAAGCCCCAGAGGCCAATTTTACTACACGATGTGCTTGCATTTTTTACTTGGTATATTCACGCACAAATGAATAGAAAACAGGGCAACAAAATGTTTCCTCAACATTCTAAATAAATTAATATTTAGATGAATACATTTGGGAAAAATGTAGACCCATCTGATACTACTGGGTAAAAGTTTTCTGAGTAAATGTAGAATTGTATGGATAGTAGCAGGTGAAATGCAATACAATAATACTTCAAGCCTCATTGCAATATTATACTGTATTTCAGTTTTATTCATTGTAAATCCAATTTGAGCTGCATTGCTTAGCTAAGTTATAAATCTTAAATTGTATAAGCTAAAAAGCAAAATTGACCATGACTATTTGCAAAACAGAACAAAAAAAAATAAAATCTTAGTGAGCAAAATGGGAAGAATTAAAACAACAATTACTCACCTCCCCTTTTCCTTTCTTCTTCACAATAGTATTGTATGTATGTATGTATAGTTATTTATATAGCGCCACTTGGGGACGCAGTGCTGTACAGTATAAAATACAATAGTCATACAAGGGGGATAAAACATAGATAGTTCAGTACATAAAATATATAACTTATATAAATAGAAGTGCTAGAGCTTGCTACAAGAGGTAATGAGGTCCCGCCCCGTAGAGTTACAATCTAGTTGAGAGCTTACAACCTAGTAGAGCTTACAATCTAATTGGTATTAGTATTATCCAGGTTGAGGACCTACAACAGCCCAGTCTCACCTGGGTATTTACCTACAGATTGACTTACTTACACTAAGTTTCCCTCTGGATTCCGGTCCTCTTCCACAGTCCGTGATGTAGCCAATGGAAGAAGACACACTCTGGAAAAAAGCTCTAAATTGTGGACTGTCAATGAGGAGAGGAAATGCCAGAGGCAGAGGAAAACTTGAGTAAGCAAAAAGTTGTTAAGTAAAGAACCCAAGGATGAGAACAGGGCGGTTTAGGTCCTCACCTTGGGTGCTATGCAGCTATGGAATGGGGAAAAGGGTGAGTATAATAGCCCTTAAGAAATAGTTGAGAGATTTGTAATAATGGCCATATTGGAACTGAGCTGCAGAACCTAAGAACAAATGCAAACTCAAAGCAATGCGGCAGCAATGAAATCTAATATACACTGGATTGCTAAGGTGAGCTGAAATGCTCACCTAGATTGTGAAGCACCTAGAGAGCTTGCTGAAAAAAAAATGACTAACCCCCCCCCCTCCCAAAAAAAAAAAAAAAGTTCAACTATGCTGCAAAACCAGTTAAATTTTGTTGCATTGCAAAACTACTTTGAACTACACTGCAGGGGAATGCATAGGGTAGGGAATGCATAGCAATAGTGAATTGGCCTACAAGCAATCCTGCATTAATACCATTTACCATGTTAATTAATTGAAAATCTGGTATGAGCTGTATTGTTAAATTGAGTTTAGCTGAGATGTGATAAAATGTGAATCTACATGTTAAGGGCAGTTGGGGTAGGATGGCCGGTTCGCGGATCCGAACCCGGATCCGCCGCGGATTTATCTTGTTTTCGCGAACGGCGATTTTTCCGGATTTTCCGCTTCCGAACTTCCGAAAACCGCGGATTTCTCGTTATTTCGGAAATTTTGGAAATCGAGGATTTCTCGTATTTCGAAAATTTTAGAAAATTATCTGTAATTTCGAGGATATTTTTCATTTTAATGGGTCCGCTCGTGGATTTCTCTAATTTTCGAAATTTTTCGAAGTTCGCGGATCCTCGAGCGGACCGGATTTGCGAAGTTGGACATCTCTAGTTGGGGGTGGAAACACCTGCAGGTCACAGCTGTGTACTGTACTAAACACAGACTTCAACAATCACGCCGCCCCACCAACTATCTGGGGATTGTTCTGATTATCAGTTATGCACCTGGAAAATGTAATATGATTTGAGCTATCATACAAAGCAATACATAAAACTAATATGTGAGTGAGGAGTCTGTACAAGAGATGGTTCTGGAAGGATCAAAGGGTAGGGGCAGGAACATATGGGGACACTAGAGAGGAAATATAAGAAGGTGCAGCAGAGAAAAGGAATTTAAATGTTAGGAGAAGGACTTTGTATGCAATGCGTTTAATTGGGAGCCAGGCTGTTGAATTTTAGTTCAATAGAGATTCAATAAAAGTTTATCGTTAAAAATTGTGCTAATTTTGCCCCAACCAATCAGATGTTAGCTTTTAAATGTTAAATAAGATCTGATTGATTGGGGCAAGTTTAACACCATTTTTAACGATAAGAACTTTTATTGACTCTACCTGATCTAATTAAGTTTTATGTATTGCTTTGTATGATAGCTCAAATCATTATTACATTTTCCAGGTGCATAACTGATAATCAGCACAATCCCCAGATAGTTGGTGGGGCGCTGATTGTTGAAGCTGTGTTTAGAACAGTACACAGCTGTGACCTGCAGGTGTTTCCACCCCCAACTAGAGATGTCCGAACTTCGCAAAATCCGGTCCGCTCGAGGATCCGCGAATCTCGAAAAATTCGAAAATTAGAAAATCCACGAGCGGACCCATTAAATGAAAATAAAAATCCTCGAAATTTAGATAATTTTCTAAAATTTTCAGAAATACGAGAAATCCTCGGAATTTCAAAATTTCCGAAATACGAGAAGCGCGGTTCGGAAGTTCGGAAGGCGGAAATCCGGAAAAATCGCCGTTCGCGAAAACAAGATAAATCCGCGGGGGATCCGGGTTCGGATCCGCGAACACGGCCATCCCTACCCCAAATGCCTTACAATGTAGATTCACATTTTATCACATCTCAGCTAAACTCAATTAACAATACAGCTCAACCAGATTTTCAATTAATTAACATGGAAATGGTATTAAATGCAGGATTGCATTGTAGGCCAATTCACTATTGCTATGCATTCCCCTACCCTAGCATCCCCTGCAGTGTAGTTCAAAGTAGTTTTGCAAGCAACAAAATTTAACTGGTTTTGCAGCATAGTTGAACTTTTTTTTTTTTTTGGGAGGGGGGGGGGTTAAGTCATTTTTTTTTCAGGAAGCTCTCTAGGTGCTTCACAATCTAGTGAGCATTTCAGCTCACCTTAGCAATCAGTGAATTAGATTTCATTGGCTAGCAGTGCTTTGAGTTTGCATTTGTTCTAGTGTCTGCAGCTCAGTTCCAATATGGCCATTATTACAAATCTTCTCAACTATTCTTAAAGGGCTATTACTCACCTTTTCCCCATTCCATGCTGATAGCACCCAAGGTGAGGACCTAAACCGCCCTGTTCTCATCCTTGGGTTCTTTACTTAACAACTTTTATGCTTACTCCAAGTTTTCCTCTGCGCTCTGGCATTTCCTCTCCTCATTGACAGTCCACAATGTAGAGTTTTTTCCAGAGTGTGTCTTCTTCTCATTGGCTACATCACGGACTGGGAGGACCGGAATCCAGAGGGAAACTTAGTGTAAGTAAGTCAATCTGTAGAAAAACCCAGGGTTGAGGACTGGGCTGTTGTAGGTCCTCAACCTGGATAATACTAATACCAATTAGATTGTAAGCTCTAACTAGGTTGTAAGCCAACTAGATTGTAAGCTCTAAGGGCAGGGACCCATCATACCTCTTGGAGCAAAGCTCTAGCACTTCTATTTATATAAGTTATATATTTATGTATGAACTATCTATGTTTTATCCCCTTGTATGACTAGTATTTATACGTTACAGCACTGCGTCCCCAAGTGGCGCTAATAAAAAACATATACATACACATACAAATACTATTGTGAAGAAGAAGAGGAAAGAGGGGAGGTGAGATAATTGTTGTTTTAATCTTCGCATTTTGCTCACTGAGTATTTATTTTTATTTTTGTTCTGTTTTGCAAAATAGTCATGGTCAATTTTGCTTTTAGCTTATACTAAATTTAAGATTTATAACTTAGCTAAGCAATGCAGCTCAAAGTGGTGTGTCTTCCTTGTGTCGTAGCTTGTATTAAGTCATTTTTTTTTCAGCGAAGCTCTCTAGGTGCTTCACAATCTAGGTGAGCATTTCAGCTCACCTTAGCAATCCAGTGTATATTAGATTTCATTGCTGCCCAGCATTGCTTTGAGTTTGCATTTGTTCTTAGGTTCTGCAGCTCAGTTCCAATATGGCCATTATTACAAATCTTCTCAACTATTTCTTAAAGGGCTATTATACTCACCTTTTCCCCATTCCATAGCTGCATAGCACCCAAGGTGAGGACCTAAACCGCCCTGTTCTCATCCTTGGGTTCTTTACTTAACAACTTTTATGCTTACTCAAAGTTTTCCTCTGCGCTCTGGGCATTTCCTCTCCTCATTGACAGTCCACAATGTAGAGCTTTTTTCCAGAGTGTGTCTTCTCATTGGCTACATCACGGACTGTGGAAGAGGACCGGAATCCAGAGGGAAACTTAGCGAAACGCCGTTCGGGAATGACCGAGATTTCCATCGGCCGCGCTAGACTCGTTATAGAGGAGTCTAGCGTGTCTGATGGAAACACACAGTCCCGAGCGTTCTCCCTATGATGTTCATAGGGAGAATGCTCGGGACTGTGTGTATGCAGATCTTTGAAAGATGGCAGACAGGATCTTGCAGATCTTGCAGATCCTGTCTGTCATCTTTCAGAAATCTGTACTGTGTGTACCTAGCTTAAAGCCAATGGTTCCGATGTGTATGGTCTGGACCCTTCACTGGAGTAAATATAGCCCAATTTGAAACACATTAACAGGTTCAAAATAGGCAATGGCACATATCAAAAAGTTTCCACCCCCAACCAAGCATAAACAAAAATACTTTCAGTTAATTTCAACATAGATGGCCTCTAGAGATGGACTCAAACCCCCTCCCGAAGCAGATTTCACGGGTCTGCTGGAAATCAGACTTTGCAGATTTTTTGATTTTTGGGGGGGATTTTTCCAAACTGTGGAAATGTTTTTGATAATTATTGAAAGATCAAGAATTTTTAAATTTAAAAATCTAAACTTGTCCACATTTCTAAAAATCTCAAAATACTATGTGGAATGTCAAAACAGGAAGAGTTTCTGGTACTAGACAGTTTAAAAAAAAAAAAAAAAAGATTTTGGGCATTAATACACATAACCCAGACCATTTCCCAGGTCTCTCAGCTACTGTATTTACAGTAAGTTACCAATGCTTTTTATACCTTAATCTTAGGCAGACCTTTCAGATTTTTTAACTCTCATTGAGGATTTTTAAACGTTTTTTTTTTCTGAAAATCTGCGAATCTGTAAGGGGAACGAATGTCAGTGAGTTCATTTGACGCAAATGTGGCTAGTTTGGTTTGGTTTGAGTATTTTCAGCCACATTTGTTTAAAATTCTAAAAGACCGTACCAATACAGCTTTTTAGAACTTATTAGAGAATGCTTATTTTATTTTTAGAAACAGAACCTCTAGATATTACAAAGATAGCGATCAACAGTGCTAAGTATAAGGATCTTTGTGATAATTCATTTCTACTAATATTTTTAAGCACAGAAACAGAAATGTCCCATTCAGTACAGTTATAGTCCAATTAAGCTATAAAAAGATGCTCCTGCAATTTGGGGGCCATTTCTGGAGCAGCTGTCTCTGAAAATTTAGAGCACTTGAAAAATAATAAAAAACTTTAATACAACATGACATGTAATATACATAGACATCTATTTCAAGTAAATAGAAAAATAATCAATTTTATTAATATACTGATTTTTGAATTAACTTGTTTTGTAATGCATCTTTAAAAAGACATACTTTTATTTGCCAGCTTTTAAAAAAAAGTGTGGTTTAAGCCATTTTGTGCAATAAAAAATACTAATTTCAGAACACATTAGTGAAAGTGATATTTAAGTCAGCTCATAACAGCTAATTCCCCAAAGTGAAAAAATCTTAATGAAGCTTTAAAAGAAAAAATCACTATTATCTACCGAATTACTTGACAATTACAGCAATATAATCTGTAACATTAATGCACCTTTGCAGTTTTGGTATTAAGGTCATAATGGCATTCTTTGCTTTGTTGGCCTGTTATTCACTCAAGACTAGAGATGGGCAAAACTCCCTAGTTTCGTTCCACTTTCGGATTCCCGGATCTCGGGAAAATCCCGAAGGTCCGAAAATCCGAAACCGGAAAGAATTTTCAATAATTTTCAATTGTACGGAGGTATTTTCGATAGGATTTTCGAACGTTTGATGCTCTTTTCGAAAATTATCCAAAATAGCTCCAGATTTGTACAGATTCGGACAAATCATTTGGATTTTAGAACCGAGGAATTTCGTGTCAGACCCGGATCCTATCTCTACTCAAGACTGGGTCTTTGTAAAACTGTTGCAAATTAGAGATGTAATGTGGGTTCGATTAGAACCCAGTTTCGAATCGAATCTGAGGTTTCGAAGTCTTGAAGAAAACTTTCGGAACTCCCGAATTTCACGAACCCGAATTTTTTAAATTTTCGATTTTTAACGAAATTGAAAGTAGATAATTATTGAAAATCGAAAGTAGATCATTATCGAAAATCGAAAGTAGATAATTATGGTGAAAATAGAAAGTAGACGATTTTCGAAAATCGAAAGTAGACGATTTTGGTGATGTCGGTCTATAAGCGCTTCACACTGCAAAACCAGAGGCTTGCACTACACTGATGATAGCTCAATAAAGCCGAAACCATGTCTGTAGTTTTGCATTTAGCTTGTGGAATGCCGTAAAAGTATTTTTAAAGATATAGCTTCCTAAAAGCTTCCATGGAAACATGGTAAATACCCAGAAGTCTTTGCTCCTTATTCGCATATTGCTGAAAGGGGAGTTTCTAAGCCTTTATTCTCTCCCTATCCTATTTAATTTATTGTAAAACTGTTTTTTAGCTCATTTCTGGCATGATACAACCTTGCTAGATAATGTTAACATTAATCCAATAATTCTTACATTATGAAAATTATACATATTTATACACAAATATATGGCAAAATATCAATAGGTGAACCTAATTATTATATTTGATGAACAGATGATACATTTTAGGCTCCTTGCTTAATATGCATTACATGTGTTACAGAACCAGAGTACCATGTTTAGACAAGTTTTAAACCCTGTGTCATGTCTTCAGTGCAGAGAAGGAATATCTGGTCTGCATAGCAAGTTAAAGGACACTACACACTGTAAATTAATTTTTAACCTAGGGCAGGAGGTAGAATTGATTATTCCTGTCCTAAATATAATTTTACCATTGCGTCACTATGTTAGAGTGGCATAACTAGGAATCACTGGCCCCCCAGCAAAACTGTGTTGGGGCCCCTATGCGTGCTTCATCCACAGTGGTTTTCTGGAGGAGGTTAATCGGTCATAGGAAAAATAAGAAGATAGGGACCCCTTGGCTCCCAGGCCCCCTGCGGTTGCTCCCCCTTCCCCCTGTAGTTACGCCCCTGCTATGTTAAGACATTTGCGGCAATGTTTAAAACATTCAGGAATCAGTGGGTCAGTGCCCCACATTATTTAAAGGGCAACTATAGTGAAAAAAAAACTTTTGTCTCTATACAATGTATAGATCACTATAAGCTGCCTTACTTTCATGTTGCTGTGGTGGCTTCGTTTCTTCACACTGGCAGAAGTTTGTAACAAGCTGTGTATCCCCCCCTCCCCTCTCTGTCTACTCCCCCTCAAGCAGTGAAGGGCTGTATACAAGTCCGAGCATGGTCAGTTGAAAGGACTTTAAATGAAGTGCTGACATCCTGTTGACCCCTCTCTTCCAGAGCTAGACTGCAAGCAATCAAAGTGTGGGATAAAGTAGCAATATGCTGAAGGAGAGGGCAGAGGGGAGAGAGGACAAGTGGTGCTGAGATTCTTTACAAGTAAGTTACTGAACCCTGCCTGTTCTCTAACTTTGCTGATTGTTATTTATTTTTTACCTAAAGTTCATATCTCTCCCTGCTTAGCTGAGATCATAATCACTGAAGGCAAGAGTCAGTTGTAACAGCAGCTATAGTGAGACCTTCACAAACACAGTGACACTGCTTGTTATCCTGATACATTTCATTTGCTTATCTATATATTTCATAGATTGCACTGTATGTCTTGTTTGGAATATAGTCTGTATTACTGTATTATATATACTGTATGTGTTCCATTTGAGTCACTGGTTTTGTATGTATATAAGATTTTTTTTGGGGGGAGGGGCTGTTTTTATAGTGTTTATGCTCATTTGCTGGGTTGATGGTTTATTGATTGTGTTTAGCACTACGGCATTTGACTGTATTGCACATGGTACTTACAGTGTGGGTGAAGGAGTATGTGACAGTACTGCAGGGGAGCTTTGGATTGTGTGGGTGTGTGCCTTTGAGTGACAGATGAGGTGTGGCAGCTCATACAAATCACGGCATATTCAAATGCTTATATCTCTGGACTATGAAGAATTTAAAGAAACTAAAGGTACCCTGGTGGTTGGGATGACTTATAGGATATATAGAGGAATTTAAAAAAAACAATTTTCTCACTAAATTGCCCTTTAATGCATTATTATAATCCAAGTGCCCAATCTCCAATTTTGCATATCTGGGGCTGCATGATGACCTCATGTTGAATATTTCCCATGTGTATGGCTGTCTATAGAGGTTCAAAACAGTGTAAAGATGGCCTACACATCCGATGTTTGACTTTTTTACTTCCCAACCGATCGTATTGTTTTATGTCGTTTAATGATAACAATTTTAAGCGTTCCCACCATACACATAAACAACAAAAATAGGCTGGGTTACTGCATTCTGCCATAATGTTCTTATGTTTTTATATTGTAATGATGTTTATTTAAGCAGATGTGTTCATGGAACGGAAAGTTGTAATTTTAGCGCCCAAACACACTCTAGCTAACAAACGTCTCCTTATGAACGCCTCATTTATGGTCATTTTTATAGCTAAATATATTTTTAGTCAAGGATCTCCGAACGTCCAAGGTTTTCCAAACGTTCCGTAATCCTCGGACTGCCGAGGATTTCCGAATGGCCCACCGTGGACGTTCGGGGTCCTGCGGCTGTACCCAGGACCCCTCCCCAGCATTTATAAGTGCCCTTGTGGCCCTTGGAAAGGCCCTTGTGACACTTACAAGTGCCCTTTGGGACTTAAGTGGTCCTGCAGCTCGAACTGTAGAGTGTGTGTGTGTGTGCTACTTCCTTAGCACCCGCGGGATGTGTTCCTCGGACCATTTCCCAAGTCCCAAGCCATTTACAGTAAGTAACTGCTAATTAATCCCTTATTTTAGGCGTAAATTTCCAAACTTTTTCCCCCATTGACTTTGAATTCGTGGATATTCAAATTTCCTAATTTTTTCGGAAATCCACAAATCCTTGAGCGGAACCAATTTTCGAAGTTCGGCCATCTCTACTAGAAACAATAAAAACAAATATTTTTTCAGTCTCAGCAGAGGACAACAAAGAAGAAAAAAATTAAAGAAATGTCCTTTGAAAATGGCAGGGAAAAAAAAAAATTTGTACTAACTAACTGTGTACATTGCAAATTGTTTGTGACACTTTGTGAATTGTTTTACAGATTTTATCATGTTTTTTGAAAATATATATATATGAACATAATGTACAATGTATGCTGATTTGTTGATGTAAAGGTTGGTCTCATTAATTTTTTCTGCCTCGGCCATTTTCTTCCTGTAATATGTGTGTGGTGTGCGTGTGTGTGTGTGTGCGTACACGTATATATTTTTTGTGAGAAGAAGGTAAAAAAATATACATATATAATTAACTAGGTCACTATTTCTGTCAAATGGGAAATACAGCTGTCCAACACACACCTGTCAAATTGAAGCATGCTCAGTAAAGGTAATCCAGCTGTCAATTTACATGTCAAAAGTGAAGCATACTTAGTGAAGATAATCATTGTTATTTAACAACCGATCTGTCCTATATAGCAACAATTTGGTCGTATAAAAAAAGTTGTCCGTCCGAAATTTTCCGCCCGGAATAACCGACGAATAACAAGACCGTTGTTGTATGACTGATCAATGATACAGTCATTTCATGCCCATCAACTACTAAAATCTGTTGTTTTGGTACCAAATCTGTAAGGTGCATGGCCACCTTAAGGATAAAGCACACAAAGGCTGTGTATTGACTTAATGCATTATCAGTGAGTTGAGTACATTGGTTATTAAAGGTACATTTTTTTTAATTAACTTAAAGCTTAGAATGACCAATAATGCAACACCAGGTTATGAAACCGTTTATTTATATATTAATTTCAAAATATTCTAAGGACGGTCCCTGATCTGCGTCCTGCTACCTGTAATGTTACTAAATATGTTTGTGAAAGAACTGTCTGTACTTTCATAACAGAGTTTATTTTGTTTAGAAAGAAAGGTCACATGCTGTAAAAAAAAGACTTTAGTGAACCATCTATGACATTGTTTCTGACAGCTCAGAGAATTATTTCTAAGTGGGTGTGTGACCTGTATCTACCATTGCTCTTGATTGTGTGGTGATGCCCTTTATTTATTTATTCTTTGTTATATATCCCTGTAAGGATGATTATGCACCTACCTTCACTGCATTGACCTGGTTTCTGTCCTTGAAGGGCATCCATTAAAAAAAGATGCTGATAAATCGAATTCATCCTTGCCAGTTTGCTCACGTGATTACATAGTGGGAACTTGTAAGTTCTTATTCCATTAAAGGGAACAGAAGCCAGAGGTTATATAAAACAAAGTTACATTTGAGGTTAGGAAATGTAAAATAAGTCACTAGGCATGCTTTTCTCCTCACTTGTGTTTTAGCCAAACAAAAATAAATACTAAGAACTGTGTATATTGATGGATATTATCACTTACAACATAAAGTAATGAATTATTTAGGAAGAATATAAATAAATGATAATGGGACTATAATTAGCCAATCAGCTAAATTTAATTCTTTATCACTAAACTCTCATTGAGGATTTTTAAACTTTGTTTTTTTTCTGAAAATCTGCGAATCTGTAAGGGGAATGAATGTCAGTGAGTTCAGCTATCTGTAATCATCGCCTACTGTGTTGGGATAAAATAACTTTGCTGTCTGGATTCAAGCTAAAGATAAATTTGACGCAAATGTGGCTAGTTTGGTTTGGTTTAAGTATTTTCAGCCACATTTGTTTAAAATTCATAAAAGACCGTACCAATACAGCTTTTTAGAACTTATTAAGAGAATGCTTATTTTATTTTTAGAAACAGAACCTCTAGATATTACAAAGATAGCGATCAACAGGTGCTAAGTATAAGGATCTTTGTGATAATTCATTTCTACTAATATATTTTAAGCACAGAAACAGAAATGTCCTAATTCATTTCTACTAATATATTTTAAGCACAGAAACAGAAATGTCCTCATTCAGTACAGTTATAGTCCAATTAAGCTATAAAAAGATGCTCCTGCATTCAGTACAGTTATAGTCCAATTAAGCTATAAAAAGATGCTCCTGCAATTTTGGGGCCATTTCTGGAGCAGCTGTCTCTGAAAATTTAGAGCACTTGAAATAAATAAATAAAAAACTTTAATACAACATGACATGTAATTACATAGACATCTATTTCAAGTAAATTAGAAAAATAATCAATTTTATTAATATACTGATTTTTGAATTAACTTGTTTGTAATGCATCTTTAAAAAGACATACTTTTATTGCCAGCTTTTAAAAAAAATGCTGGTTTAAGCCATTTTGTGCAATAAAAAATAACTAATTTCAGAACACTTAAGTGAAAGTGATATTTAAGTCAGCGTATACGCTATATACCGCGCCCAATTAACAAATCTTAATGAAGCTTTAAAGAAAAATCACTATTATCTACCGATTATTGACAATTACAGCATATATCTGTAACATTAATGCACCTTTGCAGTTTTGGTATTAAGGTCATAATGCAGATTCTTTGCTTTGTTGGCCTGTTATTCACTCAAGACTAGATGGGCAAAACTCCTAGTTTCGTTCCACTTTCGGATTCCCGAGCTCGGGAAACCCGAAGGTCCGAAATCGAAACCGAAAAATTTTCAATAATTTTCAATTATACGGAGGTATTTTCGATAGGATTTTCGAACGTTTGATGCTCTTTTCGAAAATTATCCAAAATAGCTCCAGATTTGTACAGATTCGGACAAATCATTTGGATTTTGAACCGAGGAATTTGTGTCACCCGATCCTATCTCTACTCAAGACTGGGTCTTTGTAAACTGTTGCAAATTAGAGATGTAATGTGGGTTCGATTAGAACCCAGTTTCGAATCGAATCTGAGGTTTCGAAGTCTGAAGAAACTTTCGGAACTCCCAATTTCACACGAACCCGAATTTTTTAATTTTCGATTTTTAACGAAAATTGAAAGTAGATAATTATTGAAAATCGAAAGTAGATCATTATCGAAAATGAAAGTAGATATTAAGGAAAATAGAAAGTAGACGATTTTCGAAAATCGAAAGTAGACGATTTTGGTGATGTCGTCTATAAGCGCTTCACACTGCAAAACCAGAGGCTTGCACTACACTGATGCTCATAAAGCCGAACACCGTCTGTAGTTTTGCATTTAGCTTGTGGAATGCCGTAAAAGTATTTTAAAAGATATACTTCCTAAAGCTTCCATGGAAACATGGTAAATACCCAGAAGTCTTTGCTCCTTATTCGCATATTGCTGAAAGGGGAGTTTCTAAGCCTTTATTCTCTTCCCTATCCTATTTAATTTATTGTAAATTTTTTTTCTCATTTCTGCGGATACAACCTTGCTAGATAATGTTAACATTAATCCAATAATTCTACATTATGAAAATTAACATATTATACACAAATATATGGCAAAATATCAATAGGTGAACCTAATTATTTATATTGATAACAGATGATACATTTTAGGCTCCTTGCTTAATATGCATTACATGTGTTACAGAACCAGAGTACCATGTTTAGACAAGTTTTAACCCTGTGTCATGTCTTCAGTGCAGAGAAGGAATATCTGGTCTGCATAGCAAGTTAAAGGACAACTACACTGTAAATTAATTTTTAACCTAGGGCAGGGAGGTAGAATTGATTATTCCTATGTCCTAAATATAATTTTACCAGTTGCGTCACTATGTTAGAGTGGCATAACTAGGAATCACTGGGACCCCCAGCAAAACTGTGTTGGGGCCCCTATGCGTGCTTCATCCACAGTGGTTTTCTGGGAGGAGGTTAAATCTGTCATAGGAAAAATAAGAAGATAGGGACCCCTTGGCTCCCAGGCCCCCCTGCGGTTGCTCCCCCTTCTCCCCTGTAGTTACGCCCCTGCTATGTTAAGACATTTGCGGCAATGTTAAAACATTCAGGAATCAGTGGGTCAGTGCCCCACATTATTTAAAGGGCAACTATAGTGAAAAAAAAACTTTGTCTCTATACAATGTATAGATCACTTAGTAAAGCTCCTTACTTTCATGTTGCTGTTGGCTTCGTCTTCACACTGGCAGAAGTTGAACAAGCTGTGTAGTCCCCCCCTCCCTCTCTGTCTACTCCCCCTCAAGCAGTGAGGGCTGTATACAGAGTCCGAGCATGGTCAGTTGAAAGGACTTTAAATGAAGTTGCTGACATCCTGTTGACCCCTCTCTTCCAGAGCTAGACTGCAAGCAATCAAAGTGTGGGTAAAGTAGCAATATGCTGAAGGGAGGGGCAGAGGGGGAGAGAGGGACAAGTGGTGCTGAGATTCTTTACAAGTAAGTTACTGAACCCTGCCTGTTCTCTAACTTGCTGATTGTTATTTTTTTTTACCTGTTCATATCTCTCCCCTGCTTAGCTGAGATCATAATCATGAGGCAAGGTTCAGTGTAACAGCAGCTATAGTGAGACCTTCACAAACACAGTGACAACTGCTTGTTATCCTGATACATTTCCATTTGCTTTATCTATATATTTCATAGATTGCACTGTATGTCTTGTTTGGAATATAGTCTGTATTACTGTATTATATATACTGTTGTGTTCATTTGAGTCACTGGTTTTGTATGTATATAAGATTTTTTTTGGGGGAGGGGCTGTTTTATAGTGTGTTATGCTCATATTGCTGGGTTGATGGTTTATTGATTGTGTTTAGCACTACGGCATTTGACTGTATTGCACATGGTACTTACAGTGTGGGTGAAGGAGTATGTGACAGTACTGCGGGGAGCTTTGGATTGTGTGGGTGTGTGCCTTTGAGTGACAGATGAGGTGTAGCAGCTCATACAAATCACGGCATATTCAAATGCTTATATCTCTGGGACTATGAAGAATTTAAAGAAACTAAAGGTACCCTGGTGGTTGGGATGACTATAGGATATATTAGAAGGATTTAAAAAAAACAATTTTCTCACTATAATTGCCCTTTAATGCATTTTATTATAATGCAAGTGCCCAAATCTCCAATTTTGCATATCTGGGGCTGCATGATGACCTCATGTTGAATATTTCCCATGTGTATGGCTGTCTATAGAGGTTCAAAACAGTGTAAAGATGGCCTACACATCCGATGTTTGACGTTTTACTTCCCAACCGATCGTATTGTTTTATGTCGTTTAATGATAACAATTTAAGCGTTCACACCATACACATAAACAACAAAAATAGGCTGGGTTACTGCATTCTGCCATAATGTTCTTATGTTTTTATATTTGTAATGATGTTTATTTAAGCAGATGTGTTCATGGAACGGAAAGTTAATTTTAGCGCCCAAACAACACGCTCGAGCTAACAAACGTCTCCTTATGAACGCCTCATTTATGGTCATTTTTATAGCTAAATATATTTTTAGCCAAGGATCTCCGAACGTCCAAGGTTTTCCAAACGATCCGTAATCCTCGGACTGCCGAGGATTTCCGAATGGCCCACCGGTGGACGTTCGGGGGTCCTGCGGCTGTACCCAGGACCCCCTCCCCAGCATTTATAACGTGCCCTTGTGGGCCTTGGAAAGGCCCTTGTGACACTTAAACAAGTGCCCTTGGGACGTAAGTGGTCCTGCAGCTCGAACTGTAGTAGTGTGTGTGTGTGTGCTACTTCCGTAGCACCCGCGGGGATGTGTTCCTCGGACCATTTCCCAAGTCCCAGAGCCATTTACAGTAAGTAACTGCTAATTAATCCCTTATTTTAGGCGTAAATTTCCAAACTTTTTCCCCCATTGACTTTGAATTCGTGGATATTCAAATTTCCTAATTTTTTCGGAAATCCACAAATCCTTGAGCGGAACCAATTTTCGAAAGTTCGGCCATCTCTACTAGAAATGATAAAAACAAATATTTTTTCAGTCTCAGCAGAGGACAACAAAGAAGAAAAAAATTAAAGAAATGTCCTTTGAAAAATGGCAGGGAAAAAAAAAAATTTGTACTAACTAACTGTGTACATTGCAAATTGTTTGTGACACTTTGTGAATTGTTTTACAGATTTTATCATGTGTTTTTGAAAATATATATACATATATGAACATAATGTACAATGTATGCTGATTTGTTTGATGTAAAGGTTGGTCTCATTAATTTTTTCTGCCTCGGCCATTTCTTCCTGTAATATGTGTGTGTGTGCGTGTGTGTGTGTGTGCGTACACGTATATATTTTTTGTGAGAAGAAGGTAAAAAAATATACATATATAATTAACTAGGTCACTATTTCTGTCAAATGGGAAATACAGCTGTCAACACACCTGTCAAAAGTGAAGCATGCTCAGTAAAGGTAATCCAGCTGTCAATTTACATGTCAAAAGTGAAGCATACTTAGTGAAGATAATCATTGTTATTTAACAACCGATCTGTCCTATATAGCAACAATTTGGTCGTATAAAAAAAGTTGTCCGTCCGAAATTTTCCGCCCGGAATAACCGACGAATAACAAGACCGTTGTTGTATGACTGATCAATGATACAGTCATTTCATGCCCATCAACTACTAAAATCTGTTGTTTTAGGTACCAAATCTGTAATGTGCATGGCCACCTTAAGGATTAAGCACACAAAGGCTGTGTATTGACTTAATGCATTATCAGTGAGTTGAGTACATTGGTTATTAAAGGTACATTTTTTTTAATTAACTTAAAGCTTAGAATGAACCAATAATGCAAACACCAGGTTTATGAAACCGTTTATTTATATATTTAATTTCAAAATATTCTAAGGACGGTCCCTGATCTGCGTCCTGCTACCTGTAATGTTACTAAATATGTTTGTGAAAGAACTGTCTGTACTTTCATTAACAGAGTTATTTTTGTTTAGAAAGAAAGGTCACATGCTGTTTAAAAAAAAGACTTTAGTGAACCATCTATGACATTGTTTCTGACAGCTCAGAGATTATTTCTAATGTGGGTGTGACCTGTATCTACCATTGCATACTTGATTGTGTGGTGATGCCCTTTATTTATTTATTCTTTGTTATATATCCCTGTAAGGATGATTAATGCACCTACCTTCACTGCATTGACCTGGTTTCTGTCCTTGAAGGGCATCCATTAAAAAAAGATGCTGATAAATCGAATTCATCCTTGCCAGTTTGCTCACGTGATTACATAGTGGGAACTTGTAAGTTCTTATTCCATTAAAGGGAACAGAAGCCAGAGGGTATAATAAAACAAAGTTACATTTGAGGTTAGGAAATGTAAAGAATAAGTCACTAGGCATGCTTTCTCCTCACTTGTGTTTTAGCCAAACAAAAATAAATAGAAAGGATTTGAGTGGCTGATGGATATTAGCACTTACAAACATAAAATAATGAATTATTTAGGAAGAATATAAATAAATGATAATGGGACTATAATTAGCCAATCAGCTAAATTTAATTCTTTATCACTTGAAAAGTGTGATTTTTCTTATAAATGCATGTCTTTTATATTTATTCTAAATGAAAAATCAATATCATTTAATCTTTATATAGTCATATATAAAAAAATATACATAAAAATAAATAAACAAAGGTAAGAAGTTAAAAAGAAATGAATAAAGGTTAATGAAGAATTATCAAATTCTGGTTCTTGATATTCCCTGCTGTGTTACCATTAGTGAGCTTACATTTTAGGTCCTGTAAAGGTCCTTCTTCTTCCCAGAATGCACAAAACATGGAATGTTCCTAACAATTTCTACTGATTGGCTGTTGGATTGGTCAAACATACTGAGATCTCTGAACAACTGAATCAACCTAGGTGCTGGGTCATGACCATAATGATCTCTATTAAGGGTCCTGCAAAAAGGAAGTCAGTATTTTGGAAGCATTTATTTAAACACAGACAAAATGCTGAATGGGCAGGTTAAGGTCATTAGGATTAAAAAAAACTTCTCCTTTTCTGTTAAGTATGTGCATTTGCACTGAATTTCCCTTTTAATAATATGCAATACAGCCTAATGGTATGGAGCCATTCATCGGACATTCAGACATGTTTCAATCTTGTTCGAAGTCATTAATGCAAGATACAAATTCATGGCTTCTACAGGATAAGACTTCGGAGCTCAAGATACCAACCAGCTATATAGCTTAATGTCAGGTGGGTTTAATGGAGCAAAAAGCCCTCACAAAGCATAATGTGAAATAGATCCTTCTTTAAACAAAAAGGACAACACAATGGAAAATAATTTCTTACTCACAGCATGGGCAGAGGCATGCAACATGTTTCCTTTATGTCCTGTGGCTAATGCATGTGTCTAGAATAATATGCAAAACATGGTATAGAGCCATTAATCTGACTTGCAGACATTACATGTTACATCCTCATGCTATAAAAATTGTGAGTCCAAAATTATCATTTCTCCCTCCCATCATTCTCAGAGAAATGGACAGATACATGCAAAGTTTCTCCTTTATGTCCTCTATGACACACACACATCACTTCCTGTGTAAGTAACAAGAATATCACATGTTTTGCAAACGGCACATAGTTGGGTGTAATACTGAAACCTAACAGACATTAAAGTTTCTGTAGGTTTTAATTTGTCAAAACACATGCAGACATTTCAGCAGTGACAGAGGTGAGCCTAAACCTTTCATTTTGACTATTCCATTGAAAATAAATGGGGGTACCGTACCAGCATAATCTTTATATTTTTGCATACATATACGCCTTTTCTATATGTAATATTATATACACTCCCCCACCTCATTAGTAGCTCCTAAATCTCCTGTTATGAACTTATAAATAATCTTATACTATAGGAAGAATATATATATATATAGAGAGAGAGACAGAGAGAGACAGAGAGAGACAGAGAGAGACAGAGACAGACAGAGAGAGATTTATATATCTTTTTTCCTTCCTTCATATTCTATAAAATAATTTATATATTTATAGGAGATTGTATTAAGTTTTAGTAGCTTAAAATGAAATTTGGATTATATATTATTATTTATAGGATAGGTGTATATTTTGTGTGTCATTTGTTGGTATTGGCATATATACCAGCATAAATAAATGTAAATAAACTATAGTGGTGAGTATTAGGTGCAAAAAAAAACTTTAATAAAGTTGTAAAAGCACTAAGCTGCTACACCTATTTTAAATATTTTAAGTTGAAGCCAAAATGGAAGTTCTTAGCCCTAACCAGCTAGATATGGAAACCACTTACCAATTAAATGTTAGAAAACTTATATTAGGTTACATCATGTCATCCAACAATGTCCTTTGTTTAATGCTGCTTTTAGCTAATCATAAAAGGTAGTGTATGGTAGGCAGAGAAGTTATGCAACCTCTATTGCATACCTTTGTGGATGTGATTTAAGTGATGTCATTTATGAGCTCTGGATAATCTTGTGAGTTCTTCCATGTTTACATGCCAGAGAGGATATTAATATCAACTGCAAGCCTTTACATGTGAGATTTGCATTTCTCTCTTCTAAAGTGATAAGTGTCTCTCCCCAGTATTTAGTTTTCACTACTACCCCCCACCCTCCCTGCAATATGTAACTATTTCAGTGCTCCTGAAAAGGGCTGTACTAGTACACAGTATACACAGGAGCACATATATCACAATATACATAGTAACATTAAGAAAGACTGTTATATATCCGCATACCCCCACACACACTTACATGAATCCAAAGTTCACTACCCATATAAGTAGAATACAAAAACTATTATAGAATCCCCAGTCCAGCTCAGTAATACAACCACAAGTCAAATAATTTTATATTTATGAAGACTGTACATATATTCACATAAATAGCTCCCCCCTTTCACAAGTCTAAACATCTCTGCCCATATGTTAATATCTTTAGTAAAGGTGTCATATAATGTAATATTACAGAGAGTACCAAGTACAATAAAAATGTTTGGTGTTGTAGATAATACCAATTCGGTAATACTCTGCACACTAATGCAACAGTGACACAAAGAGGAGTTTCAAGGTGAGGTTATATTAAGTAACAATCTCTAAGAAAATCTAAAAGCACACACGATCAATCGTTTGCAAATTCGTCCGCGGCTAAATTTGCCACGACCAACGGACATTTGTCCCGGCCGAGCGCTCAATTGTAGTGAGCGCTCAGTCGGGACAAAAAATCTCCCCGTGTGTACCCAGCCTAAACTATAACTTGACAAATCACTACTTTTTATATGCACCTATAAGTCAGTAAAACTAGCATCATGGGTAGGTTATAAATCCTTCTCATAGGTGGACATCTTACAGAGTCCAAAAAAGCATGCCTCTGCGTACTTTAAGAGGAGGGATAAGACACATTCTAATTTCATTTTAAAAACAGTTTTAAAGGAATTGTTCACTCTCGAATTGAACTATTCCTTTAATATACTGATTGAAGATCGGGAGGTTAAGGAGCAGTGCCTTACCTCCCGATCTTCAATTAGTATTGCAGGGCCCAAGAACGAAGATGGGAGCTAACTTACCTTTTACGCGATCCACCGCGGCCAAGCTGGAATCTCTGACCGCTTCACTCTCCTGTACAGCCATAGCGCTCATGCGCATAATGCGTGCTATGGCTGTACAGGAGATTGAAGCGGTCGGAGATTCCAGCTTGGCCGCGGTGAATCACTTGTTCGCACCTACCACAATATATGGCACAGTATCATCACTTTGACCCTTTTTATATCTACTTAAACCAAACATTAACGCTGGTTTTCAACTCAGTGTGATCCCAACTCCCACATTCCATTACTAGATATAAGTAGAGATAAGTAGATATAAAAAGGGTCATAGTGATGATACTGTGCCCAAAAGATACCCTCTCTAACAGTTATCTGTCTATGAGCATTGGATTAATCTGTGTCTGTCTGTTGTATGCTAACAATTTATTATCTAATATATATTTTTTAAAAAATCTAAAATAAATCAGATTTTAATTTTATACTCTTATCAGGCCAACTTCTCTTTAGTTTCTCTAACCATAAAATAGCCTATGGATGGATGAACATTTAATGTTTAAATACTTTGGCGTTGTCTGCTGCTCTTTGCCAATACAAATGATGATCTGCATGTTTTCTGAACAAATGGATTTTTGATTCATGGCCACCGAGAAGAGATTCATCCAGATACAGATTAAGATGTTTTCGCCCTGTGTATAAACGCAGTGTTCTGCCCTCAGAGTTATCAATTCAACGCCTTTCACGAGCATTTAATTCACTTGAAAAAAAATCTATGTTTTTTTATTGATTTCAGCTTCTGCTGATCCACTTTATTCTCCCTTCTCTGCCTCATGAGAAGTAGTTTCTTCTACACCTTTATTTCACTTAAAGCACTTGGCACATGCTGTTAGTCTTCCTGAAGTGATCCACCTTTAATGGCAAAGGGGCATTTTTTTCTACTGACCTCAGCAAGTGCATGTCTGCTTGGATCAATCAATAATAAGCACTACTAGTGACACCAGACAGCATTTTTTTACCTGGTGGTGATGAACATGCAATTGATCTGTTAGAATCAGAAGACACTATTTTAAAAGCTAAATCACTAGGCTGATTATCTCATGAAAGTGATCTATTGCGGATACATGAACAAATATAATACCATTATTCAAGAGATAACATTCAGCCAATCCCTGAATATTGTAAAAAGAACCATTTATTATTAGTCATATATAATATATATATGTATGTGATGTATGTATTGTTAAAGTAAGAAGTAAATATATACAAAGAAAGCTAGTTTTTCGTAATAAGGCAACACAAATAATACAAATTGGACTGACTGGTATTCAAACAGCAAATGAATGATACATGATGTTTAGAGGTTTTGTCTTGTGTGACAAACCTCAGCAACAAATCACATCAAGGACTTGGTCACTATAAATCTTGATTTGACAGATCCAGGAGTAATAAAACCCAATCTGACTGAATGGCAATTTTTATGAGACTCAGGGCAAAGAATTTATTTTTTTCCCCTTGGACTGGAAATCAACCTGACAAGCAAGGTCTGTTTTTTGAAAGAAAAAAAAACCCTGATTGGTTCATCCATTTTAACAAGTCTCCAAAGAAAACAACAACAGGCTATTTGTTTGTATTTGCTGATTGTATGTTTGGACCACACCATTGTTGCCAAAAAAACCTGTGGGTTTTTTATGTAATTAATCATTCTGTTGAATCTACCTTTCCCCACAGGACTGGCAGGAAAAATTTAACTGGGGTTCATCTGAACCTCTTTATGCTGTAGGTAGACATCTAATCTAAATCCTGGTTCCATGGCGATGGAGGTATGTGTATAAATTATAGGGAATTAGGGCCATATTTATAAAGGCGCGGTATCATTTTTCAGCGATGCGCCTTTAAATTTTGTTTCGGTGGTCGGACTTTTACAACCGCTACCGTAAATGTACGATAGCTTCCATAAATGTACGATAGTGGCCATAAATCTACGACTGTGATTGTAGATTTGCGGCCACCATAGAATAGTAGGTTACTGCGACTGTTTACTGTAAATGTGCTATTTAGTTTTAGTATATCTGTTGTATTCAATTAGATCAACTGGTTTAGTTCTTGAAGACGTTTCGCTAGTCATCCGACTGGCTTCTCAATTCAGAATGACTTGTACAAGAATCTGTGGCAATTATGTACCCTGGAAAATCCCAATTAGCATATCACAGCCAAGTGTTAAGGGCGTGATTGGATAGTGGCTAAGAGGTGTTATAGGAACGCCCAGAGTAAGGTGTCAAAACAGCATTGTACATGGCAGTTGGTGTTGAAACCCCCCACCTCTATTTAGGCTTGGTTTCTTTATTTTCACATAAATGGCCCCCTTGACACCTCTCTTGAACCAGTCACATTCCTTTGCCAATATGTTAACATTACAATCTTCAAAGGTATGTCCTTTATCCTTAAGATGCAGGTACACGGCTGAGTCCTGACCTGAGGAATTGGCTCTTCTGTGCTGGGCCATAAGTTGATGCAGTTGCTGTTTGGTCTCCCCCACATACAAATCAGAGCATTCTTCACTGCACTGCACTGCATATATGATGTTGATGTACTTTACGAAAACCCACATTATCGAAAACTTGCAATACCGCGGGTTTATAAATACGGCCCTTAGCCACAGTTCCATTGCAGATTGTGTCACAACAAACTGCACAAAAATAGAGTAGATCACTTTTCTCCATTGGCCTAGACTCCCTATAGAGGAGTCTAGCACGGCCGATGGAAACACACAGTCCCGAGCGTTCTCCTTATGAAGTTCATAGGGAGAATGCTCGGGACTGTGTGTATGCAGATCTTTGAAAGATGACAGACAGGATCTTGCAGATCCTGTCTGTCATCTTTCAGAAATCTGGACTGTGTGTACCTAGCTTTACTCCCATTGGTCTTGCTAAGTGTTAGGCTAGACTTGTTATAAAAACAAAACAAATCTATTGAGATATAAGATATATACTCTTTCATAAAACATAAAGCAAACAAACATCCACTTACTATCAGCAAGCACCATACATTTGGAAAATCTATACATTCCTCTGTAGAACCTATATTAGTATTTTGAATACTGGGGGGCTGATGTAATAAAATATATAAGAGTTTGCGCATGTTATTAATCTGAAGCAACCAATCAGATATTATCTATCTGCATAAACCCAGTAAAAAGCTAACTACTTGGCTGCTGCAACACTGGCAGACATTTGCATGTCTTATTGCATCAACTCCTAAATTCAATGGAATGTAAATTTAGGATTTTGCATAAACCATGTGCACTAAATATAAATGATTGAAAGGCTGAAATGTAAGATGACAAAGTTGCCTGCGGCTAGACATTAGATTTTTAGGTGGCACAGGTGAACACTATACTTAGACATATTTTTAAAAGACCACTATACTTTAGTTGAATTTTCCTTTAAATAAAATAAAAGTTAACCTAATATATCTAACTATATATGACCAGTGTTGATTCCTGGTCATAACAAACAAATTCAGTGCTCAAAACCCCTTGAATAGGTCCTTTAGGCCAATTTGAGACAAAATCTGTGTATTAAGTAAAGTGTTAACTCACACTAGTGGTAGAGTTGGTAGATTCTTGGTCATTCTACATTTCTTTTTATACAAAACTACTGGGCCACCAGTGAATTCATTACCTATTGGTGAACAATGCAACAGAGAGTTTATTATTACTATATATAAACTGATCGTATTCCCGCAAAATCGATGCTTTTCAATCATAAACAGCCATAGCTTGCCTAATCTGTCTGCATAATCAACCCCCCCCCCCCTATTTGCCGATTTTTTAGTTTGCTTCTCTGAACTCCCTTCCATTTCCAAGATGTCTCTTTTGTACAAAACTACACCGCATTTTCCAAATGAGGCCTTAGACTGGGTACACACGTTGAAATTATTTGTCCTAGCCAAACGTTCGCTGCTAGTGAGCATTTGTTTAAGACAAATGACTGTCAGTCGTGGCAACAGTGGCCATGCCCGACAGCTCCCGTGATCGACGATAATTGCATGATCGTCTGTGATTTACCAACTGGCCCAATAGCCTGTTTGTCCGCATCCACAGTAAGATATATTTGGATGACCAACCATCTGCCACTCTGCTGCCAATTTTGATAATCTTTCTCCTTGCAGCTAGAGATGGCCGAAACTGCTAAAATCCGGTCCACCTGTGGATTCGCGGATTTTCGGAAAAATTCGAAAATCCGCGTAAAAACCCATTAAAGTCAATGGGAGAAAAAAATCCGCACAGATCCACCTAAATATAAGGTAAGACAGCAATGGTAACTTACTGTACAGGGCTATGGGACCTGGGAAATGGTCTGGGGAACACGTACATATACCCAGAACTAAAAAAAAAAAAAACTTTCCTCACGATTGCACCTTTTTTCGAGCTTCTGCATTTTATTTTCAATATTTTTCGAAAATTCGAGAATTTTCGAGTTTTCAAGGAATTTTCGAGTTTCCAAGGAATTTTCAAAAAATTTTGCAAAAAATGATACAGTAACTTACTGTAAATGGCTCTGGGACCTCAGAAATGGTCTGGGGAACAGACCAATCTGATTGTAACCAATTCTGATTGAAGAAAAATCTGATTGGTTAGTATACCAATCAGATTTTTTCTAAAATAATTTTAATGTATCCAATCAGAATTGCCTACAAATAAAGGTGAAGTTTTAAAACCCTAAAGCTTGAAGCCTGTTAGTTGCAGTGTATATGTATTTAAGGGCATGCTGAAAGGCCGCTGACGTGGAGCTCCGGAGGGGGTAGGTGACCCAATGGGCAAAAGGCACGTACAGCGCTAGAAGTGCACTATAATGGAGGGGCTACATAGCACTGGTTGGCGCATCATTTTGACATCCATATCACTGTCTTGGTCCTCCAGAATTGGTTTGTTAATTAATGAACGTTCAGCGTTAATTTACTGCCGCGGTTGTACATTATCAATAATGCACTGTATCGCTAAACTGCAATACTGTGTGTTTTTAAATAGGGCCAGTAGACCTCTAAAAGGCCTAACACTAAATTTGTCCAAAAAACTTATGGGGGGGGGGTTTAGTCCTCAAAAGGACTTTTGGGTCCCAAATTGTGTGAATACAGGAGTGGTTAACAACAAGTGCTAATCCACCACACTAAAATTCACACACAATAAGCTTCAAAAGCATGGAAAAAAACTCTATAACACCTACACTGTCAGGTCTCCACTAAACTCACTTTAATACACTGACAAAGTGGCACCTGTCTAGCTGCCTTTTATACCCAGGGGGTTGGCACGGGTAAAAACAGCTGCCATTGGTGAATTTGATACATGAAAATCGAAAATGTTTAAAGGTGGGTTCGGAAAATCCGCGGATTGGCATGATCTGCCATGGAACCAGGTTTGGTTCCTCAATCCGGTCCATCTCTAGTTAGATGCAAATTAGAATTGGTTACAATAAAATTAGAATCTAATTGTAACCAATTCTGACGTGAAAAGAATGTGATTGGTTGGTATACCAATCAGATTCTTTCTGAAAATTCTGATTGTAACTAATCAGAATAGGATTCTTTTAGAAAGTTCCCTAGACCATTTCCCAGGGCCCTTTACAGCAAGTTAATGTATAATTTTTGCCAAATTTTCGAAAATTCTTTAAAAATTTGAATTTTCTAGATTTTTCGAAAATTTTCGAACGCAGTTCTGAAAAAATTTGGAAAGCGGAATTCCGGAAAATCCGCGAGATCGGAAATCCGCCGCGGATCCAGTTTCGGATCCGCGAACTGGCCATCTCTACTTGCAGCAATTGCCCATCATTTGAAGTTTCCAAAGCTCTGCATAGTTTTGTGTCATTAGCAAACACAGAGACCTTGCTCCCAATACCTATTCTATGTAATTTCTAAACAGATTATAAAGAAGTGGCCCCAGTACAGAACCCTGAGGCACTCCCCTTAGAACTTTATCCCACATAGATGTAGCTCCTTTGACCATAACTCTGTACAAGATCCAACAACCAATTTTCTATCCATGTACAAATGTTTCCCTCTAAGCCAACAGACCTCAGTTTATACATTAGTCACCTGTGTGGCACAGTATCAAAAGCTTTAGCCAAACCCAAGTATACATCCACTGAAATGGCAGAATTGAAATTCTTACTTAAAATCCAAACAAGTTCTAAATTTTATAAATCCATGCTGATTACTAGGGATGGCCGGTTCGCGGATCCGAACCCGGATCCGCCGCAAATTTATCCCGTTCGCGAACGGCGGATTTTTCCGGATTTTCTGGATTTTCCGCCTTCCGAACTTCCGATTCGCGGATTTTTCGTATTTTCGAAAATTTTAGAAAATACAAGGATTTCTCTTATTTCCATAAATACATATTTTCGAAATTTTTTTAAATTACGAGGATTACTCGGATTTTCGAAAATACGTATTTTCGAAAATACTAGTTTTCTCGTATTTTTGAAAATTTTCGAAAATACGAAAAATCTCGTAATTTCGAGGGTATTTTTCATTTTGATGGGTCTGCTCGCGGATTCCCGAGTTTTGCGAAGTTCGGACATCTCTACTGATTACTAGGGATGGCATAGAACTCGAACTCGAACCCGAGTTCGAGCCGAACTGTTCGAGTTCGAACGGACCCGGACTTCTCGAACTATCTTGGACGCGGACTTTCGATATTTCCCGGACTTTCGATGATTTATCGAATGTTCCAACGTTCGAATCCGCGAGTAAAATGTACATGGTATCTAGGCGCGAACATCGAATCTGCGAGTAAAGTCTCCATTACAGCCTATACGCGAGCATCGAATCTGCGAGTAAAATGTCCATGTTACCTCGAACGTTCGAACGCGAAAGCTCGAAAGTAGCGCGCGTTAGAGTAAAATCGATTTTACGAAAGTCCTGGATATTGGAACATGCTCCCCAGACCATTTCCCAGGTCCCACAGCCATTTACATTAAGTTACCATTAATATTTTAGTTGTATTTGACTCGAACTTTTCGAACTATTTGCCTCCCATAGACTTTAATGGGTCCGTTTTCGAACTTTCGAACTTTTGAACTTTTACAATAGTTCGAAAGTTCGAAAACGGACCGAACTTTCAATAGTTCGACCATCTCTACTGATTACTATTTATAAGCTAAGTTCTGGAAACAACGTCCAGAATATGATCCCATAACAAGGTTTCCAGTATCTTCCCTTCCACTGATGTTTACAGGTCTATAGTTACCAGGCTGGGAATGACTACCTATTTTGAATACTAGTATTACATTGGCTTTTTTCAATCCAGATGCACATCACCAGACACAAGGGAACGTGAAAAGATAAGGAACAGTGGTCTAGAAAACACTGGACAAAGCTCTCTTAAGATCCAAGGATGTATTTCATCTGATCCTGGGACTTTATTGATATTAAGTTTGTCTTATTGTTTCTGTACAATAACCTCCATCAGCCTGCATGAATATTCCTCATTTATACCCTTCATTTTATTAAAATTCCCACAATAAGGACTAGGATTCTCTATAGTATACTGAGGAAAAAAACACCTGTTTAGCACATTAGCCTTTTCGGCATTACTATTAGCTTTATTTCCTGAAATATCAGATTTCCTCACAACTGAGGAAAAAGTAATGTAATATTATAATTCATTTTTTTATGAACAAATAAATACAAATTGTAAGCAATAACTACACAGGACAATGGGCGTGAATGTCATTCAATTCAAGTTCCAAGTTCCAATCTTCACAGAGTACTATTTTCTAAGGAAGCGACTAGGTAAATAAGCCAGAAAAGGGTCCAGGGCCTTGGAGCAACTGCACCACCATAAAACTTTTGCCAAAATTCCCATTATTTACATGTGTGTGCAGCAAATATATGGTTTACGATTTAAATATTAATTTACCAGTTTACCTTTTAAGTTCCACCAATTTGTTTTATGAGCAGTCCCGACTTAAGTCAATATATACTAGAGAATTAACCCCCTGATACTTTCTTCTAGTTAGAGCCATACTATGCAGATAAGATAAAGTATTCCATCACCATAATGACAGCAAACCATTTTATTAAATTCAGGTAGTATGAAAAAAAATGGACATTATTTCACTGAATTGTTTTATACAGTGGCCATCAGGATACCATTCATAATTTAAAAAATGAAATTCCACCAGAATTAAGCAATTAATAAAACTAGTCCTAGTAAAATAACTGTTGCATGACCATAATAAAAAATACATTCATGATTGTATCTTACTGGATAAAACACTAATGAGTGAGTTAGGTACACCATGTAAAGTCTATAAAACATGCAGATTACAGACTCACAATTAAAAATCTGATGGAATATTAGCACACGGGAAATAATCTAAAAAAGAGTTCAAAAACCACTAGACAGAATTAAACTGCCAATAAGGTAAAACAATAAATATCTGCAATTTTTTTTTAAAAAAAAACCCTGTCTTCTGTCTATTACTTTTACCTCTCTTTTTGTGTTTTACATCATTTAAAGTTTAGTGGTTGGGACAGTGTTAATTATACAATGTAACATAATATTCGAGGCATATTCTGAACAAATCTCTTTTTCCACCTCAAAAAGAACCAGTAGACCTTGTAAACCACATCAAATCTAATAAAAGTGTAAAAAAAAAAAAAGTATTCTTATATTTAATAAGGATTGACAGAATGCCACACATACTTTGAATTTAAAGCCTTCAGTCTTCTGATTCACAAAATTTTCAATGATATAGGCATGAAACATAAACACAATTGTTTTCAATTGTTAATGTACAGAACAGCCAATAGGCTTCTCCTAACTAGAAGCTTTTTGAAATTCATGGAATTTTATACAGTTACTGAACTAAATCTTAATTGTGGAATATATGGCAAAACAATAAGAACACATAGGGCACGGCCACACTGCAACACAAACGCAATCGCACACGGAATCGCATGCGATTTCATGTGCGATTTCGTTGCGTTTGTGCATGCGTTTTTTCAGTAAGTATTGGAAAATGCACGCGATTGCGATTAAAAAAATGCAGAACGCAAACGCAAATGCAACGCACCCAAAAATGCACGTTTTCGGTGCGTTGCCACGTTTTCAATGATATGAAAAAAATGCAAGTGAAAACGCATGCGCAAACGCAAAAAATGCGCAGCATTGTGGTCTAGCCCATACTCAGATATTTTTAGAATATTGGATATTCCTAAATTGTTTTACCTTACCATTCTATGATATGCCATGAAGGAATATTTCATTATACATTATGTTAACAAACAGACAACTAGAAAACAAATAATAATTTATTACTATTTATTACTATTAAAGGGTAACTGTGGTGTCTATACAAGTGATCTCTATTTAACAGAGCTCTTTCATACCTGTCTGTCTGGGGCTCTGACAGTCACACAATGTTCTGTGTAAGAAGCCCCACCCCCAAATCAATCTTTTCTGAATCTATTTACAGACCTGCAACCATTCTCTGTCCTTTCCTCTACCTATGTACACCTTAGGTAAAGAAAAATGTTTTCTTTTCAGACTTGTGGCTAGCTTTAAAAATGATTTGGAAGTTTATAATGTAACCTTATGATGCAGCTGATGCTCTGTTACAGCAGTGGGCATGCTCCAACCTTAAACTTGGAGGCAACCTCAAAATTCTGGTAATTTCACTGATCACAGTACTAGCAAGAAAAAAAACACCCTTTATACTGCTGTAACTTTGGATAGACTGCAGCTATAAGCATAATCCTGGAGTCATTTTAAATAAATATTAAATTAATATTTTAATAAAGGCACCTTGTATGGAGACCACAGTTACCCTTTAAAATGTATTTTATTCACAAACAAATTATTTCTTATGTTAAAGGGCAACTGTGGTCTCAAAACAAGTTAGGATTAAATGAAAGCCTGCAGTATTTCCTTTACACTGAGCCAACAATCACACCTCTGGCTTCACCCTGTGAGAAATGATATAGAGGTGAATGTTCAAACTTCCTGCTTCCAGTAGGTTGTGACATCACCTTACTTCTGCCGGCCCTTTTCCCCAGGGGGAGAAGCATGCTCAGTAAATACATATTGCTGGGGAAATCAGGAAGTACCTGAGGAAAAAATTGACAGTTGAGAAGGGGAGCCTATTAATGCAGACAGAAACTGGTCACATGACTACAAGCAGGTCACATGGCTGAAAACAGGAAGAGTTCAACCTGGAAGTTACATTGCTGAACTTTTGTAGCAATAGCTTCTCACAAATTTTATCTAGAGATGTGAATTAGGTTTTATTTTGAAGGTAATATGAAAGGCTTTTTATAACATTCTTACTAGTTTGGAAGAATTGGAGACCACAGTTACCCTTTAAGCTTAGTGTGAGAACCAGGTTCTCACACTAGACACAAAAAAGCTACATTGTTGATCTTTGTAAGAAATAGCTGGTAGGCAAAAACATTTGAACCTATCTAGTGTCATTTATATTTTAGCTTAAGTTATCCATTAAAAGAATAGCTGTTTTTTCATGTAGGGTAACATTTTTACAGTATTGAAAACAAATGTTGGTGTTCTCGTGAGGATTATGTAAAAAATAAATATTTTATTGGTAGAGATAGTTATAAATTGTATTGTCCAGCACAGTTACACATTTCTAAGCATGCTTTATGCATTCCCTGCCACATTAAAGCTTTAAAGTGATAACAATAATATTTCAAAGAGGTAAGAAATTCAATTAGCAGCAATTGAGTTTTATCAAGTAACACAACTGTGGGATTTAAAACTTGGATTCCAGCTGGTATTTTAATGAAGTGTGTGTGGACAGCACAAACATCTCTGTCACCCAACCAGCTGAGTTCCATAGAAAGGGACACCATGTGTAAAAAATCCTATTCATGAAGTATGAAGACTGTTACATCAACACTTCACAGCTTTCTCATCCCAGTCCATTCTTCTCAGCAGTGCAAAATGTCAACTGCTCTTCAGTCCTAGTCTAGAGTTATTAAATATTATACTAAATATTTTATACCATTATTATAAAAAGACTTAGTCCTAGTTTTTCAAATACCTTTCTATCGAAGACTTTCAGAGCAGTTCATTTGTTAGAAGTTATGATAGTGGTGAAAAGGAGATTATTTGGAAACAAAGTTAACTGAATAACATTTTCTTGTTCCTGTTGTACATACAACAGATAAAAATGAGACAGACAAACTATCAAATCACAGACAAACTAACAAATTACAGACAAACTAACAAACGGTGTGCTTAAACTTATGGTTCTGTAGACACCAATAGACTGATGGAATAAGAGGTTCAAAAGTATGTGCCTGTGGTATTCTTTTAAAAGCAAACAATCAGATGTTTTTTTTTTAATGGTTAACTGCAGATAGATAATATTAAATGAAAGGACATCTGTAGAATTATTGCTGATAAATCCCAAACTGAGAGGGGTGTGGAGTTTGTACTGTACGGTTGTCCTTTAATAGCACAGGAAAACTTTTGCACATTTTATTGAATCAGCCTGCAGGTGTTCTAGCTCTGGTGTACCATGGAAAGAGTATGTTCATATGCACACTGACAACAAACAGGGAGCTGTAACACCTACCTTCATTCTCCTCTTCTTTTCAGGTTCCCACGGGTTACCAAAAGGTAAGGAGCACGGAGTTAACACTTCAACTTAAAAGGCAGGTTTTTTTGTGCAACATTTTAATTGAATTGCTCTAGTTCAGGGTTGCCCATTCCTCCAGGTGTATGCAAACTACAACTCTCAGCTTTGCAGGATGAACATCAATTCTCTAGTTCTACTAAACCACAAAACCCCAAGTTTTGTGCAGTTAAACCAAATTTGTGATGAAACTGTCTATCTCTGATATTCAAAGCATGTACACACAAAGTGAATTACAAAGTTAATAACACAAAAGAAAGTTAAAGGTTTTATTTATAAAACTAATTCTTTGACAGAGAAATGTACTCATTAGCAAAGGAAATTGTTCAGCAAGATGTAAGCACAAATCAGCTATGTATATATTTAGCTTGTGAAGGCTGACATTAGCAACATGGTACTTCTTTTAAATTCTACTCCTGTAAAAATATACAGAGAGCCACTTTACTATGTTTTCTTTTAACATTTAAGTAGGATTAACCCATCATTTCCTCAGGGTGTAACCTATATAAAACCTTGGCAATGGTTATACTGTGGAAGGAAAATTTACCAGGAAATCAAAAGGATTACAAAACAATGTACAGAGAAATAATTGTATTTGCAACAATGAGAAAACATACCAACAGTGTAACCAGGCTAATATTATACACACATGAGAAGGTGGCAAAGACGCCGAGTATACCATTTAGCACATGTGGTTATTCAATAATTACAGACGGCCCCCCATATTATCTATTGGGGAGTCAATAATCCAAGTTCTGCCCATATTGTCAGTGCAAAGTTTATTCAACACAAAAACATGACAGTAGTGCCCTCATAGTGCTCACTAAATAGTCTCCAAAGAGGAATCTATAGATAAATATAAGGATGATTCCAATTACAAAGAGTCAAAAGAGAGAATGGAGAGAAATATAGATAATACAGTTAAGCAGATTATGGATGTAAAAAAGAGGAACTATTTTAGAGACATGCTGGACTATAAAGAGAATAATGTATACAAGAAATATCAGACCCAGTCTAGAGGCCGCAGAAGGCACAATAGTGTATCATATAAGAAAGCGGACATAACACATAGTGATACATGGTGATATGTATCAGGATGGATCCTCTCCTGTGTCCTCATCGCGACAAGAACGTGGGATGCCGCGGTACACATCCACGTCTGAAATTCCACAACCACAGGTGAATATGGAATGGACAATAGAAAAAAGAGCAGACGACCCAAAAACATCACATATAATCGCAAGTATAATCATGATGATCGTTTAAACTCAAAGGACAGAGACTCAGAGGGAGACAGGAGTTGGATCCAAGAAAAGAGGTATCATGGAAACTGAACAAGAAAGCAATGTCATAAACTTATCGGATAAACTCCTCACAAATGAAACTCACTCTCCTGGAAAAGGGTCTGTCATTGTGCCCTAGTAATGACTTTAACCTTTTAGACACTGTTTTTGATGTTAATAAATTTGTCAGGAAATTAATATTGAAAAAATGGTTCATCATCAGTGAACAACAGAAGTTGGGAACTAGTATAGAGTCACCCATTAATGTAAATATGGAGGTTGATCAGGACACACAATGTTTAAATAACCTACAAATTTTAAAGGCTGTAGGCAAAGGTACAGACCCAATGAGAGGCTTTCTAGGAGTAGATATAAGGGAACATAGAAGTAAGTTTAGGAGTAAATCTTTTTATCCGGTTAACCTATGTACCCCATGTGTCGAAATGTTTCAGGGTCTAGTTGAACAAGATATTTTAAGTCAACTTACCTTGCGTACCTTCGTTCCCAGCAGGGTTGAATCACACCTGTTGGTGGTTCTAGCGAGCAGACCGGCTGGTCTCCATAATGGGTTACAGGTGGTAGTTCTCCCTATAAAGGAAATGACGGATGCAAGTTCCCTTTGCATATATATGATTAAGGACTCGTCCAGAGTCTGAAACGCGTCAGGCGTCTTGTCTTTATTATGTGTTTCACTATAGCACTATGTATGGACTGTTCAATAAATAGCTTTTTAACCGCAAGGCTACCGAGGTGGCGTTCTTCTTTCCGGAAAGTCAGCTTTGATTTCTGATTGTAGCATATGCAGATCCAGCGAAGGGTCTGGGGCGGACTGCACCCGGACCAACACTGAATAGCGGTGAGTGAATTCTATCATCCTCTTTTACATGTACGTATATATATAAATGCAAGAGATGTTTACATAAGATAAAGTGTCTGGACTACAGTGAAGTGAGGGGCCTGGGGCTTATGCACCCAGACCAACTAGAATATGGAGTAAGCATTATATGTACACTAACTTTTGTTATATACACACAGCATATGAATATTAGGCTGTTACATACATGCAGCATACATATATTTGGCTGTTATATGTTTGAGTACAGCACATTCCCCATTTTCCCTTTTTCGCTTGAAATTTTATCTATGGTTTTCTCTACATACAGCAAGTTAAACCACATCACATACAGTATACCAAAAACCTTATCAATTACCATACTCTGTTTTGGTTGTCGCTCAAAGGACATAAAAATATAAAGAGAAGATTAAAAGAAATTAAGATCAATTTGTTTAAAAGTTCTTATCTATGTTAAAATCTGATAAAACGTATAAAAATATATACTTTTTGGTAAAAAGTGAAGGTCCACTTATCAAGTGTAATTCATAACCTTTCTTCACTACCATCTGGGGTACAAGAGTAAAAACATCACCTTCAAGACATTTAAGGTGCACTATGTCTTTAAAATTACTCTCAGCAAACATTCTGGCTACCAATATTCATAATCAGGGAGATTCAATACAAGTTCTTCAGGCTCATTTAGCCAGAGCCGCTATCGCTCTGGATAAATGCTCCTTTCGCTATTCAATATCGCATTTGCGAATCTGAGTTGATCCCGATAAAAGATTTACCTACTGCGGGATTTTAACCCCAGCGATTTACTGGCGTTAAAATCCAGTGCTAAATACCTGCGCATCCACTAATGTGGATTTAGCACAACTTAAACTCCATATATTTGCCCAGCAAGAGTGGGTAAATCGGCCCCTTATCGTTACAAATGGTGCTAATTTTGCCCCAACCAATCAGATGTTAGCTTTTAAATGTTAAAGGACAACTAATGCCACAGAACAACACTGAACCAGAAGGCAGAACACCTTGATATAAAACCAGTAATCTGTGTCTTACCTATCATTTTCATACGGGCGCAGGAAAATTTATCTAAATAACATATGGTTTGTGCTTTACTTCTCAGCATTCTAGTATCACACAGTTTGGTCAACGACCATTATGTTCTGCACATGCTCAGTCCTTAGCAATGGCAGAAACTTGTTATGGCCACACTCATTAATAATCTCTATCCAATCCTTTTACAGGACAGATAAAGCAAGGAAGAATGTGACTGAGGTTGGGAGGTGGGGTCTGACACTGCACATACTCACAGATACTTCATCCAGTTCTTAATAGGCTTACATTTACTTTAATACTATTTACTGGAGTGATATTTTATAGCTTGTGGGTGTTTTTAGGTGGGTTGTTTTCAGATTATGGAATATAAAAATGTGGGTTTATTTCTCCTTTAAATAAGGCTGAATACACACCAGAAGATATTTTCGGCTGACCAACTGATTCACTGCACTTTCGGTCGACCGAAAATATCTCCTGGTTTGGGGCGGCTGCCATGATCGGACTTTTTGGAAAATTCTAATCAATCGTGCGGTTCCCTATAGGACCGCATGGTCGATCGTTCACAAATTCAGCCGTGGCCCAATTTGCTGCGACCGATGGACATTTGTCCCGGCCAAGTGCTCACTCGTAGCGAGCTCTCGGTCGGGACAAATAGTCCTTCCATGTGTACCCAGCCTAAGAGCTGATTGGTTGGGGCAAAAATAGCACCATTTTTAACGATTAGAACTTTTATTGAATCTCCCTGATAGAGTCTTATATTCATACAAGAGAGGGAATTCATATGTCTATAAATCAGAGCCAATCTCACTTTGTTTAAATGCTATTTTGTGCATTATTTTGCATTCCAACATTTGTTCCAGTGCCATGTTGGAGTCACATTTTGTACAATAAATATTTAAATGCTTTATTTGCTCTAGGGATCTGAATATCCCTTATATTGGCTGAAATATGGGTACTTTTATATGTTTTATACATATAGATAAGAACTTTTTTAAAAATTTACCTTAATTTCTTTTTATCTTTTTTTGTCATTTGAGCACAACCTAAACAGAGTACTTTATATATTTCTTTGAAGTGAAATTTTTTGGAGTGCTGTTATATAAATATTTGCCACTGGCACTAGAAGCTGTATAACAGCTAGGTTTGTTGCCAGTTTATGAGATTTATTGCATTGCAGGAGGTAGGAATGCCACCGAGAGGGGGAGATTGGGAACTTAACCTTAAAGGGGAAGTTCAGTGCAAATACATATGCTTTTCAGAAAAAAGAGCAGTATTTTTTCATCCCAATGACCTAAATCTGCCAGTTCAGCATTTTGTCTGTGTATAAATAAATGCAACCGAAATACTGACTTCCTGTTTGCAGGACCCCTAGTAGAGACCGTTGTGGTCTTGCCCTTGACCCAGTGCCTGGGTTGATTCAGTTGCTCAGTAGAGATCTGAGCATATTTGACCCATCCAACAGCCAATCAGTAGAAATAACTGTTAGGAACATTCCAAGAATATGGTGCATCCTGGGAAGAAGAAGGACCGTTAGAACCTGAAATGGCAGCTCACTAATGTCAACAGCAGGGAACAACAAAGGGTATGAAATCAACTTTTCAAAATGAGAGAGAATATGTAGAACAACTAAGAAGGCATTACACAAACTAACAATTTAACAAATATTGATCATTTCCACTGAACTGTCCCTTTAAACAAAGAGAGGTGTGGTGGGTGCATGAATTGGTGTGAAAGGCAAAGGCATGTGTTAATTTAAAGGGCATGCCCACCTCCAAAATTCCCCCTCTGAGCATGTGCTCCGAACTCCCGAACTTCAGTAAAAGTTTGTAAGTTCGTACCCATTAAAGTCAATGGGGAGTGATAGTTCGAAAAGTTCGGATGATTTACAGATTAAATAACAATAGTAACTTACTGTAAATGGCTGTGGCACCTGGGAAATGGTCTGGGGAGCATGTCACTATCACCAAAACCTGTTTAAACACTTCTTACTTCATGATCAGGCGATTCTCGGGTTTGCACAAGCTACATCCGAGGGTTACAGGCAATTCGAGGGTTACTGAACGATGCTTTCGAGGATGAAGACACACACAGGTCGTCTTCATCAGGACAAAAGTGCAAAAACAGGGCTATTCCTTAAATACCATCATGTGATAAAACCACACCCCATCCACAGCTGTGAATACAATCATGATCAGTGAATCCTTAACTCACTTCTATTTCAATATACAGTGATGTAATATTAAAAATTTAAAATATTAATAATTTTTAATATATCACTGGATATTGAAATAGAAGTGAGAATCTTTGATATATTGGTCAATTTATCTGGTGTGGTAAGTGGAACTACACAACCTGGTGGCACCTGGAAATTTTGAAAAGATTGGATGAGTGCAGAAGTCATACAATATAGACTTACCTATTGCTGTTAGTTTTAATGTTTATTTACTGTACTGATAGATTTGTATATTTAAATTTACTTGTGTACACTAGAGATAGCTGAAACTCACCAGTTTCGTTCCTTTTTCGGATTCTAGGATCTCGGGAAAATCTCGAAGATGCGAAAATCTGAAAACATAACGAATTTTCGATTATTATCGAATGCCTAAGGCTATTTTCGGTAATTTTCTAAAATAGCCATGAACGTTCAATAACCCTCGAAAATACGACCGGAGACTTCTTTCGAGTTTCCGATCACATTTTCGAGGCTATTTCGATAATCCTCGAACATTTCGATATTTATAGAAAATAGGCTCCTAAGTCCCGAAATCCAAATTATCTGTCCGGATTCAGACGGATGATTTGGATTTCGGATTCGAGGGGTTCCGTGTCGGATGCGGGTCTGAATCAGACCCGGATCCCAACTCTAATGTACACTTATTATTTACACTAGTTCATAACGTTGAACAAAACTCTTTTTGGTCAGCAAGTAGTTCTATGGATCGTATTAAATTTACTGAAACTGATTCAAACCTAATTAAAACAGAATTTTTAAATTTTTTAGTAATTTTTGACTTGACTGTGATTTTTGACTTCTGAATTTTCGACAACGATTCAAAGTATGGTAAGTTTTGAAATTCTAAAAATTCCACCAGATCCACAGATCTATGAAACTGGCAATTCTGATTTGACTCAAATCTATTCTTAACTAGTTGTTTAGAGATGTAGTTTCAAGCCCCAACATTTCAATAAAGCTAGCCATGCACATGTGACTGTTGTAGTGTATGGCAGCACAGATTCCATTGGAATCTATCTGCAATATGTAAAGACAGCCATATACATGCGCCCCACTGACCTCCCATGTACTTAACTTAAAGTAAAGGGAGCTAATGCAACTGAAATTTTCCATCCAAACCAATCCTCCCCCCCATTTTCACTACTAAAGCATTACACTTTAACTATGTTGCGAAAATCTGCCGCTTCTTCCTTTGCAATATAGCCAAAATCTGCAGGTTCCTTTCTCTCCCGACCACTGCTATGTTAATGCATGATCTCATCCAATCGTGCATGGACTATCGCAACCAACTACTTTCTGGTCTTCCTGCTTCCCACCTCTCTCCCCTTCAGTCTATATTTAACTCTGCCACACGTATTGTTTCACTCTCTAATAAACCGGATCCTAAATCTCCTCTGTACTGGACAACAACCTGGCTCCCCGTTAAACAGCACATTACATACAAAATCCTTCTCCTAACATTTAAATCCCTTCGCTCTACTGCTCCTCCCCATATGTTCCTGCCCGTACCCTCCGCTCATCACAGAACCAGCTCCTGTACACACACCCAACTTGGACTGCTTCCTCTCGCCTTAAACCTTTCTCTCTTGTGGCTCCCATCCTCTGGAATTCTATTCCCCTCTCTCTATGTCAAGAAACCTCAATTAGCAGGTTTAAATCTATCCTTACATCCTACCTATCTGGTTACCAGCACAGTATATGATTGTTTTATTTGCACTGCATACCTCTCACGTATTATGGTGTATTAGAAGGGGCAGTTTTGTGTGTGGTGTATTAGAAGGGACAGTTTTGTCAGTACCATGCAATGTGCATCCTGCCACATGTATAGGAACCTGGAGCAGACGTTCCAGGGAACCTATGTCTGTGTCAGGTGGGAGTGGGTTGCCGTTTGGAAGCTGATGTGGAGAGTCAAAGGGGGCAGCTTGCAGCATTGCAGGGATTGGCAGAACTGGGGGGTCAGCAGGCACTGGCTGGGGCCAGTATAGAGGTGGGTGGAAGTGGGACAGGGAAGGGTGAGGGGAAGTTTTGTTAGGGTTACTATGGGAAGTGGAGGATGGAAGGGTAGAGTGGCTTCTTCCCAGATTGCCCATCCCAACAGATTTGCCGCCGAGGAGGGCACCTTGGAATAAACCTGTATGGAGGGGGCTAGTCCCTTGAGCACCCAGGGGACTGCCATCTCTGATACAAGGGAGGAGGAATAAAGGATCTGGAATGCAAGGCAGGTGGTACTGGTAGGGGACTCTATTATAAGGAAGGTAGATAGGGTAATCTGCCGCCAAGACCCTACAAGCCGAACTGTGTGTTGCCTGCCTGGTGCTAGGGTTCAGCATGTGGTGAATTGTGTAGACAGATTATTGGGTGGGGCCGGGTGTGACCTGGCGGTCTTGGTTCACATTGCTGCCAATGACAAAGTTAAAGGAGGAGGTGAGTTCCTTAAACATGATTTCCGAGAGCTTGGGGCCAAGTTAAAAGCAAGGACCTCCAGGGTAGTGTTTTCAGAAATACTATCGCAGCCATGTGCTAAGCCAGAGAGACAGCAAGAGCTTAGGAGTATTAATGCGTGGCTAAGAGAGTGGTGTAAGGAAGAAGGGTTTGGGTTTATTGAGAACTGGGCAGACTTTGCTGTCAGCTACAGGCTCTAGTAGGGATGGTTTGCACCTCACTGATGGTGGTGCAGCTGTTTTAGGGGAGAAGATGGATAGAGGGTTGGAGGAGATTTTAAACTATGGGGGACTTTAATTACCCTGACATTGATTGGTGTAGTGGAACTGCCATCACAGAAAAAGGCGATGAGTTCCTGAATTTGCTGCAGGATAATTTTCTCTCACAGGTAGTTGAAGTTCCTACTAGAAAAGGAGCTCTGTTGGATCTGGTAATATCTAACATTGTGGAGAGCATTATAGATATAAAGGAAAGGGTTAAGAGAAGGGCAACTAAATTAATAAGGGGATTGTGGGAGCTTGAATATGTAAGCTGGAGAAAAGGTGCTTGTGTGGGGATATGATTACTGTGTATAAATACATTAACGGCCCATACAATAAACTATCTGGGGCATTGTATACCAATAGAACATGTCAGAGGAAACAAGGACATCCCTTAAGACTAGGGATGGCCGGTTCGCGGATCCGAACCCGGATCCGCCGCGGATTTATCCCGTTCGCGAACGGCGGATTTTCCGCCTTCCGAACTTCCGATTCGCGGATTTTTCGTATTTTCGAAAATTTTCTAGATTACGAGTTTTCACGTATTTTCGAAAATTTTCGAAAATACGAGAAAACATGTAATTTCAAAAATTTTAGAAAATACAAGAATTTCTCTTATTTTCATTAATACGTATTTTCGAAAAATTTCGAAATTACGAGGATTACTCGTATTTTTGAAAATACATATTTTCGAAAATACTAGTTTTTCTCGTATTTTCGAATTTTTTCGAAAATTTGCGGATCCTCGAGCGGACCGGATTTTGCGAAGTTCGGACATCTCTACTTAAGACTTGAAAAAAAAAGGTTTAGGCTTCAAGTTCAGAAAGGGTTTTTCACTGTGAGATGAGTTTCTGCAAACAAGGAATGTTACAAGTTACTGGTATTGATACATAAAGTAGAGTTGATCCAGGGGAATTTCCGATTGCCACTTGGAGTCAGGAAGGAATTTTTTCCTCCTTCATAAATTTAGTGGGTTTTTTTGCCTTCCTCTGGATCAACAGTTAGGCAGGAAATGAGGATATTGCTAGATGGGTTGGACTGGATGTACGTATGTCTTTATTCAACCTCAAATACTAAACTAAAAACTCCAGTCTCCAGCACTTATACCCATTTCATTTTATCTCTGTGTTACCCACCTAATTAGATTGTAAGCTCTACGGGGCAGAGACCTCATTACCTCTTGTGGCAAGGCTCTAGCACTTCTATTTATATAATTTATATATTTATGTACTGAACTATCTATGTATTTATCCCCCTTGTATGACTTTATTGTATTTTAATACTGTATAGCGCTGCGTCCCCAAGTGTCGCTATATAAATAAACATATACATAAATACATACATACATAGTTTAAAGAAAGTAATTAAAAAAAGTTCCAAGACTGACACCCAGTTGACACTTGCTTCAAAATATTTCCTCATCTATATGTCATATTATGTTTTACTATGGGAGGAACTGTAAGATTTTAGCTTATAACCTTATACAGTTCCAGAAGGAGAAGGAAACCAGAAGCCACAAGGGGGTAGGTTATAATAAATAATGTTAATTTAAGGGATATTAGGCCTGCGGCCTCATGCTTTTATGTGGTCACGAGACTTCTAATATCCTTATAATTTACAGTTGGGGATGCATTGTCCACTATACAATGACTGATCAATGGCTCAGATAGTGCTTAACTCCAATCCAACTTTTTCTTGAATATCCTCTCCAGAAATTGATTAGCACTGTGGTGCAATAATATTTAATGTGATAGTATATATTATGTAGACAAAGCAGTTAGCTACCAGTGTATATCATTCATCAGATGGATCAACTAAATTTCATCAACTTTAGTTTATAGGGTCCCTTTCCCAGTTTTATCATCAATATCATCATTCTTAGCATAGTGTCAGAAGGGGCTTTAAATCTTAGCACCCTCTGTTACCATGTTACCAGCATTCTAATTTAACAGACTTAACTTTTGTAAAAGGGCTAAATTGTAACAGTGCCTTAATGGAGTTGGTGTAATTATATCTATCTATATTTATGTCTAAATATATATAGAGATCTATCTATATATATATATATATATATATATATATATATATATTTATATATATATACTTAACCTGGGTGCCTCCTAATACTTTCATACAAAGATTTGATGTATAGGGATTTCTTGCTTTTGAAAATTATGTCTGCAGAGATGCCAGTTGTGGTTGTTGGCTATTTAGCGATACCACGCCTTTAACAATCGTTAAAACTGTTATTAATCTATGATCAATATCGTAAATCTACTACCTCAATCATAGATTTACAATCCCCTATAGAATATCATTGCGGTATTTTACTACTAAATTAACGAACGTTCGCCATAATGTAACATTAACATAACATATTTTTACGGCCACTGTCATACATTAAATATAATGTATTGCTATAACCTTGAAATATGTCCCTATGAATGGACCTGCCAGTGGAATATACTCTGGTGGTTTTGGTCAGCTCAACCAGGCCATAGACAACAATATATCCATCCTATAATCATAGCTCATCTCTTCTCTTGGCAACTTCCACTCCCTGTCGATAATTAGAGATGGGATCTGGGTTTGACACGGAACCCCTCAGTTCCGAAATCCAAAAGATCCATCCGAATCCGGACTTCATAAGACATTTTCGATAATTTTAGCAAATATGGGGCTATTTTTGATAATTTTTATAAATAGCCTCTAACATTTGAAAATCTTCGAAAATACGAACTCAAAAATGGTCTCCGATCGTATTTTAAAATTTTTTTGAACATTCGAGGATATTTTCAAAAATTATTAAAAATAGCCCTGTACTTTCAAAAATTATTGAAAATTTCCAAGATCCAGGAATCCAAAAACAGAAGGAAACTAGTGAGTTTCGGCCATCTCTATCGATAATTGATCAATTGACATCTAAAGAAACTTCTCCTAACTACTTTTGCTTTATTAATGATTAATGTTTATTTAGCTGTGCCTGGTGAGAACTCTGTGTATTAACTAATTTTATAGGCAAGGATCCCTAATTAACTTGTCACGTACAGGGCCGGATTTCCCACTAGGCCACCTAGGCCATGGCCTAGGGCAGCACAGCCACCAGGGGTGGCAAAAAATAAATAAATAAATAACTAAAAAAAACCTAAAAAATGTTAGGCAGCATTGCATCCCCATATTAAAGGGTATGTCCACCCTTCTTTTAAATTTTTTATATAGTGTAGGTCTTAGTCCCCCAGCCCCAACCTCCTTCCCCAAACATTACTTACCTTCCCTCTTTACTCCGCCGCACTGCCTGGCCCTCTGCTTGCGCAAAAATTCAAGCAGAGGGGCGGGACCGTCAGCCGCGTCTGTGATTGGCTGAGAGGCAGCCAATCATGTTGCGGCTGCCAGTAGATCTGAATGACGGAGGAAAGAGGGAAGGTAAGTAAAGATAGGGGAAGTTTCTTACATTAAAAATATAGCAGTTGGGGCTGGGGGATTAAGCACTACACTATATAAAATGAGTTTGTAGCTAGGGGGTGGAAGACCAAAACGGGAGGGAGAGGGGAGGGGGAGAATGGCTGCAGTGCGCATGCCAAACTTCTCCCAGAGGGGAGACAGGAGGCAGAGTCCTATATGGACTCTGCTAACCTCCTAGTGGGCAGTTTTTGGGACTTTGGGGGGGACTACAGAAGAACCATTTGGAGGTAAGGATTGTGAGGTAAGGATGTGAGGTAAGGATTTTTATTTACTACAGAGTGGGGCCAGTGGTGGGGGAATTATAGTTTTGGGGGTGGACATGCCCTTTAAATTTACACAACACACTTTAGTTGGCACACAGCAGAGCCTTACCAGTTTCTGTTTTAAGTGAAGCGGCAGGGCAGGTCTCTTTCCTGCTCACAAAGCTCCGCTTCAGCCAATAAATGACCGCGTACGGGAAGGGGGGCACAAGAAGTTAGCTGGCCTAGGGGAGAAAAAAAGTATAAATCCGTCCTTGGTCACGTAATCAGATTCTTGAATAAGAAATGCAATAGTAGATTTTTTATTCAAATCAATGTAATTTATATCCCAGAGACTTCTATACTTGTTAAATGCCAGTGAACCTAAGCAATGATCTCATACACTGGTGTTGGGCATGAAATAAATAAAAAATAAGCTTATGATAGCACTTGGGCAACAATTATCATTAGCAGAATACGATCGTAAATTTTATTGGCAGTTTGTTGTAGCAGCTTACAACATACTATCAAATTTAGAATGTTATACGGAAACCTTTCCACTTCTATTAAGATGAACACGGCAGTGTGTTTATTAATATGCCATCCATTCCATTACAACAGACACTGTTAAATACATTATTCTTTGGTATTTTGAATGCCAGCTGAACATTATTTTAATCAATATCTAAAAAAATAGGTTCAACCTTTGTAAACGTGTTTTGACATTATCAGGGCAATTTGTAAATGTTTAAAATTACAGTAAACGTTGTCAATACAAAATCCAGTTTTTTTTAAGCCATCTGAACTGTATTTATTTCACAGTTATAAGATCACAATAGGGTATTTTCAGGGTTATTCAATAAAAGTTCTTATAGTTAAAAATGGTGCTAATTTTGCCCCAACCAATTAGATGTCAGCTTTCAAATGTTAAATAACATTTTTGTTAACATTGATTGTTTGGGGCAAAATTAGCACAATTTTTAACGATAAAAACTTTTTTTGAATTTCCCTGTTTGAATGTAAGCTCTGAAATAGTGCCTGCTGTGAATGGATAAACTATTTGTAAAGGGCATAAACACAAAAATGGGAAAAAAATAGTATAATTCAATGTGGGTTTTTGATTTTACCTGTTTCCTTAACAATTTTATAGGTGAATTCGGAAAAGACCTCCAAAAGAGAACCCACAATCCCAATACCTAAGTCCATAGGGTGACTTCCCATCAAACAAAGAATCATATGTAATACCCTACTTTTAACCTTTAAATCCCTTCGCTCTACTGCACCTCCTTACTTATCTTCTATCTTGGTCCCTTATGTCCCAGGCCATGCCCTTCGCTCCTCGCAAGGAAATCTTCTCCACAGACGTCCAACTTTCACTGCTGCCTCCCACCTTAAACCATGGATGTCTCTCTTGCTGCTCCCTACCTTTGGAACTCTCTCCCTCTCTCCCTTCGCCTGTTGACATTAATACTTTCAAATCTAGACTGTTATCCCAGCAGAACAAATGATTGTTAGCCCCTTTAAGCACTTTGTACCCATCCCCCCCACTTGTGTCTGTATGTTGTCCCTCCCATTAAGATTGTAAGCTCTTCAGGGCAGGGATGTCATTCCTAATGTGTCAAGGCTTGTTGCACTTTATCAATTTACACATAATTTTATATATATATATATTATATATATATATATATATATATATATATAATGATGTATAATGATATATAATGTGTGGTATTGTTATACACTGTGGATAGTTGTCCTGATGAAGATGAACTGAGCGCCATTGAAACAAAATTTATTGTTTGGAACTAAGAGTGTGACCGGGAATTATCTATATATTAAGGATTTATATAGTGATTTTGGGTAATGGATACTTTACATATATAGTTCACATTAGCTAACACATTCTCAAGGGGAAAAAAATCTGGAACAATATGTCCAAAAAAAAAAATTGTCCAAAATGCAAAACAATTGACGTGTGTATTCTGTAATCATTCCAGCTCTGTGTCTTTATTTCAGTGGCTTTGAACAGAGAGACAGTTTTGTTCACATGGTTTATAAGCGGATTGTATTTTTTTAAACCATAATCTACAGCATTAAAGGGCAAATCATACTTTGTCTTTTTTTCATAAACAGCTGGAAGTGTAATAGAAATTGATGTTAAAACATGATTGTCTTCAAATAATTGTTTAATCAGGATTTGAAAAACAGACCAGTCAGGATGGATGACTGTGTTGAATATTAATTCTTTCTCTTATTTTTTCTCTTTAAGAAAGATAATGTTTTATGGAGCACCATTTGTTGTAACACGAATGTCATCTTTATTGAAAAGAGAAGGCATTTCACAGCTCTGTTATCATGTAGAAGGCTTGCTTTTAACATAAGGCTAGAGATCACAGGAGCTCCACTTGTTATGTGTTGGATTGTCTCCTGAGACATTTAGAAACTGTGCATGAATATGTAGACCTGCCGCAGATAAGCAAGGCAGATGTTTTACAACTGATGTCAGTGTAAACTGATTGCCAGTTTATTTGCCATTTCTGTACCTGTCAGTCAGCAACAAGCTGATGTTTGAAAGTAGCTCAGCTGTCTTCAAGAAAGCCAAATCAGTTCTGGAGTTTGTCCAACTCCTAAATGGAGTTTGTCGCTTAATAAAAACTATATATTTGAATCTTCTCCCATATGCCAGCTACAATTAAATTTTGGGAAAATAAGAATGAAATGTAATTTTATGATCAATCTGCATAAATTGTTTTTATTTTGGTACTTTCTCTTCCAATCTGGCAAGACCTCCAAAAAATGATTTACATCTGATTTTAGGAAATCTTTCCAAAATTTTCTCCTCCTCTTGTTTCTTTGCTTCAGTAGGTAATTTACATAGACATATTGACTGGACATCAGAACAGATTAGCCTTTGATTGTACTCTTGACAAATAAAATAGGTAGCATCATAGTGGCTATGAGTCCAGAGTCCAAATCTTCATTTGGCTACATCTGCAAGGAGGCTGTATGTTCTCCCCACACTTGCATGGATTGCTTACAGAGACTCCAGTTTCCCCCCAATATCATAAAACAAATACTTAGAGTGTGGGTTAGACAAATGTACTTAGATTATAAAGTCTTTGAAATAGGGTATGATGTGAATGGATTAATAATGACATTATATAACATTAAATTACATAAATCTAAATAAGTTATCAACCTTTTCTGTCTTAAAGTCATATTTACTCCGTTGTGGGGATGCAGTAAGGGTAAATGTGACTTTGAGATGGACCTTAGCCTTAGCCAATCAAAGCAGTGGATGCCGGTCGAGCCATACCTGCTTGACTTCCGTGCATGGAAAAGGCACGGAAGTTAAGCAGAAGGCAGCGGGGGAACGAAGGCTGGTAAGTACATGTGGGGAGATCTTTGTGTGCTGTAAACCTAGCGAGGTCGAGGTTTATAGCAATTTCCTACAAGATATAAAAAATTAGTTTGGGGGATGGACATACCCTTTTATAGTGTAAAGCTCACCCAGGCAAATTTTCTCTGTTTCATTAATAGGACAATTTTTTTTAGTATTGCTTATTTTCAGCAAACTGCAGCTAATTATCAAACCAGTTACATTAAAATGTGTGCTGTGTAAGAAATAGTCATGTTAATGGAACATTCCAGTAAGTAATGATGTTTGGCGAATATTCTGGTAAAACTGCAAAAAATGCAACAAAAGGGAGAAAAGGGGCAAATAGGCAAATTTCACCTATTTATAAATAGCTTTAAATAGACAAAATGACAAAAATAGCTCTGAAATTACACCCTTTCTGGTCTGGTAATGGCCGACACTAGAAAGCAATTTCTCTTTTCGCCGCGATACCACACATAACGCAGTGATGCTTTTACGCAAAAGCGAAAACGAGTGATTTTATGAATGCGGCGAAAATAGTGACGCAATAGCGAAATGGCGAAAATCACGATCATTTATAAATATGCCCCTAAAGCTGGGTACACACAGTAACGATAAAGCATAGATACAGTTGGATCCGACGGTATCGGGGCTTTATCAGTACTGTGTGTACCTTAGTTTCCGAACAAGCACATGGCCGCCGAACGATCGTGTAGGCTGGACGCTCCTTCGGGAATGACCGAAAATTTCCATCGGCCGCGCTAGACTCCCTATAGAGGAGTCTAGTGCGGCATATGGAAACACACAGTCCCGATCGTTCTCCCTATGAACATCATAGGGGTCTGTGTGTATGCAGATCTTTGGAAGATGGCACAGGATCTTGCATCTTTCACTGATCTGTACTGTGTGTACCTAGCTTAAGTGTCTGAAATTTTTATTCCATTCAAGGAGAACAGTAAAGCTTTTTTTCCCCTCCATTTGTAATAACAAAGCATCTGATAGCAATAACATATACTCTTGTTTGTGAAGGTTCATTCATCCAGGCCATGGTATATCTAGGGAATTCAGTAGATCAATTGAATTTGAAGCTTAGTTCTTGAAGATATTTCACTAGTGAGGCTTGTATCAAGCCCCAAGTGGAAATGCTAATAATAGATAATAATAAAGTATCTACATTTCTACGGCTTCATGCAACTTTAAAAAAGTGTGGATGAGACATTATGACAGACCCAACTGATACAAGTGGTTTATACAGATATCAACTATTTGTGACTACATTCTTGTAAAAGTAACCTTTTTTTAAAGTACAGACGTGCCTGGGGATCATTGGTAGTTCGACCCAGCAGATCAACAAACGATGCCAAACCAGCCTTAAAACTTTGTCTTGATTTTTTTTCAGAGAAAATTCTCTGTAGCTAAAGTCATTATATATATATTTTTCTAGAATGTTCCATTATGTGATTTTTTTTCTCAAATGGGTAAAAAGCAACTCAGTGAATGTTCTAAAAGAAAATTAAATTTAAGGCTCTACTTAATCTTAATCTGTATACACCAAGAACACAGAATGTAATTTATATGTATGTATTAATACGTTAATAAGCCATGACTTTAAAAACCAATATCTACCACTGATTTTTATTATTTCAAAATAAAGATCGTTTTTCACACAATTATATATATTACTAAAAAGTTACTATTGGCAATGATATTACTAAAACCATACAATTACACTTTTTATGTAAACAATATCTTGAGTTTAGGTAAATTGCTAAGGGCTTTATTTTTTTTCTCTCCTTTTAATGTTCTTATTTTTACTTTTCCTATATAAGCAGAAATGGCCACGCTCACTGCAATTGACCTTTGTGTAAATCTTAAGTCTAATACCTTATTCCCCAGAAAGGCTAAGCTAAGAAAATATATCATACCTACTGTAATTTAACTAACTTAAATTTATTTGACTTTTTAAATATTTGTTTTCATGTTTTTTTTTATTTTTTATTTTTTAGTATAATATCCTAGGTCAGTCAATAGGCGAGATTTACATAGCTTCCCTTTATACCCTATATGCATTCCTCAAAACTATGGTAGTGGGACCCTCTTACTAGAGATGGCCGAACTTTCGAAAGTTCGGTCTGTTTTCGAACTTTCGAACTATATGGAAAGTCAAAAGTTTGAATAAAATACCATTAAAATATCAATGGTAACTTAATGTAAATGGCTGTGGGACCTGGGAAATGGATAATTTGCGCAGATTCGATAATTTGATATTTACTCTCGTATTGGTACAATAGATATTTTACTTGCAGATTCGATAATTCAATATTTACTCACGTATTGATTGGTATAATAGACATTTTACTCACGGATTCGATTATTCGATATTTACTCGTGTATTGGTATAATAGACATTGTACTCGCGGATTCGAGAATTTGATGTTTACTTGTGTATTGTTATAATAGACAATACACACTCGCATATTCGCGTGCCTCGAACATTCGAACATTCGATAATTATCGAAAGTCCGGAAAATATCGAAAGAGAAATCCGGGACCAGGATAGTTCGAGAAGTCCGAGTCCGTTCAAGAAGTCTGAACTCAAATAGTTCGGCTCGAACTCAGGTTCGAGTTCTAGTGCATCTCTACCTCTTACCTAAAAATATTTGGGCAACTCAGATTCAAAAGTCAGAAAAATATATAGATAAATACATTGAAAAAATAAATTCAAAAAAAGGAAAAATGAATCACGCACTATTATTATTTTGATTGAAATTTAAAACAAACCCTTTTACACTTACAGTATGTTTGTTCAAATCTTGTAATTCTAAGCTTTACTATGCTCTGCTCTTCTCCTTTTCCTATGTTATTTCTATTTTTACGATTTTGATTTTTCCCTTCAGTTTTGTTTCTCTTGGCAGGTCTTTTTGTGCCTTTTAATTATTATTTTAATATTATATTTTTCACTTCTCTACCATACTCTTTTTCTAATATTTTTTTTCTTTTCATCCAAATATGTAATACGCCTCTCCTCTTTTCATTTTCTTTACTTTTGTTCTTTTACATTCTACCTTCTCACTCCTTTCCATATTCTTTAATCTGTTTTTTTAACCCTTTCCTCCTGTCTTTTCTCTTTCACTTTCTTGGTCTTTTCTCTTGTCATGTTTTTTTGTTATCTACAGGTGTTGATAAAATGAAACCAAATATCTATTAACATTTTTGGTGTGTTCGTCAAACCTCGGCCCATCAGACCTATAGGTTTTAAGTGGACCACACAGAAATTCAGCAGTGTCATGTATTTTCCAACTGGCAGACTACCGTATAGTTTATCGATTGGTTGTCTGTGGGTCAAAAAAAATATGGTCAATATTGACCCATTTGTACTATATGTAAATGTGATCAACAACTGCATCCAGTATCCAGAACATACAATAAACTTGATTTAGTTGTCAGATTAAAAACGGCTCACAACTGTTATATTTGAACTGGAGACCTTGTTCAAATATTGACAGTGCTGAACACAGAGCATTAATTATGGTAGTCTTTTAAAAGATATCTGTTTTTTATTATAGATTTTAGTTTGGAGTAACAGTTATATTTAAAATAATTTAGAAAAATGTACCCATTCTTCATAACGATAATATTATAAATTATGCAAGAGATATGTGCCTTTAATGCTCTTATGTATAACAGTGGGGGTTTAGATGATATAATCTTTGAATATGATATAGATCTCTATTGGGTCTTAATCTGGCTCTGCCCCTAAGAATTGAAAAAAACTATTTTTAGTTTAAGCTATTTAAATGCTTCTTCGATGTATGTAGGTATTTAAATGCTTCTTCGCTGTATGTAGGGTTGTGAAATGCTCTGCCTGGTGTTGTGATGACAAAATCTCTAAATTGCCTTTAATGTATATTACAATGTCTTGTTGGACAAACATAATATCCAGAATTTCACTAACTGTATCCATGCATACATGTGATTACTTGTGTCCTTATGTAGAGTGGTATATATACTGTAGCAGAATGGGAAGGGCATGATTTTTGAGAAGGTGACTCAACTTAAATTGGGGATACTGGACTTTGCATGAAAAGTTAAACCAGGGACTTTTCTTTTTCTTTTTTTTTTTTTGTTTTGTTTTTTAATTTTACCCCAAATAACTATATAACATCTACAATGTAAAGATGGCTTGCAAGTATCTAGGGATCACAACCAACATATAATTGTTGTAGATTAACATGTAAATGTAGGCAAAAGTTTTTCTGGAGGGTGGGAGCTTGCACATAGTTACAAAAGAACCCCATGTCCTCAAGGCATTACCCATTAAATAGCTTGTTTTAGCTAGTGAGGGGAACCAATGAGGGATTTCCATACTGTTTGGAGCTTACAGAGGTTAGTGTGCTTTAGAGCTTTCAATGCATAGATTCATTACCTATCACCCTGTAACTGTGTAAAGCACAGTTCTTACTACAATAAATGTAATGGACAGTTCTGCTTCATTTCTAAGAATGGTCCTTCTATTCCCTACATATAAATGAATGTTCAAATAAAAAAGTATAACATTTATGAAGGAAATCATCTCATTTTGCAAATATTATACAAGCAGTATTTGAGTTTCAAGTAAAATATATGAAAATACATAAAAGATGTACTTATTATGTGGCACCAGTAACCTCTCCCATTCTCTTGGCAAATTTAATTTTATTTAAAACAGAGCTATTACAAGCTCAGATAATATTTATTGCCAAGAAAAAACAGGACTAAATGAAGATGTTACAGGGGTTATTGTACTACTTAATGTGTTCTGGGCAGAAATAGAATACATTTGGTGTTAAAAAGCAAAACACATTTTCTGTTTTTAAAAGGCACATTAGAAAGATTACAAAACATGATTCAATTGTTAGGAATAAAATTAAATTGTGAATTAAAAATGTATATTTCAAAAAGAAAATTGCCATTCAATATAGTATAGTATAGTTTTCTTGGTTGAATAAAGACATATGTCCACATTTCCTGCAGTTGATCCAGAGGAATTTAGTTAGTATAAGACAGCATAAGAAATATTATTATTTTACAAAGAAGGACACAGTAAAATACACATGTCCAAAATCCATGCTACCCAATATAATATGGGGTTATTGTGAATTTCATTAAATGATATCTGCATTTTTAACCTTATGGGTGTGCGCCCAATACAGTTCGGTTTACGTTCGGTTTTGCGCAACTAGAATTCCAGGAGGACACCTTTGCTTGTCCTCCTGGAATTCTAGGGATTTAAAATAAACAGAAACCATCCAAAAGATAAACCCCAAAGTGAATAGGTGTTTAGAGTCTGATATGCTAAGGTGGAGTCATAGTTTTTCACTTGTGATTAGCACAGTGGCTCAGTGGTTAGCACTGATGCCTTGCAGAACAGAAGTACTGAGTTCGATACCACCCCTGGACACATCTGCAAGGAGTTTGCATGTTCTCCCTGTGCTTGCGTGGGTTTCCTTGGGGCACTTCAGTTTATAAAGACAGACGTTCCCATAGGGAACTGCACGATCGATCATAATTTTCCTACATGCCCGATCGTTTGCTTGTCCTATCCGGACGAACAATTCAGTTTGTTTTTTGTATGTTTTTTGTTTTTTGCCTACTGGCCTACCCTTCCATTTTAGTGCCAGCCATATTTAAAGGGTAACTATAGTCAAAAAAACTATTTTGACTAATCATCAACAAAAAATTTTTTTTTCAACCCCAACTTGACAGAGGTACACGCACCTACTGACCTACCCCTCCATTGCTGTTGCAGCCATACTTAAAGGGTAACTAAAGTAAAACACATTTTGACCAATCATCAAAGATCAATCAATCAAAAACCAACCCGACACAGGTACACACACCTACTGATCTACTTATCCATTACTGTGGCAGTTATACATAAAGGGTAACTAAAGTAAAAAAAACTAATTTTGACCAATAATCAAAAGAGTTTGTTTTTTTAACTTCCAACCTGACGCAGGTACACAAACCAACTGAGCTACCCATTCATTCATGTGGCAACCACATTTAAAGGGTAAGTATAGTAAAAAAAACACATTTTGACCAATCATCAAAAAAGTTAGTCTTTTATCCCCCAACCTGACACGAGTACACACACCAACTTACCTACCTTTAATTCATGTGACAGCCATATTTAAAGGGTAAGTAAAAAACAACAATGTCCTCATAATTGGCATTATTGAGTTTTAAAATCTGCAACACAAACACACATTCATTTCAAACCAAATTCAAAGTTTATACTTACACTTTCCCTTTTTAGGTGCCTTTATTTTTCATTAAAAAAAGGAAACTAATATTTGCAGTGAATTCCTTTGCTTGCATGTATGCAATAAACAGAACAATTCAGTAAAAATTAACAGTTGTCTGGGGAATTGAACCTGCAACTTTGTATACTTTGTCTTGCTAAAAGCAAAGCTTTATACCCCTAACCCAATAGAGCTACTATGTAGAACACTAGTACATGAAGAATCTTTATCTTTTTCTAATGGGAAAAAAAAGAAAGCATGTGGATTTAAATCTGTGACCTCATGGTCTTCATGGTGAGACACAAAAGAATATGCAAAGAAGTACATTTAAAAGCTTTTTTTGCTATTAACAGAATTAAAATCAGCTGACTATTTTGTATTGTCCCAAGAAGGCTGTGAGCAAACAGAGACAGTGGATATTGTGATCAGGGGTCATGGCCAGTAATTTTACATGCTCACAAGGCTCTTTGAAGACTACATGGGCTTTGAATTTTACTGGCAACAACATGAAAAACCTTCTTAGTTATAGAATATATTTCTCACATTTATATAAATGCAACTTACTAGAGAATAATCTTACAATGTATAGGTGTTCTGGAGAAAAAAAGTTTAGTTCTCTTTTAAGCACTATTCTAGCAATAGTCGCTTGCCTTGTGTAAGTACTCTGTTGAATGATCATACTGATAAAAATGACAAGTTGTATTACCCTCATATACTGGTAAATTCAAAAGTTAGGTAGTGTTCCCCCAATTTCCCACTTTGCCAGATATTGGGCTTTGGTTAGATAGCATTCCTAATGAAATGATCATGTTTACATAAACAAAAGCTTTATAAAGGACTGAGCAGAATTATCCACAATTTAGGCTGTCAGTCAACATTGTTAAGAAATCCCTGCTGTATATTCTGCTGTATAACTTAAATGTCAGGAAGTGATGAGCAAAGTTCTTCCACCCCGTCGTAGGTTTCCTGATTGCTATAGAAAAGAATAGGTTGTTCAGCTACAATCAAGCACCCTTTCTGTATGGGACTGGAAACCTTTTTGGAACATAGACGATTGCAAATAAAATCTATTTAATGTGCTCTATATCTTATTTCATCTGTAAACCAGGGCAGGAGTAAAGTTGCCCCACTAAGCCCCCATTAGCTGCACCACTGTTAAGATTTTTTAGCAAGTAATATTTCCTTTTTTTTTTTTTTTTTTTTAAAAGCATTGTAGCATTGCTGCTTAGACTTGCATGACTTGTATAAGTTGTATTTAAATTAAACAAATATTTATGGAAGTCCGTATTCATGCAAAAAATACAGATGTGTCTATTGCAGGGATCATACTAAATAGTTGGGCATGCAAATGATTCCATTTTGACTTCAGTTGGTGATCATTTAACAACATTCTAAATCGCAATGTAAAAATGGATGTTGCGTATAAGAACAAAGAACTAGAGCTGTGCTGTGCATGCTACATGTGTCGGACAACAGTCCTTACTCAAGTACACCAAATATTCAAAAGTGAAAAACAATTATAGGTAACCCGGAAGTGACATGCCTCTAAGCCCATCCCACCATCTCAAGTTTAACCCTATGTGTACACAGAAAAGCTGAAATAGAAACATTTCATGACATAAGGATGATGTTTCCAATATTGGTGAATATCCAAGTGTAGATTCCCAAACGTGTCCAAACAAAGAAATAAAAAAGTTTAAAATGTCCAAAGATTGATTTCCATTTTTAAATGTTCCTGTAAAGGAATGCATAGTGATACATGTCTGATATTTCCTACGTTTCAATATTACTTTGCATATTTAGTATGTTTTAGATAAATCCGATACTGTCATCTAGGGACCTACCGGAATAGGTTTTATCAAGTTGTAAAACTTGAACCAGCGTAATGTGCATCTATACTTATTTACTTAGCAGTTTTCAGTATTTCTTTTAGTAATGAATTGCATTATTTTCTAAAAAGATTTTCAGAAGCTTAAATATTTTAAATATAAAATTCCCCCAAGATCCTGTATTCCTTCTATAATTCTATTTGATAAATGAATTCCTAACATTAGATGCATATACTGCTAATTACACTGGCTGCATCCCATCTACTGCAGCAGCCAAAGTGACATTAGCTTTCAACAGGATTTACATATAGTCTACTTTACTTCTGCATCAGCTGGCAATTAAAACTGAAATTGTTGAACATGCAGCAGGCAGTAGACTAAGTAATATTTAATAGCATTAACAATGCACTTCCCAATTGGCCTCTGCTTCTTTTTTACTGGCTCATCAATCCGTGAGAATTATTCTATCTTAACATTTTGTATTCTGCAGATGGTATTTAAGAAAATTGGTATTTTATTAGTAAAATTTAGCACTACATTAGTCTCTAGTTCTTTAATGAATATTTAAAAACTTCTTTAACCAGTGTTTTGTTTATTCATTCTGGGAAATGTACCAGCTTTTGGTGATTGCAATTTATTTTGCTCCTCCTAACAACTGGGTTCATTTTAGCTCTATGTAAATTTGAGAAAGATACTCAGTGACACTAAATGATATTTGCATTCAAAGAATTTGTAAACTACAGATGCATTTCAAAATACAGGCCTGGAGACAAAGACATGGTAAATACTGTAAGCTCCTCAGAATCAGAGAGATGTATATCATAATCCAACTTTTATATCACATATACTATTCTCTGCCTTGAAGGTGTTTCCGATTGGATATCTAAAGTAATAGGGGACAGATAGATCAGCAAGAAAAAAACAGACATTTCAGCACATAGCCCCAAAAGCACCCAAAACATAAACATGACTATGAAAATTGCCATTTTTAAGTTAAACACGCCTTTTCCTTGGACTAAATGAATAAAATGATGCTCATGTTTATGGGTGCACAAGGAGTCACTGCCAATAGCTGCAATGAGGCTCCACGTAAACACATTGACGTTTTCCAGGCTACATGTGTTTTACCCACAACGTATTCTTGTGTTAACCACATGCATTTCTTCTATCCATATATAAACATTCTTTCATTCATATATTTATATCAAATAAATCAAAATTACATTTTCACCAAAATGCCCATAAGTATAAAGACCAACTAAATGCCAGTCTGCCCAGACACACTAACACCACAAACAAAAGAACTCAGTAGACATAAATAATAGTGTAGCATACAGAAACACAGAGCTGTAACTGTGAAAAAGTTAGAGTTTTATTGGAAAAACATGTGTGCTACATGTTTCGGACCCAAAGTCCTATCTCAAGCAGGTGCTTGAAATAGGACTTAGGGTCCGAAACATGTACTGTAGCACTCATGCTTTTCCAATAAAACTCCAACCTTTTTACATGCACCACTATTATTTATGTCTACTGAGTTACTATTCCAGTGCGGTGGAAACTGGAGGGTGTAGCCCACTGACACCTATCGCTCTAGTATATGGGTGCCCAATCTATTTCAGTAAGCAAACACAAAATAAGTCAATGCATACATTTAAGGCTAAAACTCCTTTACATGTGAAAGATTTTGAATGAATGGATGTATGTAGGAACAAAACCTTTGTCTATTTAATGACACCATTCTTGAACATAAAGAAATCCAGTTTACAGCACTGGGCCTACAATTTATCAGGTTATGGTGTCATGTGTCCATTTCATTTTATCAGTGTTGATAAACCTCGTGAAAATGGTTGGCACATATGTATGTATGGCTTTACATAACTATGTTGCCTTAGGGGTCCTTCAATACAAAACAGTGCTATCACTCAGAGGAATTTGTCAAAATCAATACCTACAGCATCTGCTATCCATAGTTATTAACTTATCAGGTTTGCTCTTAAAACAAAAACCGGTCAATTGTCAGTTACCGGTCCCCAACCTGACCGACTGATATATTTTGCACTTTATTACCTGCACTGATATTTAAGGATAATTATTGTCTCAATCTGCTGTGCTGCTGCCTCCTTTGCACATACTCACGCTTACAAAAAGCTCAGGGAGGAGGTAGAAACCATTTCCAGAAAGGAATAGAAAGTTTCAATAAATATCTGGCTATAAATGCATGTAATAAAGTGGTTAAAGTAGCAGTTGGTGTTGCAGACAGATAAAGTCACCATTTTTTGTTTTAAGGGTGGACATGCCCTTTAATATCGCCTAAAATGAAATTCTGATTAATGTATAAACTTTGCATGGATTTAAAGGGTATGTCCATCGATTTTTTTAAACTTTCTTTTTTACTGTTTAACTGAAGAACTAAGGTAAGTGAGCTATGTCTTACCTCCAGTGAAACCTGCAGGAGAGGAGAAACTTACCGTAAAATTGCTCCAGCACTGCTGACAGACTCCAACTCCACTGACAGTCTCCAATGTATCCACAGACTTTTGCATTGTGTTCGCACACACACACAGTGCAAAGGAGCATGGATGCATCAGAGACTGTCAGAGGAGTTTCTCCAGTAAAACTTAAACAGTAAAATGAAAGTTTAAAAAATCGAGGGTCATACCCTTTAAATCCATGCAAAGTTTATACATTTAAGACTTTGTGGCATAAGTATATTAACATGCCAATTGGTTAGGACCAACAAGGAAGCATATGACTGACTGAAGCATATAATCCACAGAGACAGATAGTAAGATAGTAACATAGTAATAAAGGTCCATCTAGTCCAACCTTTATAACCTGCTCATTAACCCTACCAAACAGTTGATCCAGAGGAAGGCAAAAAAAAAAAAACCCTCAGCTTTAAAGGGTGGTGTAAAGGAGGGACAAATCCTTCTTGACTCCAAATGGAAATCAGAAAGGATCCCTAGATCAACCAGAACTATATAAATTAATCAGTAATTTTTTAGATTTTTGAATTTTAGAAACTTATCCATCCCACTTTTAAAGCTATTTAATGAACTTACCATTACCACATCTGCAGGAAGAAAGTTCCACAGTTTCACCATTCTCACTGTAAAGAAACCATTTTCTAACCTGAAGATAAAACTTCTTTTCTTCTGATCTTAAAGGATATCCACGAGTCCTCTGAAATTACCTATTGGTGAACGATGCACCCAAGAGTTTATTATATGGCTCATTAATATATTTGTATAAAGGGATCAATGCTTTCCGTGCACAGCCCCACCCATGTAGTTTTAGCCTTATTGCTTATCTCCCATCTATTCCATTATATAGATTTGGCTTAAATTCTTGTTTAACATACATACATATTTACTAATCATGTCTAAACAAGGAGTATCCTTCCAAATTTACTGCCCAATTATGTGAATCATTTAGTTATGTTTCTGCTATACCGATCACATCATACTTTTCTTCTAAAGCTTTTAGATCTAGTTCCCTAGTTTTTCCAGACAGACTTCTTATATTTGTAAATTTAAGATTTTCATTTAATATATTTCCTATTTTGACGAACATGCCTACCTTTGCTTTATGCTCCCCCCCAAAAAAACAACCCCCACCAACTGATCCCAGTAATAATAAGAAAAAAAGTGATTTTATTTAAAACAGTTTAATGCATTTAATACATTCACACTGAATGCAAACCACAGTTACGAAACACTTTCATTTTTCATTGCTCCAATGCCACCCTTTAACACAGTTGCCCTTTAAAACAGAATGACGTCTCTCTCAAAGCTAGCATACTGTGCTCTGCAAGCAGGATTTATATGTGAGGTTCAAACAGGTACAGAATGAAAGTTCAAGCAAAATGTCAGGGCAGTCCAAGTTCTAGCAAAGGGTCAACGCAGGCAGCAATCAAAGTAGATTTTAAAGTAGAGTCCAGGCCAATGACAAATCCAGAGAAATCAGGAGTACTACAAAGCACACCCAGAGACCAGCAAGTGCTATTATCTACTCTCTATCTACTCTTTTTGAACTGTGTCATGGAGCGATTCTCTTTCTCTTGTTACAGGTCACCTATTACTGATTGATTATATCGAGCTGTGCACTTTTGATGCAATTGATAATGGCTGTACTGGACACATTTTCCCTATGCTAAATATGGTATTTAGTTACCTGTCTAATAAGATTTAACCTCTAGTGACATTGTTGTTTTTTTGATAGATTGTATTCTTTTTTTCTCCTAATACAACCGGAACAGTACTATATTTGTTTTGACAAAAAGTATTATTTATTTAGACAAAAAACAATACATTTTATCTTCCTTCTGGTGGATAGTACACACAGTGCTTATCTGTCAAAGATATCCAAGTAAAATAGGTAGGAGAAAGGAACTAGGCAAAAGCAGGATATACTTCAAACTTGGCAAGTTTTATTGAACACACAACCTTCGAGTTCAAAAATGTTTTATATTAAGTGAGTTAAGGTGAATATTTATTTTTCTCTTTTTTTCTTTGGTTTTCTAAGCCTTCTTTACTGCAATTCTTAATGATGAGCTACAGCACCAACATAAACTTTGTGGTCAATAAGACCTTATTAACAGGGTTTAAAAGATATGACTAAAGTATCTGAAAAGGAATGTAAAGGTAATCTCATAAAAACCAAAAAATCCATCGATCATGGATATCATGAATATCAATCAGAAATTTTAATTACAAATGAAAGTGGTACACCATGTAGAAGTCAATTAAATTATATGTTTATTTTGATTAAATTAAAATAAACCTAATTACAAAATGAAAGATTTTGACTGTGATCAATATAAGGTGCCTTAATGCTGCAGCAATTAATACTTCAAAGAAAAATTACCTTTTTAATATTATTGTTTATCATCCATCTAATTCAATCACATAAACAGGGTTTAAGGGTAAAGCTTGAAAACATTTTTGCAGATTACATATTAGAATTCAACAGAATCTGTCATTTCAGCCAGAGGTATTGAAGGAAAAATCAGTTTATTAACAATTAAACAAAACAATCAAAAATGACCACAGTGAACGAACAGAACCCTAACTAACTATTTAATTAGATCAATATACAAAACAACAAAACAAGTCTATATACAAATGATAAGATAAACAGAATATAAATTGCACAAGACAGGATAAATGGTAACATGGAAAACAATAAAAACAGGTTCTAGAAAGTTCTAGGAGCCTAGGGAACTGGGACCAAAAACCAAGACAGATGGATTATGGGAGCTGACCCCTAGTAACCACTAGAGATGGACTAGAACTCGAAGCCGAGTTTGAGCCGAACTTATCGAGTTCAAACAGACTCAGACTTTTCGAACTATCCCGGACCCGGATTTCTCAGACTTTCGAACACTCCATAATTATCCCATAAATGATTCCATATAGTTCGAAAGTTCGAAAACTGACCGAACTTTTGGAAGTTCGGCCATTTCAAGTACCCACTGGTTAATTTCATAAATCATTGAGCAGCCCCAGCAAAGAGAGAGGTGAGACACACCATTTTGCAAGTTTGTGAATTTGCTATTGTCTATTGGGACAATGTTGTCTGAAGACTTTTGTTCCTCTTTAAGAAGCTGCAGCAGAAGTGATAGTAACAAATTGATAAATATTTTTAGCGTTAGATTTACTGTGGAATCATTTTGGAATAAGAAAGAAATAATTATCATACTATTGTGATTGGGATCACAGATCACAGTTTTTACCTTCCCTGATTTGCTCCCCCACAAAAATGCATAGGGCATTATGTTTTCCATACTGTTTGGAGCTTACAGAGGTTGTGTGCTTTAGAGCTTTCATATAGAATCATTACCTATCACCTGTAACTGTGTAAAGCCAGTTCTTACTACAATAAATGTAATGGACAGTTCTGCTTCATTTCTAAGAATGGTCCTTCTATTCCCTACATATAAATGAATGTTCAAATAAAAAAGTATAACATTTAGAAGAATCATCTCATTTTGCAAATATTATACAAGCAGTATTTGAGTTTCAAGTAAAATATAAAATACATAAAAGATGTACTTATTATGTGGCACCAGTAACCTCTCCCATTCTCTTGGCAAATTTAATTTTATTTAAAACAGAGCTATTACAAGCTCAGATAATATTTATTGCCAAGAAAAAACAGGACTAAATAAAGATGTTACAGGGGTTATTGTACTACTTAATGTGTTCTGGGCAGAAATAGAATACATTTGGTGTAAAAAGCAAACACACTTTCTGTTTTTAAAAGGCACATAGAAAGAATTACAAACATGATTCAATTGTTAGGAATAAAATTAAATTGTGAATTAAAAATGTATATTTCAAAAAGAAAATTGCCATTCATATAGTATAGTAGTTTTCTTGGTTGAATAAAGACATATGTCCACATTTCCTGCAGTTGATCCAGAGGAATTTAGTTAGTATAAGACAGCATAAGAATTTATTTTTATTACAAAGAAGGACCGTAAAATACACATGTCCAAATCCCATGCTACATATCCAATATAATTTGGGGTTAATTGTGAATTCATTAAATGATATCTGCATTTTTAATCCTTATGGGTTTGCGCCCAAACAGTTCGGTTTACGTTCGGTTTTTCGCAACAGAATTCCAGGAGGACACCTTTGCTTGTCCTCCTGGAATTCTAGGGATTAAAATAACAGAAACCAATCCAAGTAAACCCCAAAGTGATACGTGTTTAGAGTCTGATATGCTAAGGTGGAGTCATAGTTTTTCACTTGTGATTAGCACAGTGGCTCAGTGGTTAGCACTGGATGCCTTGCAGAACAGAAGTACTGAGTTCGATACCACCCCTGGACACATCTGCAAGGTTTGCATGTTCTCCCTGTGCTTTCGTGGTTTCTTGGGGCACTTCAGTTTATAAAGACAGACGTTCCCATAGGGAACTGCACGATCTCATAATTTTCCTACATGCCCGATCGTTTGCTTGTCCTATCCGGACGAACAATTCAGTTGTTGTTTTTTGTTAGTTTTTGTTTTTTGCCTACTGGCCTACCCTTCCATTTTAGTGCCAGCCATATTAAAGGGTATATAGTCAAAAAAACTATTTGACAATCCATCAAAAAATTTTTTTTCAAACCCCAATTGACAGGGTACACCACCTACTGACCTACCCCTCCATTGCTGTTGCAGCCATACTTAAAGGGTAACTAAAGTAAAACACATTTTGACCAATCATCAAAGATCAATCAATCAAAACCAACCCGACACAGGTACACCACCTACTGATCTACTTATCCATTACTGTGGCAGTTATACATAAAGGGTAACTAAAGTAAAAAAAACTATTTTACCAATAATCAAAAGAGTTTGTTTATTTTTTAGCTAACTACTCTAACCAGACACTACTAGCAACAACCTCAAGCTATGTATTTCACAACACCACACCGTCACACAACTATCATCCTGTTACTGCCTCATTCATCAATAAACAAAGTACTCCATGGAAAAAAAAAAGAAAAATCATGTGCAACCACATTTAAAGGGTAAGTATAGTAAAAAAACAATTTTGACCAATCATCAAAAAAGTTAGTCTTTTATCCCCCAACCTGACACGAGTCACACACCACTTACCTACCTTTAATTCATGTGACAGCCATATTTAAAGGGTAAGTAAAAAACAACAATGTCCTCAATTGGCATTATTGAGTTTTAAAATCTGCAACACAAACACACATTCATTTCAAACAAATTCAAATTTAACTTACACTTTCCCTTTTTAGGTGCCTTTATTTTTCATTAAAAAAAGGAAACTAATATTGCAGTGAATTCCTTTGCTTGCATGTATGCAATAAACAGAACAATTCAGTAAAATTAACAGTTGTCTGGGGAATTGAACCTGCAACTTTGTATACTTTGTCTTGCTAAAGCAAGCTTTATACCCCTAACCCAATAGAGCTACTATGTAGAACACTAGTACATGAAGAATCTTATCTTTTTCTAATGGAAAAAAAGAAAGCATGTGGATTTAAATCTGTGACCCATGGTCTTCATGGTGAGACACAAAAGAATATGCAAAGAAGTACATTTAAAAGCTTTTTTTGCTATTAACAGAATTAAAATCAGCTACTATTTTTATTGTCCCAAGAAGGCTGTGAGCAAACAGAGACAGTGGATATTGTGATCAGGGGTCATGGCCAGTAATTTTACATGCTCACAGGCTCTTTGAAGACTACATGGGCTTTAATTTTACTGGCAACAACATGAAAAACCTTCTTAGTTATAGAATATATTTCTCACATTTAATAAATCAACTTACGAAATAACTTACAGTATGGTTTCTGGAGAAAAAAGTTTAGTTCTCTTTAAGCACTATTCTAGCAATAGTCGCTTGCCTTGTGTAGTACTCTGTTGAATGATCATATCTAAAATGACAAGTTGTATTACCCTCATATACTGGTAATTCAAAAGTTAGGTAGTGTTCCCCCAATTTCCCACTTTGCCATATATGGGCTTGTTAGATCATTCCTAATGAAATGATCATGTTTACATAAAACAAAAGCTTATAAAGGACTAGCAGAATTATCCACAATTTAGGCTGTCAGTCAACATTGTTAAGAAATCCCTGCTGTATATTCTGCTGTATAACTTAAATGTCGGAAGTGATGAGCAAAGTTCTTCCACCCCGTCGTAGGTTTCCGGATTGCTATAGAAAGAATAGGTTGTTCAGCTACAATCAAGCACCCTTTCTGTATGGGACTGGAAACCTTTTTGGACATAGACGATTGCAAATAAAATCTATTTAATGTGCTCTATATCTTATTTCATCTGTAAACCAGGGCAGGAGTAAAGTTGCCCCACTAAGCCCCCATTAGCTGCACCACTGTTAAGATTTTTTAGCAAGTAATATTTCCTTTTTTTTTTTTTTTTTTAAAAAGCATTGTAGCATTGCTGCTTAAACTGCATGACTTGTATAAGTTGTATTTAAATTAAACAATATTTATGGAGTCGTATTCATCAAAAATACAGATGTGTCTATTGCAGGGATCATACAAAATAGTTGGGCATGCAAATGATTCCATTTTGACTTCAGTTGGTGATCATTTAACAACATTCTAAATCGCAATGTAAATGGATGTTGCGTATAAAGAACAAAGAACTAGAGCTGTCGTGCATGCTACATGTGTCGGACAACAGTCCTTACTCAAAGTACACCACATATTCAAAAGTGAAAAACAATTATAGGTAACCCGGAAGTGACATGCCTCTAAGCCCATCCCACCATCTCAAGTTTAACCCTATGTTACACAGAAAAGCTGAAATAGAAACATTTCATGACATAAGATGATGTTTCCAATATTGGTGAATATCCAAGTGTAGATTCCCAAACGTGTCCAAACAAAGAAATAAAAAAGTTAAAATGTCCAAAGATTGATTTCCATTTTTAATGTTCCTGTAAAGGAATGCATAGTGATACATGTCTGATATTTCCTACGTTTCAATATTACTTATTTAGTATGTTTTAGATAATCCATACTGTCATCTAGGGACCACTACCGGAATAGGTTTTATCAAGGTTGTAAAACTTGAACCAGCGTAATGTGCATCTATACTTATTTACTTAGCAGTTTTCAGTTTTCTTTTAGTAATGAATTGCATTATTTTCTAAAAATTTTCAGAAGCTAATATTTTAAATATAAAATTCCCCCAAGATCCTGTATTCCTTCTATAATTCTATGATAAAATGAATTCCTAACATTAGATCATATACTGCTAATTACACTGGCTGCATCCCATCTACTGCAGCAGCCAAGTGACATTAGCTTTCAACAGGATACATATAGTCTACTTTACTTCTGCATCAGCTGGCAATTAAAACTGAATTGTTGAACATGCAGCAGGCAGTAGACAAGTATATTTAATAGCATTAACAATGCACTTCCAATTGGCCTCTCTTCTTTTTACTGCTCATCAATCCGTGAGAATTATTCTATCTTAACATTTTGTATTCTGCAGAGTTTTTAAGAAAATTGGTTTTTATTAGTAAAATTTAGCACTACATTATCTCTAGTTCTTTATGAATATTAAAAACTCTTTAACCAGTGTTTTGTTTATTCATTCTGGGAAATGTACCAGCTTTTGGTGATTGCAATTTATTTTGCTCCTCCTAACAACTGGGTTCATTTAGCTCTATGTAAATTTGAGAAAGATCTCAGTGACACTAAATGATATTTGCATTCAAAGAATTTGTAAACTACAGATGCATTTAAAATACAGGCCTGGAGACAAAGACATGGTAAATACTGTAAGCTCCTCAGAATCAGAGATGTATATCATATCCAACTTTTATATCACATATACTATTCTCTGCCTTGAAGGTGTCCGATTGGATTCTAAAGTAATAGGGGACGATAGATCAGCAAGAAAAAAAACAGACATTTCACACTAGCCCCAAAAGCACCCAAAACATAAACATGACTATGAAAATTGCCATTTTTAAGTTAACAACGCCTTTTCCTTGGACTAATGAATAAAATGATGCTCATGTTTATGGGTGCACAGGAGTCACTGCCAATAGCTGCAATGAGGCTCCCGTAAACACATTGACGTTTTCCAGGCTACATGTGTTTTACCCACAACGTATTCTTGTGTTAACCACTGCATTTCTTCTATCCATATATAAACATTCTTTCATTCATATTTTTATCAAATAATCAAAATTACATTTTCACCAAAATGCCCATAAGTAAAAACCAACTAAATGCCAGTCTGCCCAGACACACTAACACCAAAACAAAAGAACTCGTAGACATAAATAATAGTGTAGCATACAGAAACACAGAGCTGTAACTGTGAAAAAGTTAGAGTTTTATTGAAAAAACATGTGTGCTACAGTTCGGACCCAAAGTCCTATCTCAAGCAGGTGCTTGAAATAGGACTTAGGGTCCGAAACAGTACTGTAGCACTCATGCTTTTCCAATAAAACTCCAACCTTTTTACATGCACCACTATTATTTATTTCTACTGAGTTTACTATTCCGTGCGGTGGAAACTGAGGGGGTAGCCCACTGACACCTATCGCTCTAGTATATGGGTGCCCAATCTATTTCAGTAGCAAACACAAAATAAGTCAATGCATACATTTAGGCTAAAACTCCTTTACATGTAAAGATTTTGAATGAATGGATGTATGTAGGAACAAAACCTTTGTCTATTTAATGACACCATTCTTGAACATAAGAAATCCAGTTTAACAGCACTGGGCCTACAATTTATCAGGTTATGGTGTCATGTTCCATTTCATTTTATCAGTGTTGATAAACCCGTGAAAATGGTTGGCACATATGTATGTAGGCTTTACATAACTATGTTGCCTTAGGGGTCCTTCAATACAAAACATGCTATCACTCAGAGGAATTTGTCAAAATCAATACCTACAGCATCTGCTATCCATAGTTATTAACTTACAGTTTGCTCTTAAAACAAAACCGGTCAATTGTCAGTTACCGGTCCCCAACCTGACCGACTGATATATTTTGCACACTTTATTACCTGCACTGATATTTAAGGATAATTATGTCTCATCTCTGCTGTGCTGCCTCCTTTGCACATACTCACGCTTACAAAAGCTCAGGGAGGAGGTAGAAACCATTTCCAGAAAGGAATAGAAAGTTCAATAAATATCTGGCTATAAATGCATGTAATAGTGGTTAAGTAGCAGTTGGTGTTGCAGACAGATAAAGTCACCTTTTTTTGTTTAAGGGTGGACATGCCCTTTAATATCGCCTAAAATAAATTCTGATTAATGTATAAACTTTGCATGATTTAAGGGTATGTCCATCGATTTTTTTAAACTTTCTTTTTTACTGTTTAAACTGAAGAACTAAGGTAAGTGACTATGTCTTACCTCCAGTGAAACCTGCAGGAGAGGAAAACTTACCGTAATTGCTCCAGCACTGCTGACAGACTCCAACTCCACTGGACAGTCTCCAATGTATCCACAGACTTTTGCATTGTGTTCGCACACACACACAGTGCAAAGGAGCATGGATGCATCAGAGACGGTCAGAGGAGTTTCTCCAGTAAAACTTAAACAGTTAAAATGAAAGTTTAAAAATCGAGGGTCATACCCTTTAAATCCATGCAATTTATACATGCTTCATAGTATACGATGGTTAGGACCAACAAGGAAGCATATGACTGACGAAGCATATAATCCACAGAGACAGATAGTAAGATAGTAATAGTAATAAAGTTCCATCTAGTCCAACCTTTTAACCTGCTCATTAACCCTACCAAACAGTTGATCCAGAGGAAGGCAAAAAAAAAAACCCTCAGCTTTAAAGGGTGGTGTAAGGAGGGACAAATCCTTCTTACTCCACTCAAATGGAAATCAGAAAGGATCCCTAGATCAACCAGAACTATTAAATTAATCAGTATTTTTTAGATTTTTGAATTTTAGAAACTTATCCATCCCACTTTTAAAGCTATTTAATGAACTTACCATTACCACATCTGCAGGAAGAAAGTTCCACAGTTTCACCATTCTCACTGTAAAGAAACCATTTTCTAACCTGAAGATAAAACTTCTTTTCTTCGATCTTAAAGGATATCCACGAGTCCTCTGAAATTACCTATTGGTGAACGATGCACCCGAGTTATTATAGGCTCATTAATATATTTGTATAAAGGGATCAATCTTTCCGTGCACACCCCCCCCATGTAGTTTAAGCCTTATTGCTTATCTCCCATCTACATTATATAGATTTGGCTTAAATTCTTGTTTAACATACATACATATTTACTAATCATGTCTAAACAGAGTATCCTTCCAAATTTCCTGCCCAATTAGGTGAATCATTTGTTATGTTTCTGCTATACCGATCACATCATACTTTTCTTCTAAAGCTTTTAGATCTAGTCCCTAGTTTTTCCAGACAGACTTCTTATATTTGTAATTTAAGATTTTCATTTAATATATTTCCTTTTTGAACGAACATGCCTACCTTTGCTTTATGCTCCCCCCCAAAAAAACAACCCCCACCAACTGATCCCAGTAATAATAAGAAAAAAAGTGATTTTATTTAAAACAGTTAATGCATTTAATACATTCACACTGAATGCAAACCACAGTTACGAAACACTTTCATTTTTCATTGCTCCAATGCCACCCTTTAACACAGTTGCCCTTTAAAACAGAATGACGTCTCTCTCAAAGCTAGCATACTGTGCTCTGCGCAGGATTTATATGTGAGGTTCAAACGGACAGAATGAAAGTTCAAGCAAAATGTCAGGGCAGTCCAAGTTCTAGCAAGGTCAACGCAGGCAGCAATCAAAGTAGATTTTAAAGTAGAGTCCAGGCCAATGACAAATCCAGAGAAATCAGGAGTACACAAGCACACCCAGAGACCAGCAAGTGCTATTATCTACTCTCTATCTACTCTTTTTGAACTGTGTCATGGAGCGATTCTCTTTCTCTTGTTACAGGTCACCTATTACTGATTGATTATATCGAGCTGTGCACTTTTGATGCAATTGATAATGGCTGTACTGACACATTTTCCCTATGCTAAATATGGTATTTAGTTACCTGTCTAATAAGATTTAACCTCTAGTGACATTGTTGTTTTTTTGATAGATTGTATTCTTTTTTTCTCCTAATAACAACGGAACAGTACTATATTTGTTTTGACAAAAAGTATTATTTATTTAGACAAAAAACAATACATTTATCTTCCTTCTGGTGGATATACACACAGTGCTTATCTGTCAAAGATATCCAAGTAAAATAGGTAGGGAAGGAAAACTAGGCAAAAGCAGGATATACTTCAAACTTGGCAGTTTTATTGAACACACACCTTCGAGTTCAAAAATGTTTTATATTAAGTGAGTTAAGGTGAATATTTTTTTTCTCTTTTTTTCTTTGGTTTTCTAAGCCTTCTTTACTGCAATTCTTAATGATGAGCTACAGCACCACATAAACTTTGTGGTCAATAAGACCTTATTAACAGGGTTTAAAAGATATGACTAAAGTATCTGAAAAGGAATGTAAAGGTAATCTCATAAAAACCAAAAATCCATCGATCATGGATATCATGAATACATCAGAAATTTTAATTACAAATGAAAGTGGTACACCATGTAAAGTCAATTAAATTATATGTTTATTTTTGATTAAATTAAATAAACCTAATTACAAAATGAAAGATTTTGACTGTGATCAATATAAGGTGCCTTAATGCTGCAGCAATTAATACTTCAAAGAAAAATTACCTTTTTAATATTATTGTTTACATCCATCTATTTTCAATCACATAAACAGGGTTAAACACTTTCCCTGCCACAGATCGTATATTCACGACTGTGCAGAGAGGCTTTACACTGCCACAGATCGTGAATATACGCTCTTGGCTTCCCCTTTAAAAATGAAAAAACACCCGCGCGCTAGGGCCGACCCGGGAAGCATTCACTGCCCCCCTATCCCCTCGACCCCCCTCGTGTGTGTCCAAATCCGAGGGGGGATCGGGAGTTATCTTACCTTTCTTTGCCGTGACCGTATAGCAGCAGCCGTTCCCACGTGGATCCAAGGAGGAAGCGGAAAGGAGACCCCGGTGACGTCACGGAGCTTCTCCTTCACCGGTGTCTCCCTTGAAGTGGTAGGAGACGCCCCTGGTGGTCTAGTTGAGGTACTGCAGCTTGATCTCAATTGATCATGCTGCAGTACCTATATAGAAAAGCTGTCAGCTGCAGCTTTTCTATACATTTGTGAATGGAACTCAAAGTTCCATTCACAAATAGGATTTTTCTAAGTCTTTGCTACTTAGCGAAGACTTAGAAAAAAAATGGGGACAGAGATCAATATTTGGTGATCACTTCTGATCACCAAATTATTGATCTTTGCCAATGAATGAAAAATCACTCCTGGAAAATGATTTCCGGGAATGATTTTTCCCGATCGGATTTCGAATTGGAAACGGGCATTATGCCCATTCCAAGTTCGGTATCATTCCTAAGATGATCTGATGATTATCTTTGGAATGATCGGTGAAAAAAAGGTGGAAATACACACAAAAAATTCTTAAAGTGATACACACACCCTTTTTTTTTTTACCTAAACTATAATTAGAAAAAAAAGTTGTCTTCTCTCAAGCTCCCCAATGTCCCCGTGATATCGGTAAAGTAAACGCGGATCTATATTTGTTCGATTTCAGGGAAACTAGCCATATTTTTATAAGGAAATTTTGCAGAGGTACCAAATAAAGACCGTATTGAATTTTTAGGATCAGTAAAGTGTTGTGCAAAAAAACGTGTGTGCTCTCCATAACTAATCGACTTCACTAAAATACCACTAAAAGGGGGAGAGTGTGTTGTGGGGGGTGGGTTGTGGCGTTTTTTTAAAAATTTTTCTTGTAAACTGCACTCTAAATGCGTCCCATTTGAGCTAGTTGTGCCTCGTCTCTGTTGCACCCACGCAAATGGCACACCGTTTGATTCAGGACATGTGGGGATTGCTATTTAGTGGGTTTTTTGCTGGTCAAGTGGGTTTAGGTAGGATTTCAACCCTTGAATCATCTCATTTTATTTTTCACAAATCTCGTAAAAACACCGAGTTCTTTGGATCGTGGTCTGGAATTCTTCATGCATTATGAAAGCATGGCACACCGTAACGTAGCTGAAGGCGTGTAATTCCAAAAATATATAGTTGTGGAGGGAATTTCCATGTTTCGGGACTGTTTGCCTTAGAAAAGGGTAGGCTGTTCAAAATTACAAAGCAACTTTGATTTTTCTTGTAATTGCATTTGTGCATGCGTCCCATTTGAGCTAGTTGGTGTGCCGCCGTCTCTGTGTGCACCACGCATATGGCATACGTTTGATTCAGAAATGTGGGAGATTGATATTAGTGGGGGGGGTTTATTTCGGGGGGCATTTCAAGTTTTGGGGGCTGTTTAAATTACAGAGCACTTTGATAGTTTTTCTTGTAATACAACATGGTGCATGCGTCCCATTTGAGCTAGTTTGGTGGCCACGTCCCTGGTGTGAATCCACGCTATGCATAACCGTTTGATTCAGGGCATTTGGAAGATTGATAATTGACATTTTTTTTTTACATGACATGGAAATTTGCCATGATTTTTAACTTTGAATTGTATTTTTATAAATTTTTCTGAAAATCTGGTAAGAAAGCGAAATTGTACACAAAACTGCACCCACCCATGTGGTGGTATGCATAAAAGAATCACACCATTGTGTTGCTGAAGGTGTTGTAGAGTCCAAGAATATATAGTTTGGGGGTATTTCTAATATAGAGGGGTGTTTGTCTCGGACAAATCTGAAAAGTTGCTGATAATTGGGCCACTGTTCATTGGCTCACTTTGTGGCTAGTTGATTCACCGTCTGCGTGTGTAACCATACATAGGGCATACCGTTTGATTCAGAACTTTGGGAGATTGATATTTGGTAACTTTTTTACATTCCTTGGGGTTTTGGCATGATTTCTATCACTTTTGAAGTTGTTTTTGTTCATTTTTTCAGAAAATGCGAATTTCTAAAGAAACTCTGCGCCCACACCATTGATTGTATATGAACAAACTAACAGCGTTACTAGCTGAGTTATGTAGATTCGAGAATATATAGTTTTGCGGGGGTATTTCCAAGTTAGAGGGGTGTTCAGTTTGGAAAAATCTGGGAAAATGCTGTTATTGGCTCACTGCGCATTGTTTTACATTGCCTAGTCGCTTCCACGTCAGTTGGTGTGTAACCACACATATGGCGCACTGTTTGATTCAGGACCATTTAGGAGATTGATATTGGTAAGTTTTTTTACATTACATGGGGTTTTGGTGTGATTTTTGTAACTTTGAAATGTATTTTTCTCTATTTTTCCAGAAAATGTGTAGAAATGCGAAATTCTACGAAGAACTGCGCCCACACCATGATGGTATGAAGGAACGAACTACAGTGCTACATAGCTGAAGTGTTTAGATTTCAGGAATATATAGTTTTGGGGGTATTTCTGAGTTTATCAGGGTGTGTTTGTGGAAAAACTGCAGACGGGTCCAAATTCGGAGTTGGCTAAATATTTTCGCTGTTTCTGAGCCTCGTGCATTGTCTCACTTTGTGCTTTTCGCTTCACGTCCGCATGTGTACCACACATATGGCATACCATTGATTCAGGACATTTGGGAGATATATTTAGTAACTTTTTTTAGATTCCATCAGTTTGGGCATGATTTCTACCTTTTGAAGTTGTTTTTTGTGTTCATTTTTTCAGAAAAGTGCGAACTTCTACAAAGAACTGCGCCCACACCATTGATGGTAGATGAACAAACTACAGCTTTACATAGCTGAAGGTGTGTAGATTTCAGGAATATAATGTTTGTGGGGGTTATTTCTAAGTTACGGGGGTGTTTTTGGAAAAAAATGCAGACTGTCCAAATTCGGAGTTGGCTAAATATTTTCGCTGTTTCTGAGCCATCGTGCATTGTCTCACTTGTGTCTTTTCGCTTCCACGTCCGCGTGTGTACCACACTATGCAACGTTTGAGCCGGACATTTGGGAGAGGATATATGTAACTTTTTTTAGATTCCATCAGGTTTGGCATGACATTTCTAACCTTTTGAAGTTGTTTTTTGTTCATTTTTTAGAAAAGTGCGAACTTCTACGAAGAAATGGCGCCCACACCATGATGTATGAATGAACAAACTACAGCTTACATAGCTGAAAGGTGTGTAGATTCAGATATTATAGTTTGTGGGTTATTTCTAAGTTACGGGGGGTGTTTTTGTGGAAAAAAACTGCAGACTGTCCAAATTCGGATTTGGCTAAATATTTTCGCTGTTTTCTGAGCCTCGTGCATTGTCTCACTTGTGGCTTTTGCGCTTCCACGTCCGCATGTGTAACCACACATATGGCATACCGTTTGATTCAGACATTGGGAGATGATACTTTGGTACCTTTTTTTTTACATTCCATGGGTTTTGACATGATTTCGACCTTTTTGAACGTTGTTTGATGTTTCATTTTTTTAAAATCTGGTAAAAGTGCAAACTTCTACGAAGAACTGCGCCCACACCATGATGGTATGAATGAACGAACTACAGCGTTACATGCTGAAGGTGTATATAGTTTTGTGGGAAATATATTTGTGGGGGTATTTTGAGTTGGGGGGTGTTTTGGGGAAAACTGCAGACTGTTCAAATACAAAACTGGCTAATTTTTTTTTGCTCTACTGACATTTGGCACTGGTCACGCTCTGGGTTAGTTGGTGCCATGTCTTTGGGTACACCCATAATGTGGCATACCGTTTTATTCGGGGAGGGGTTAGGCTTTCATATTTGAGATGCGTTTGAACTTTCCTCCACAGTTTTTAGTAGCGAATTCGCATTTGATTTTGTCTCTGATTTTACAGTTGAGGAAAAAAAGGAAAATGTGAGAAAGTAATTACAATTTGACGAAGAGCTGCGTCCGGGTATCGCATTTTATCGAAACTAACCTCACTCGTAAAATCCTGCGAGTGTGTAGTTTCTAAAAATATCTCACTTGGGGGATAGTTAGATAATTTGGTAGATATTCTATGTTAACTGTCAGTAGTGGTTACACATTTTAATTTGGTTAATATTCTAGGAGGTGCAGTTTTAGTTTGGGGGGGTCTCCTGTACAGGAAAACGTCGGTGTACCTACATATATCTGGTATCGTTGTACTCGGGAGTATCTAGCTTTTAGAAACAGTAAGATTTTGGTGTTACCTTAAGATAACTATAAGTAAAAATGGGAAAAATCCATGAAATTTGCAAATTTTTCATTTTTTTTACATATTTTACCCATAATTCCAGTAAAATTTCCAGAAAAGTTACAAAATTTGTTACCATATTAAAGTACACTTTGTGCTGAAAAAAACATGTATAATATTCCTGATTTACTGCAAGGTTTCCTACTGTAAAATTAGTCTAAAGCGATTAGGAAAAATCCTGAAAATTCTTCTGCCAGTTACGCAAAAAAAAAATGAAAATCTCCTGGCAGTGAAAGGGTAAGGGTAAAGCTTGAAATATATTTTTGCAGATTACATATAGAATTCAACAGAATCTGTCATTTCAGCCAGAGGTTTGAAGGAAAAATCAGTTTATTAACAATTAAACAAAACAATCAAAAATGACCACAGTGAACGAACAGAACCCTAACTAACTATTAATTAGATCAATATACAAAACAACAAACAAGTCTATATACAAAATATAATAAACAGAATATAATTGCACAAGACAGGATAAATGGTAACATGGAAAACAATAAAAACAGGTTCTAGAAAGTTCTAGGAGCCTAGGGAACTGGGACAAAAACCAAGACAGATGGATTATGGGAGCTGACCCTAGTAACCACTAGAGATGACTAGAACTCGAAGCCGAGTTTGAGCCGAACTTATCGAGTTCAAACAGACTCAACTTTTCGAACTATCCCGGACCCAATTTCTCAGACTTCGCAGACGTTGACCACTCCATAATTATCCCATAAATGATTCCATATAGTTCGAAAGTTCGAAAACTGACCGAACTTTTGGAAGTTCGCCCATTTCAAGTACCCACTGGTTAATTTCATAAATCATTGAGCAGCCCAGCAAAGAGAGAGTTGAGACACACCATTTTGCAAGTTTGTGAATTTGCTATTGTCTATTGGGACAATGTTGTCTGAAGACTTTTGTTCCTCTTTAAGAAGCTGCAGCAGAAGTGATAGTAAAAATTGATAAATATTTTTAGCGTTAGATTTACTGTGGAATCATTTTGGAATAAGAAGAAATAATTATCATACTATTGTGATTGGGATCACAGATCACAGTTTTTAACCTTCCCTGATTTGCTCCCCACAAAAATGCATAGGGCATTATGTCCACTTGTTATGCTACTGCTACTATTGTATGTCTATTCGCAGGTGCCAAACCTGACTATTCTTTTCTATGCATATTTTAAAAAGATCACTGCCTGTAATAAATGGCCGGACGGCCGGGTACTCACAGTACGCTTTTAAGGAGGAGGCTGACAGTCCGGAAGGTGCAGGATACAGAGGCTGCGAACTGAAGGTTGTATGCTGGAACAATGGTGCTGTTGGGAACTGTAGGCTGACTGCTGGAACAATGGTGTCTGCTGGGTACTGTAGGCTGGACCAAAAGGTGCTGCTGGGAACTGAAGGTTGTATGCTGGACCAATGGTGCTGCTGTGGTGTACTGTGGGGCTGGACCAAAGTGTCTGCTGGGACTGAAGGTTGTATGCTGGAACAATGGTTGCTGCTGGGTACTGTAGGCTGGACCAAAAGTGCTGCTGGGAACGGAAGGCTGAATTCTGGCAAGGTAAGTAACTGGATGCAGGCAAGGTGGAGACACTGGAAACAGGCAAGGTAAGTTTGGATGCAGGCAAGGTAAGTATAAGGAGCAGGATCCAAGGCAGGTAAGTACAGGAGCCAGGGAGTAGCAGAATGCTACAATCGGGCACCGGGTCCAGGAGGACACCCGGCTTTTCAACTTTCACGCCGCCCGGCGTGTCGGCGGCGTGACGTCATGACGTCGACGCCGCCCCCCGGGGGAAGTGCGTGCGGCGCGGACACGGAGCGGCAGGTAAGTTCGTGACACTGCCATGTACTTTAAATTGGAGTATAAGTTAGAAGATGAAAATAACACGGTATGCAGAGACAAAAAACTTCCTTATAAGCATTTTACTCTGTGCTTCAGCCAACCTTCAAGCCAACCAGCTCTTTATCAAGATGCATTATAAACTCCATCAAGGAAACTGGACTTTCTGTGCTGCTTGATCCAGGTGGCTTCTATAAGGCCATTTCTGCCTGTTTCTAGACGATTGCCAAGGAGAGTTCCAAAGGTCACATAACATCATATTCTAGAGAAATTAGTGATAATATTTTAATAGTCTTATTAATAGTTTATGTGAAATGTACTCCACTGCCTAAATCAAATTTGGGGTTTCAGTTTTATTGAAGAATGGGAGGTTATGGAGCTTTGTCTACCTCCTACTCTTCAATAACACCTGCAGGACCAGGAACAAAGCTAAGGAACTTACCCTCTCGCGCTCCTCCGCTGTTCTTCTGACAGGTCCCGATGGAGTTTGTACTGTGTGCGCATGCACATATAGTACAAACTCTGTCGGAACAAGTGGAGATACCCTTTAAGCATTAGCTCAAAACAATTATAGCACTTGCAATTTAAATACTGTCCTAAAATAATTGTACATATATTAGTTTAAATATTTTGTTCTTTAATCAAAATTATAGGATATTAGAATTCACTGTGATCTAATATTTCCAAATGTTCTTAAGTTTATCACTGACTAACTTATCACATGTAATCTGATAAACATTAGTCCAATATCTCTCTAAAGCAAGGATGCAAAAGCCATGATTAAGACATACAGTACACTCATAAATCTTCCACCTTTCATCTCAGGATGATGAACTGCTTAACATTCCCCCCTTCCCGAGGATTAGTCATTTAAAGCTCTTTAAACTACAATTAATGGCAGTTCACAATCTCTATTACATTTATTATGTTTTAGAATTCGGTCCTATATCTTTGTGTTTGCAATAGACTACAAACATTATAATCCACGTCATAGAAATGATGCCCTATTTGATGTTTTATGTCCAATTAGTAATGCATTAATTCAATCTTTATTTTTTCAGTTAGGTTTGCTAATTACACCCATGCAACCGTAGAACTTGCGAAAGACATTAAAAGGCTTGCACTTTTCTGACTCTTTAAAGTTAGAATATTAAATATTTTATAATGCATGAAAGTAAAGTCAGTGCTGCTTGTATTTATTATGAAAGCACACAGTAAATAAGTTTTTGCTTACTTTGCTTAAGTGGAGCCTTGTTTAAAAGATGCCAAATTGTTAATTAGTGCCTGTTCTCTTTGTCTTTCTGCTTCTCAACCTGACCCAACTTTCTCTCTGTGGCCCTGCCAGGAGTGAAAAGCTGAAAGTAACAGGTACTTCACTTAGTAAGTAGTATGAAATGTAGAATTCTCAATTCTAAAGGTGACCATACATTGGGCAGATATTATATGTACAATCCGACATTTAAATGGATTGGCAGAAAATTGTACATTTTCCCAATCTTATTTTGCAACATTATATCATAATATACTACTATTAATTACGATTGGGAAGATTATTTTTTAAATCAATTGGTAAAATGATTGTAGTGTTTTCTGAAGTTCTGTTAAATGTAAATGTAATATAACAATATATGGTACATCTTCATACAATTAACATTGTACATCTATGTACTATCAAGTTTTGATTGGTTTAACATTGCAATTAGGATCGTAATTACCTTTTGTATGTATGGCCATCATAGCTCTTTACAATCATAGGCTTATAAATGACAAGCTTAAAAAAGTACTACAATTTAAAATATTTTAAATACAATAGAATGCATTCCCAAAATTAAAAAAAATTCTCCTCCTCAAAAACACCCTAAAATATGTTTCATGACATAAAAAAGGATAATAGCCTAATAAGTTATTGTACAGTGTCATTTAATCTGCAGTTATTTCGGGGGTTAACATTGTCATTTTTCTATAGAATTAATTAGATTTTATTAGCATTGCTAAAAAGCACTACTATCATTCTAACATATTAAAACTGCATACACACAATGCAGTGAATGTATAAAAGTTTTATCCCTTGCTTTTGATAAAGTATGTTACCACACCTGTAAGCTTTACTTACTTTATACAGACACATCTATGCATAGATTTTTTTTTTTAATTATTTTTTTAAATTTTTTTTTTAAATAAATAAGTTAAGTAAACATTTCCTTGGTGTAACATCTTTGGGTGATACGTCCCCGACTGGCATTGAAATACCACATACACACCCTCTTCCACCCTCTACCCCTCCTACAACCCATCCCCTAACCATATCATTATATTTTGTTTGGATTTCTCTTGAAAATCCATTTTTATAAGTAAATTCCTTAATTCCTAGCCATTAATTTTTCTTTCATCTCCAGAGCTGGGCATAGGTGTTCTCCTCATTTGTGTAATGCCCTTTTTGTGATACGTATTTATGGCCCTTTAGCACTTTGATGAGGAGATCAAACTCCCCAGAAAGGAGTGTTCTTCTGGGTTGGTTCATGAAATCCCATGAAAGTTGTCTAGGGTGTGGTTTTTTTTATAAATTTGCAAAAATGTTGGCTTGATAAAGACCCAAGACACAGGCCCAAATGTTGCCGTTATATTTTTGAATAATTGCACATTTTTCAAGACCCTGCAGTGCACCTAACACTACCTTTGATATAACATTTAGTGGATGGCACCCGTGCAAGCATCTACAATTGGAGTGGTGCCTGTGAACAAACTTTATATTTACATACAAGAGGACGTCTAAACATCCAGAGTGCTCCATCACCGTATTATCCCCACAAATAGAGCAACATGGATGATTTGAACCAACCAATGGGCTATCAGACATATGGCAGGTAACTGAAGAAGATGCCCATGACATGGAACGAACACAGACTTTATTGCCACTACAAACATTAAAAATGTGATGTATGAATGTTACGATAACAAAAGGATCATTGATCTAGACAAATTCCACACGGGTTCTGCATTAACAATGTTCCCACTATCGGCCACAATATATGGACTTCTGACGGAAACGGACTGGGGTCCTCAATCACTGTTCAATGGAACTGATAATTTTAGTGGGTAGGAAGTGGCCGAGAACTGGAGGAGCTGAGAAAAATTATCAACCTCTGAAAGCAAACATAAATATCTACTTACACTTGATGAACATAAGGAAGCGCTGAAAAAAATAAAACACAAGTTGGATCTAAGACAGAAATTTCTGAAAGTGCAATGGATTATGAAGATTCTAAGGTGTATGGATGGCTTACAGGGCACCATGGAGAGTGTCCGCCCGCCTGGAAGCCAGTCATGGGGGAGTCAACACAAACGGTCCACTTTGGAGAACAACCGAGAAGTGAAAGAGAAAAGAATTGGTGGATCCAGATGACATCAGAGCACCACGCCACAAGCGCCGTATGCAGGTTTGGCAATATGGTGGAGAGCGGACCGGATACTTCATAGGGCAGGAGGGCTTTTTAGGCCCAGAACTACCAAGGGGAAGCAAAGGAAACTGTCCACACGACGGCGCAAACGGCACCCATTATGGAGGGGGGCAAACAACCATGGAACAAGGTGGATTTGATACCCGTATTCAATCTTTCTACTAGACCACTCAATCCTTCAAACAAGCCACTACTACAAAAGTGTTTCTCCTTTGTTTCCACTGTCAAACCCAATTTATTTGAAACCCAGATTGTTTTATAAAAATTCAATAGACAAATGGCACTTAGAGAGCTTTTTACTAATCAGCCCAAGGGGGAAAGTATAAAAGGACAACATCTAAAAAGTAGATTTGAGCCAATGAGGTATTGAAAGGCTAGAATGTCCAAATCATTGCACAATTTGTCACAGGAAGAAGGGCACACATTACCACATATGGCACATTTAGCATACACTAGGAAGATGAATACCTCTATTGTGATTAGGCCAGGGGATAAAGGAGGAGGTGTTGATATTGATTTTGCATATTCATCCACAAAGCTTTAACCCAATTGAACATAAGTCTGTATTTAAAAAATTGGAGGGCCCCACAGCTTATACGAAAAATTCAAGCCGTATTGTTCGGTCACCCAAGCACATATTATTAAGGAGCTGGGGGATACTTATACCAGGAACATCCAAATGTCCAATCATATACACATTACCAAAGGAACACCCTGACACCCTATATTCAATGAGGGGTGGACTACTAGAGCCGTTGGGAGTTTGTGAACAGTATATAACAACAAGTGTCCAAAACCTTCTACTAACTTAAGAGACACGGGACACTTGATTTCCATCATTAAAAATGGGACATTACCAAAGGGGCCTGATGTTTGTTAGTGACAATGGATGTTACTAGCCTTTATCAAACATTACCCTGAAATGGGACTGAGGCGGATAAAGTTATGCTAACCGACCAAAATGCAGTAACTATGCATTCCAAGACTTTCTCCTGGAAATGTTAGATAATAACTCTCAAATACAGTTTTTTTAGGTTTGAGAATACATATTTACTCCAAGGGCAGGGATGCCCCCATGGCTCCTGCATTGCTAACTTAGTGATGTCTAATTTGAAATGGCTTAATGTCTAAATTTGGTGATACAACTATTACTTTATTTTAGGTTCATCAACAACCTGTTTTTTATTTTGCACAGATCCTGTAAATCATTGGACAATATGTACCAAGAACTAACAAGCTCATTTACCCAGACTCACTGTGCAAATATATGGAGTTAAAGTCGTGCAAATAGCTGGCGTAAAATCCCACAGTGGGTAAATCCTTACTGGGCTTTACCCACATTTGCAAATGCAATATTAAACTGAGAAAGGAGCATTTACCCAAGAGCAATGCAACTCTGGGTAAATGAGCCTGTAAATGAGTTAGATTCCACCATTAGATTCACAATGACTGTAAGTACAAATCAAATTAAGTTATTTGACCTATTATACGTATGCAAGGCACAAATTGTCTAATTCATTATTATGGAACAAGCAGACTGTAAAATACTCATACATTACAATAGTCACCACTCAAGGCAGTTGAAGAACTCTTTATCTATCTCCCAATTTTTGAGAGTTATTAGAATAATTCTTCACCAGAAACACTGGAACTTCAAACCAGGAAATGTGGCATAAATTTGAAAGCCTGGATATCCACAGGGAATACTGAGGAAAGCATTATCCAAAGCTAAATTAAAATCAAAACAGGACATTTAAACTACCCCCACAGAAAATCACCATTGGTGGCAAGTTTCAAACACTCCTTATCAAATCACACCTTAATTAAAACTATTTGAAATCAGAACCAGACTCCATAAAGTGTTGCCTGAACAGCCTGTTATAGGCTATAGAAGAGGAGAAAATCTAAAAGGCTATTTGGTTAAAACAGACTTTAAAAGACTGCTATGTTCAAGAACTGGTTACTAATGACATGTGCTAAATGTAATTTGGTGTAAATACATGGTGCCAGGCAAACCCTTTACATACTCCCACACCAAAAAAAATACTGTATTAAACAAAGGATTACCTGTACCACCACACATGTGTTTACATTGTGACTTGCCCTTGCAAATTGACATATGTGGGTAAGACTGATCTTGCCCTCAGGCTGAGATCCTGTAGCCAACATTTTCTGGAACAGAGTCATAGTTTAAAAGATTTTACATTTATGGTATAGATCATGTCCCCAAATCCAGTAGGGGGGGCAATAGATCACAACAGTTGCTAAAATGTGAGGCAAGTTGGATTTGGTACTTGAATACAGTTCAACCTAATGGACTCAATGAAAATATACGATTACGTTGTTTTCTTAATGATAGATAATGCTTTTAGATTTATTATGAGAACAATTATGAAGAAAGGCCAGCCTTTAGTATGTTCAGACTGTATAACTATTTGTTGAACCACGCAACTTACTAGAATTTTAATTGAAAAAATCACTTGGGCACTAAAATCATCTATTTTTTTTCAGCTTAGTATTTATGATGCACAAATATTCACTAAGTAAGAAAAAACTAGATTTTAAGATTCTATGTTAATTAAATACACACACATCATTGTTTTGGAGTTGTTTTTATTAATAGATTGTTTTAGATGTATTTATGGCACTTTAGCACTTTGATAAGGAGATCAAACTCCCAACAGAAAGGGGAATGTTTCTTCTAGGATTGGTTCGCGAAATCCCAGAGATTTCTAGGGGTGTGGTTATTGTATACATAAATTTGCAAAGTGCAAACATGGGACTTTCCAAATGTGTGCATGTAAAATGAAAATCATGTGGTATAGAAAAGATCCTCCCCCTCAAGAAAATGCAGAAATACAGTATGTGTAATTATATATGTATAGAATGCAAATAGTGCTTAATATATCTTAAACATTATCAAAATAAATTAAAGCATCTTAAGGTTCTTCTACTAATAACCTCATCAAGAGTGAAATGCATATATATCCTAGATGCTGGAATGCACCATTGCCAAATGTGTTTTTAGTAATAAAGCCCTTACATTTGGGAAAGACCCATGTGTGCACCGAACTTTGCTTTTTCTTTGTATGCTGATTATCTTGAGCACCAGGGCAGTTGGTGTAACATTGGAGCAGACTGCCTGCTATACACAGATATATATATATATAACCTAAAGCTTTCCAAATAACTTAACGTACTAGCTTTACACTGTGAAGCTTCCATGAAATATATTACCCACACATCACATTAACACTGCAGTAAAAGAAGACGCTTCTAATATAGATACAATATAACTGTGTAATTAAAATGTAATATACCAGTTTGACAGAATCGTTAGAATTGCTAAATTGAGATGCATTTAAATTTATCATTGGTTGAATATTTTTATTGGCATGACAGAGGCTTTCATTTACATATAGATTATCTTACAGAAATACATGTAAAATCATTTATATACAGTACATACTGTATACAGCACAATGATTTGTCTTTCTGCACAACACAGCAAGAATTATCATATAATGCACGTTTTAAAGGATAAGTGGACTGTGAAATCAAGTTATGTTCATTTGGAAGCTGCAGCTTTAAAAATACCGTTGCCATATTTTTTTTTTACCTATGTCCCCCAGAGCCAAGCTTGTGCCTTGAAAGTTGCTGACATCTTGTTACTGGTTTGCTGAATGTTAAGCTCCGCCCCTCTGAGATTCCTCTTGCTTTCTCCTGTTTGAGCCTCAAAAAGTAATACCTGTGAGTTCCGTGCACTCTCCTGCTTGAGCCTCAAACAGTAATGCCTGTGAGTCCGTGCACTCTCGCTTGACCTCAAACAGTAATGCGTGAGCCGGCCTCGTGAAACAGTAATGCTGTGAGTTCCGTGCACGTGCGTGTGCACGTAACTCACAAGCATTACTGTTTGAGGCTCAAAGCAGGAGAAAGCAGAGTAAATCTCAGAAGGGCGGAGCTTAACATTCAGCAAACCATAACAAGATGTCAGCAACTTTCAGGCATAAAGCTTGGCTCTGAGGGAGATTTCTCAGACTTTCGAACACTCCATAATTATCCCATAAATGATTCCATATAGTTCGAAAGTTCGAAAACTGACCGAACTTTTGGAAGTTCGGCCATTTCAAGTACCCACTGGTTAATTTCATAAATCATTGAGCAGCCCCAGCAAAGAGAGAGGTGAGACACACCATTTTGCAAGTTTGTGAATTTGCTATTGTCTATTGGGACAATGTTGTCTGAAGACTTTTGTTCCTCTTTAAGAAGCTGCAGCAGAAGTGATAGTAACAAATTGATAAATATTTTTAGCGTTAGATTTACTGTGGAATCATTTTGGAATAAGAAAGAAATAATTATCATACTATTGTGATTGGGATCACAGATCACAGTTTTTACCTTCCCTGACTTGCTCCCCCACAAAAATGCATAGGGCATTATGTAGTTATATCCCACTTGTTATGCTACTGCTACTAGTGTATGTCTATTCCAGGGGTGCCAAACCTGACATAATTCCTTTTCTATGCATATTTTGAAAAAGATCACTGCCATGTAGTTTAAATTGGAGTATAAGTTAGAAGATGAAAATACACAGGTATGCAGGGACAAAAAACTTCCTTATAAGCATTTTACTCTGTGCTTCAAGCCAACCTTCAAGCCAACCAGCTCTTTATCAAGATGCATTATAAACTCCATCAGAGGAAAACTGGACTTTCTGTGCTGCTTGATCCAGGTGGCTTCTATAAGGCCATTTCTGCCTGTTTCTAGATAGATTGCCAAGGAGAGTTCCAAAGGTCACATAACATCATATTCTAGCAGAATTAGTGATAATATTTTAATAGTCTTATTAATAGTTTATAGTGAAATAGTATCTCCACTGCCTAAATCAAATTTGGGGATTTCAGTTTTATTGAAGAATGGGAGGTTATGGAGCTTTGTCTTACCTCCTACTCTTCAATAACACCTGCAGGAGCCAGGAACAAAGCTAAGGAACTTACCCAGTCTCGCACTCCTCCGCTGTTCTTCTGACAGGTCCCGATGGAGTTTGTACTGTGTGCGCATGCATATATAGTACAAACTCTGTCGGAAGACAGAGTGGAGATACCCTTTAAGCATTAGCTCAAAACAATTATAGCACTTGCAATTTTAAATACTGTCCTAAAATAATTGTACATATATTAGTTAAATATTTGTTCTTTAATCAAAATTATAGGGATATTAGAAGTCACTGTGATCTAATATTTCCAAATGTTCATTAAGTTTATCACTGACTTACACTTATCACATGTAATCTGATAAACATTAGTCCAATATATCTCTAAAGCAAGGAGATGCAAAAGCCATGATTAAGACATACAGTACACTCATAAATCTTCCACCTGTCATCTCAGGAATGATGAACTGCTTAACATTCCCCCTTCCCAGAGGAGTAGTCATTTAAAGCTCTTTAAACTACAATTAATGGCAGTTCACAATCTCTATTACATTTATTATGTTTTAGAAAATTCGGTCCTATATCTTTGTGTTTGCAATAGACTACAAACATTATAATGCACGTCATAGAAATGATGCCCTATTTGATGTTTTATGTCCAATTAGTAATTGCATTAATTCAATCTTTATTTTTTCAGTTAGGTTTGCTAATTACACCCATGCAACTGTAGAACTTGCAGGAAAGACATTAATAAGGCTTGCACTTTTCTGACTCTTTAAAGTTAGAATATTAAATATTTTATAATGCATGAAAGTAAAGTCAGTGCTGCTTGTATTTATTATGAAAGCACACAGTAAATATAGTTTTTTGCTTACTTTGCTTAAGTGGAGCCTTGTTTAAAAGATGTCAAATTGTTAATTAGTGCCTGTTCTCTTTGTCTTTCTGCTTCTCAACCTGACCCAACTTTCTCTCTGTGGCCCTGCCAGGAGTGAAAAGCTGAAAGTAACAGGTACTTCACTTAGTAAGTAGTATGAAATGTAGGAATTCTCAATTCTAAAGGTGACCATACATTGGGCAGATTATATGTACAAGCCGACATTTCAATTGATTGGCAGAAAAATTGTACATTTTCCCAATCTTATTTTGCAACATTAGATCATAATATTACTACTATTAATTACGATTGGGAAAGTTATTTTTTTAAGTCAATTGGTAAAATGATTGTAGTGTTTTCTGAAGTTCTGATTAAATGTAAATGTAATATAACCTCACAATAGACGACATTCAACATTAATCACGAAACAAAGTGAATATTGAACAATATGTATGGTACATCTTCATACAATTAACATTGTACATCTGTCTATCAAAGTTTTGATTAGTTTAACATTGCAATTAGGATCGTAATTACCTTTTGTAGTGTATGGCCATCATAGCTCTTCTACAATCATAGGCTTATAAATGACAAGCTTAAAAAAGTACTACAATTTAAAAATATTTGAAAATTAAAAAAAATTTCTCCTCCTCAAAAACTACCCTAAAATATGTTTCATGACATAAAAAAGGATAATAGCCTAATAAGTTATTGTACAGTGTCATTTAATCTGCAGTTATTTCGGGGGTTAACATTGTCATTTTTCTATAGAATTAATTAGATTTCATTAGCATTGCTAAAAAGCACTACTTATCATTCTAAGCAGATTTAAAACTGCATAACACACAATGCAGTGAATGTATAAAAAGTTTTATCCCTTGCTTTTGATAAAGTATGTTCATCACACACTGTAAGCTTTACTTACTTTATACAGACACATCTATGCATAGATTTTTTGTTTTTAATTATTATTTTTAAATTTTTTTTTAAATAAATAAGTTAAATTAAACATTTCCTTGGTGTAACATCTTTGGTGTGTGTTTACACAGTAAATACTTTGTCTTCGTGATTTTCCTTTAATGATTCTTTAAATAAAGTATAGGCAAAAAAATTTAAAAAGGGTTCAGTAGCACTTCCACAGAATTGAATTGTAATTTAGTATATATATATATATATATATATATATATATATAGCGGATAGATTTAATAGCACTCACGTAACCCATTGATAAACTGCACAGGTGCTGCGTCCAACATCGGATACAAGGAACACTTCGGAAGCACTCAGGGACTTGTAACAAAATTCCAAACTTTATTGTGAACACATCAATGCGTTTCAAACCGCCAGTCGCGGCCGTCATCAGGATCCTGATGACATCCGCGACTGGCAGTTGAAATACACAATACACACCCTCATTCCACCCTCTACCCCTCCTACAACCCCTATCCCCCTAACCATATCATTATATTTTGTTTGGATTTCTCTTGAAAATCCATTTTTATAAGTAAATTCCTTAATTCCTAGCCAGTAATTTTTCTTTCATCTCCAAGAGCTGGGCATAGGTGTTCTCCTCATTTGTGTAATGCCCTTTTTGTGATACAGTATTTATGGCCCTTTAGCACTTTGATGAGGAGATCAAACTCCCACAGAAAGGGGAGTGTTCTTCTGGGATTGGTTCATGAAATCCCATGAAAGTTGTCTAGGGGGTGTGGTTTATTTTATAAATTTGCAAAAAATGTTGGCTTGATAAAGACCCAAGACACAGGCCCGAAATGTTGCCGTTATATTTTTGAATAAATTGCACATTTTTCAAGACCCCGCAGTGCACCTTGAACACTTACCTTGATATACCATTTAGTGGATGGCACCCGTGCAAGCATCTACAACTTGGAGTGAGTGCCTGTGAACAAACTTTATATTTACATACAAGAGGACGACTAAACCTCCAGAGTGCTCCATCAGCAGTATTATACCCTACAAATAGAGCAACATGGATGAGTTGAACCAACCAATGGGCTATGCAGACCTATGGCAGGTAACTGAAGAAGATGCCCATGACATGGAACGAACACAGACTTTATTGCCACTACAAACATTAAAAATGTGATGTATGAAATGTTACGATAACAAAAGGATCATTGATCTAGACAAATTCCACACGGGTTCTGCATTAACAATGTTCCCACTATCGGCCACAATAATATGGACTTCTGACGGAAACGGACTGGGGTCCTCAATCACTGTTCAATGGAACTGATAATTTTAGTGGTAGAGGAAGTGGCCAGAGAACTGGAGGAGGCGCTGAGAAAAAATTATCAGCCTCTGAAAGCAAACATAAAGATCTACTTACACTTGATGAACATAAGGAAGCGCTGAATAAATATAAAACACAAGTTGGATCTAAAGACAGAAATTTCTGAAAGTGCAAATGGATTATGAAGATTCTAAGGTGTATGGATGGCTTACAGGGCACCATGGGAGAGTGTCCGCCCGCCCTGGAAGCCAGTCATGGGGGAGTCAAACACAAACGGTCCACTTTGGAGAACAACGCGAGAAGTGAAAAGAGAAAAGAATTGGTGGGATCCAGATGACATCAGAGCACCACGCACACAAGCGCACGTATGCAGGTTTGGCAATATGGTGGAGAGCGGACCGCATACTTCATAGGGCAGGAGGGGCTTTTTAGGCCCAGAACTACCAAGGGGGAAGCAAAGGAAACTGTCCAACGACGGCGCAAACGGCACCCATTATGGAGGGGAGGCAAACAACCATGGAACAAGGTGGATTTGATACCCGTATTCAATCTTTCTACTAGACCACTCAATCCTTCAGAACAAGCACTACTACAAAAAGGTTTCTCCTTTGTTTCCACTGTCAAACCCAATTTAACAAGAGCTTTTAACCCAATTGAACATAACGTCTGTATTTAAAAAATTGGAGGGAGACCCCACAGCTTATTACGAAAGCAAATTCAAGCCCGTATTGTTCGGTCACCCAAGCACATATTATTAAGGAGCTGGGGGATTACTTATACCAGGAACATTCAAAATGTCCAATCATATACACATTACCAAAGGAACACCCTGGACACCCTATTATTTAAATGAGGGGTGGACTACTAGAGCCGTTGGGTAGGTTTGTGAACAGTATATTACAACCAAGTGTCCAAAACCTCTCTACTAACTTAAGAGACACGGGACACTTGATTTCCATCATTAAAAATGGGACATTACCAAAGGGGCCTGATGTTTGGTTAGTGACAATGGATGTTACTAGCCTTTATACAAACATTACCCATGAAATGGGACTTGAGGCGGATAAAGTTATGCTAACCGACCAAAATTGCAGTAACTATGCATTCCAAGACTTTCTCCTGGAAATGTTAGAAATAACTCTCAAATACAGTTTTTTTAGGTTTGAGAATACATATTTACTCCAAAGGGCAGGGATGCCCCCATGGCTCCTGCATATGCTAACTTAGTGATGTCTAAATATGAAATGGCTTAATGTCTAAATTTGGTGATCAACTATTACTTTATTTTAGGTTCATCAACAACCTGTTTTTTATTTTGCACAGATCCTGTAAATCATTGGACAATATGTACCAAGAACTAACAAGCTCATTTACCCAGACTCACTGTGCAAATATATGGAGTTAAAGTCGTGCAAATAGCTGGCGTAAAAATCCCACAGTGGGTAAATCACTTACTGGGCTTTACCCACATTTGCAAATGCAATATTAAACTGAGAAAGGAGCATTTACCCAGAGCAATAGCAACTCTGGGTAAATGAGCCTGTAAATGAGTTAGATTCCACCATTAGATTCACAATGACTGTAAGTACAAATCAAATTAAGTTATTTGACCTATGTATACGTATGCAAGGCACAAAATTGTCTAATTCATTATTATGGAAGCAAGCAGACTGTAAAATACTCATACATTACAATAGTCACCACTCAAGGCAGTTGAAGAACTCTTTATCTATCTCCCAATTTTTGAGAGTTATTAGAAATAATTCTTCACCAGAAACACTGGAACTTCAAACCCAGGAAATGTGGCATAAATTTGAAAGCCGTGGATATCCACAGGGAATACTGAGGAAAGCATTATCCAAAGCTAAAATTAAAGCCAATCAAAACAGGACATTTAAACTACCCCCACAGAAAAATCACCATTGGTGGCAAGTTTCAAACACTCCTTATCAAATCACACCTTAATTAAAACATTTTGAAATCAGACCAGACTCCTAATAAAGTGTTGCCTGAACAGCCTGTTATAGGCTATAGAAGAGGAGAAAATCTAAAAGGCTATTTGGTTAAAACAGACTTTAAAAGACTGGCTATGGACAAGAACTGGTTACTAATGACATGTGCTAAATGTAATTTGTGTAAATACATGGTGCCAGGCAAACCCTTTACATACTCCCACACCAAAAAAAAATACTGTATTAAACACAGGATTACCTGTACCACCACACATGTGGTTTACATTGTGACTTGCCCTTGCAAATTGACATATGTGGGTAAGACTGATCTTGCCCTCAGGCTGAGATCCTGTAGCCAAACATTTTCTGGAACAGAGTCATAGTTTAAAAAGATTTTACATTTATTGGTATAGATCATGTCCCCAAATCCAGTAGGGGGGGCAATAGATCACAACAGTTGCTAAAATGTGAGGCAAGTTGGATTTGGTACTTGAATACAGTTCAACCTAATGGACTCAATGAAAATATACGATTACGTTGTTTTCTTAATGATAGATAATGCTTTTAGATTTATTATGAGAACAATTATGAAGAAAGGCCAGCCTTTAGTATGTTCAGACTGTATAACTATTTATTGAACACGCAACTTACTAGAATTTTAATTGAAAAAATCACTTGGGCACTAAATCACTATTTTTTTTCAGCTTATGTATTTATGATGCACAAATATTCACTAAGTAAGATAAAACTAGATTTTAAGATTCTATGTTAATTAAATACACACACATCATTGTTTTGGAGTTGTTTTTATTAATAGATTGTTTTAGATGTATTTATGGCACTTTAGCACTTTGATAAGGAGATCAAACTCCCACAGAAAGGGGAATGTTCTTCTAGGATTGGTTCGCGAAATCCCAGAGAGTTGACTAGGGGTGTGGTTTATTGTATACAGTAAATTTGCAAAGTGCAAACATGGGACTTTCCAAATGTGTGCATGTAAAATGAAAATCATGTGGTATAGAAAAGATCCTCCCCCTCAGGAGAAAATGCAGAATACAGTATGTGTAAATTATATATGTATAAAGTGCAAATAGTGCTTAATATATCTTAAACATTATTCAAAATAAATTAAAGCATCTTAAAGGTTCTTCTACTAATAACCTCATCAAGAGTAAAATGCATATATATCCTAGATGCTGGAATGCAACATTGCCAATATGTGTTTTTAGTAATAAAGCACTTTACATGTAGGGAAAGACCCATGTGTGCACCGAACTTTGCTTTTTTCTTTGTATGCTGATTATCTTGAGCACCAGGGCAGTTGGGTAACATTGGAGCAGACTGCCTGCTATACACAGATATATATATATATAACCTAAAGCTTTCCAAATAACTTAACAGTACTGCATCTTACACTGTGAATGCTTCCATGAAATATAATTACCCACACATCACATTAACACTGCAGTAAAAAGAAGACGCTTCTAATATAGATAGCAATATAACTGTGTAATTAAAATGTAATATACCAGTTTGACAGAATCGTTAGAATTGCTAAATTGAGATGCATTTAAATTTATACATTGGTTGAATATTTTTATTGGCATGACAGAGGCTTTCATTTACATATAGATATATCTTACAGAAATACATGTAAAATGCATTTAATATACAGTACATACTGTATACAGCACAATGATTTGTCTTTCTGCACAACAGCAAGCAAGAATTTATCATATAATGCACGTTTTAAAGGATAAGTGGACTGTGAAATCAAGTTATGTTCATTTGGAAGCTGCAGCTTTAAAAATACCGTTGCCATATTTTTTTTTTTACCTATGTCCCTCCAGAGCCAAGCTTTGTGCCTTGAAAGTTGCTGACATCTTGTTACTGGTTTGCTGAATGTTAAGCTCCGCCCCTCTGAGATTTCTTCTGCTTTCTCCTGTTTGAGCCTCAAAAAGTAATACCTGTGAGTTCCGTGCACTCTCCTGCTTGAGCCTCAAACAGTAATGCCTGTGAGTTCCGTGCACTCTCCTGCTTGGAGCTCCAACCATTAATGCCTGTGAGTCCGTGCACTTCTCTGCTTGAGCCTCAAACAGTAATGCCTGTGAGTTCCGTGCAACGTGCGTGTGCACGTGAACCACAAGCATTACTTTTTGAGGCTCAAGCAGGAAAAGCAGAGAAATCTCAGAGGGCGGAGCTTAACATTCAGCAAACCAGTAACAAGATTCAGCAACTTTCAAGGCAAAAGCTTGGCTCTGGAGGGACATAGGTAAAAAAAAATATGGCAACGGTATTTTAAAGCTGCAGCTTCCAAATGAACATAACTTAATTTTACAGTGAGCACTTATCCTTTAAGAATAGAAATTGTTTTACAGAATACCCGAAAATGTGTAGAGAATTTCCATTAAATATCCAAAATTCTGCTGAGTTTTGTACTGTCACCATCATCATACTTAATTATCCACAGGCAAGTTTATATACTCTTTACACTTTGTGTACAAGAATAGCATTTATATTTGATTTTTTCTTTATTAGTAGGAAGTGATTACAATTACATGTTTGCCCCATTTGAAATATCTTAAAAATATTGCCCCCTGCTTTTCCCAAGGTAAAGCAAGTTAATTAAAATGCACCCTCTCTCACATTGGACCGTGAGCTGGTACTCCAGATTTCTTTTCAATGAATTTGAATTTCTTTCATGTAAACAGAGATTATTTGCATGTCTTATTTGCATAATATCTGGTTTTGAGCATGTGCAGTAGCTTTTTTTCAATCCTTATGGAACTAGTACTATTACTTTTGGAAGCTCTCAAATATTTTAAATGATGACAGACTTTGTCAGTAGGAATGTATAAACCCCTTGGGTTTTGTTTTACTGGCAGATTTGCAGGCCACGGAGATGTTTCTGCATAGGAACTGAATTTTCTTAAACTAATTTTGTTTACACTTCAGAATCTGAAAATATCCCCTCTAAAACACCAGTAAACTATTAAATCCCATTACAGTACATAGCATTAAAGTAAATTTAACCTACCTGAAGAACTAGATGAAGTAACTGTGTATATGAACAGTGACTCGCTACAACCCTGACCTCAGTCTCACATGCTCCTTTGCCTAATCTGTCCTGTAAAAGGATTGGCTAGAGGCTACTAGTGGGTGTTACCACTGCAGTTCCTGCAGTAGCTTAGGGCTGAGTGTGCATGTGTAAATAACACAATGGTCAGTGACCACACTGTGCGATACTGGGATGTTGGGAAATAAAACACAAACCCCATGTTAGAAAGGTAAATTTCCTAACAACCATATCAAAATGAGAGGTGAGACACTAATTACTGCTTTTATATTGAAGCTATCTTTGTTCTGAAATAGTTCTGGGGCTTAGTTCTGAGGCTTAGTTTTAAAAGTTATGTGATGACATTTCATAGGTACTTTCCACCTATGAATTTTCATCTATCTGAAACCAGGTTCCAGTACAGCCCTACTTGTAATGTAAAAAAGAAAGCAATCTTTCTTATCATATTAGGGAACCAGACTGCAGGGCAAAGTATAAGCAGGAGCTTCTTGCAAAGCATTCCCTGCAATAAAGAGTTTATGTAAGTCTACAGTATCTTTATTTCAAGCTAAATGCGCTTGTTGTTGCCTTTCAAATTCATACTTTAATTCTTTATGCACAATATTAGTCATGCATGTATTCTTAAAACCTACTGACAATGTTGCTAATGGTATGGTTTCAACAACCAGTGTGTTCATTTGCATCTTTTTCTTCCTAACATGCAAAGCTAGTTACATTATAACATGAACTTTTCATATAATGGCTTGTGTGAGCTATTGTTGGATATATTTTTAAACAATTATTTAACTATTTAAGGTCCATTTTTCATGGACCTTAAAATGACATATGTTGTATATAACATGCTATAATAGATACATTGGCATAAATGTGCATTAAAAAAGCAGATTGATTTTGTTAACTGGGTCATCACTTTGTTTAGCATTTACCCTTTCTCATTTCAATTGATTTATAAAAATCTCAATGCTCCTTGTAGAGTTACACTCATGATAAAACTATGTAGTCTGCTGAACAGCCATAATAAATGTCTTCTTTAAACATTTAATCAATGAGTGAACTTGGTTTCTGCAGTCATTTAGGCAGCATATGTACTTTAGGCTGCAGTTTAAAAGGCACATCTGAATTTTTTTATGTTGCAAACAAAAGAAAGCAAAATCCTTCTGGTGCTGTAGCAAATACACAGCCATTTGTGGAGTGTAAACGCTAAGACTTCATGGACTAAAAGACCACAGAAGCAATAGTGAAAACTTTTTACTAACCCTTTTAATTTACTTGGGAACAGCTGTTGAAAAAATTAATTTCCAGACCTGCATTTACCATTCAAATGAATCAAATATCAAACGAGAAAAAAATATTGATGATTCCCCCAGCTTGCATTGTTTAGAACAGGGGTGGCCTGGGTAGACCCTGGGAAGCTTGGCTCCATCTCTGGCCTACCCAGTAAATGCCCCTAGTCCACAAAGAACATGCTCCTGGCCCTCCCATAATTAAATCTGTCTTCTGAGTCCCATTGACCACCTCTTGGTTGGGCATTCATGGTTTAAAATGACCATTTTCCAACCATTTTGAGTTACTTTGGCAATGATGCTAAAATAATGCTATAAGACCTTTCAATTTGTGACCATTCTCTCTACATCCAGCACAATTGGAAATAAATCATTAATGATCTTGGTGGACTAATGGCCTTTTAATTAGGAAATGGAAACATCATGAACAGATTCAATAAAGTAGCTGTTTTTACAGTTTTATATATTTATATATTCCCTTTCACTGGGCAATCAGACTTGTCTGACTATTGCATGATCTTGTTATAACGATATCCCTTACAAACTGTTCTAGTTAACCCTAGACTCATGAGTACATAATGTATAAAGCAATGCTAAATGAGAATTAAAAAGAAGCTAAATATATGTGTAATATGTGCTCTGCAATGAACTTATAGATCTTTCCTTCCCTGAGTGATGCTTACAGAGACAGTATTGCCAGAAATACTTCAATATCTGAAAATGTGTTTTACTGGTTCCATTATTCTATATCATTTCACTTTAAAAGCACTTATATCCCTTTCTCTTTAATTCCCATTAATGTGTGGAATGTAGCAATACAATTAATATTGTAAAATGCAAACTTGTTAATCTAACCAATTGCAAAATTGCTGGTTATTGTATGCCACATATATTATCAATATCTCACAATCAATAGAATACTTAGGGGCCTTTAATGCCAAAAATTGATTCTATGGAGAAGGTCAAAAAAAAGTCATGTTCAACTTATAGCTGCTCAGTCTCCTAGACCTTTTAGTATATGTTTTTAACAGATTGTTTACACATTCAAAACAAAACTAACATAATAACCTCTCATCAGCCACATCCAATAGCATTTACTGGTTAAAAACTGGTTAAAATATTATCAGGGAGATTCAATAAAAGTTCTTATCATTTAAAATGGTGCTAATTTTGCCCCAACCAATCAGATCTTATTTAACATTTAAAAGCCAACATTTGATTGGTTGGAGCAAATTTAGCACCATTTTTAATGATAAGAACTCTTATTCAATAACTTTGTATATTGTGTATGGCAGCTAGAGATGAATGAAACTGGCAAGTGTTTTACTGTGAGCTGTTTTGCAGAACAGATTGAAAGTCCAAAAATCTGACTCAAACTCAATTAAAGTGAAATTTTTTAAGCACAATTTTCGATTTCTCAAGCCTGATTTTAAATTTATGTGTGTGATTTTTTACTTTCGACCACAATTTTTGATTTTTTTTTACGGCAGCTATTAAATTTCGTGGAGTTTCGATGCTTTAAGACTCCCCTCTATATTTATTTTGTTTATTTTGCTTTCACATACTATTATACACATATTTTTGTTTCTACTTACTTCACACATTCTTTTGAGTTGTAATTTCAAGTGGATGAATCCCATTTTGTTAGAAGGCTACTTATGCCATTAAAGGCACACTCCTTTCCTAACTAATATCTAATATCCGGTTGAAATACATTGTATCACTGCTTTTTTGCTGCTTATGAGACTGAAAGGAGAGTGGATCCCAAGTAGGATAGAGTATGTACAAAAGATGGGATAGTATACATCCACACAGAGTGCAACTAGAGACCAAATCAATTTAATATATACAAACAATAGAAGCCTAGTGCACATCCAACCAATTTGCTTACATTTAACGCTATCAGTGAATTGCGACTTAAAAAGCCTGCCAGTGAATTTGAAGGAATTAGTTCAATAACTTGGCCAAATTATTTTAAGCCCAGTCACCACGTCACGGTTTGCTTTATTCTGCTGGGTCCTAACCTTTAATCTTAGTAACTTTTACCTTCGTAAGAGACGTAATTCTTAAACTTTATCTTAGTAACAGTACCTGCCTTTAATGAAATGAAAATCCCTGTTGCTCGTTCGCTTACTGTCTAGGGACTGACTCTCCAACTTTTAAGTACTTGAATTAGGACGGAGTATGCTCAACTGAATAGAATCCCTCAAACTACATGTTATATAACATATTTGTTGTGCAACTAATCTTCTTTCAAATCACTGGATAATGTTACATTTCCAAATAGTTCTTCCTAAAAAGATTCCTTGTGTTCACCAGAATAGGTTTTTGTGTAATATTAAAAAATTAAAAAATGCATAAATGATAACATTGCTCTGATAAAATGTTTATGCTGAAAATATAAACACTCAACACACTTCGTTTGACACATATACTGAGATAAAGCATAAGTATCTACGCATGTACCTTGTTTGATTGTAAATAGTGTCACTTCATAAAAGAATCAATTTGCTAGTTATTAAAACATGGGGAATGCAGAAAAACATGAAATGATGTTGTTAGAAAAAGCAGCTGATTTCTTTTATAGCAAAAAGGACACACAAAAAAACTTAGGACCCAGATTCTGTTAATACCATGCCAACTGCCTGTGAATTTGAACATTACTCAAGATTCTGACCCAGTAAAGGGTAGTTTTAATGGTGTGTAATTAATGCAGACTGTTCCACACTGTTCTGTATTGGGGCCACTCCATACAAGTGTCCTCTGCTGAGAGCTATACTATACTATACTATACGTTTTTAAAACAAGCCAAGGATGATGTCTCCAGCTGTAGTCAATCCAAAGTTACAGGTTTGTAAATTACTCTTCTTACTTCCTGTTCTTTCCGTCTTTGTGGCAGGCATGAGTTATAAGCTGTGTCGTAAACCCCACCACCAAAATGTATATTTTCTGAATCTAATTACTGGCTTGCAATCAATATCTGTGCTTTCATCTGCCTGTGGACAACTTAGAGAGAGAAAAAGAATAAAATCTTTTTAGGCTTGTGTCTAGCTTTAAAAATGATAAAAAAAAAAGTTCAATGGCAGGGCTTATGATGCAGCTGAAGATGATCTTTCTCTGCAGTGGGATACAAGTAGGCATACTCTATCATGGGGCTTGCTGGTGCTGGTGATGCCACAGTCGACTGTGTCAGCACCACCCTTTATACTGCTGTAAGTTTAGGTAGAAGCATGATCCTCTATTCATGATGATGAGTGTCCTCTTTTTTTGTCCATTAATTTCTATTTAAATTTTGTGTTTAAGCAAATATTAACTATTTACAGAAAAAAGTTGGTTTTGGGATTGGTTACAATTGTACAGGTGACACGTTTAATTACATAGAAAAGTCAAAATCAGTCCAGAAGTCGAAGTCGAAGAAGCTCCCAGGTAGGTCAGTCATACAGGAGATAGGGAGTTTGAATGAACTAACTTATACAGTAGGATGATGTGAACTTTTGAATCTTACATCAAGGATACAACTGATTTTATTAACAAAATAAATAATTCTAAATCAGAATATCATTTACTGCATTTATAAAGCTTGATATCCTGTGCAACATGTTTTAACGACTCAGAAATGGGTAATGATTGAACATTAAAAAGGCAAACCATTATCAGTTCATTTATGCAAATTGTTACATGGATGTGCCGTAAATTATGTCTTATCAGCTAAAGGTACCAAATCCTAAGCCTAATGTTATCTATGATAATATATATCCGTTTTAGAAAAAATTACATCAGTCTGTGTTTATTAATTGGCAGTGCCAGGTAGAACCATTCAGAAAGTAATACCACTAATTGAGTCTGCATTTTATTGTCTTCTCTCTTCCTCATCTTGTTTACCTCTATTATTTATCCAGGGTGTCAAAGACTTTCCTAAGTTCCTGCAGTACAATATGTATTTTATGTCATCTTTATAATGACATTAAATAAATTGATGCAAAATGATAAAAATGCATTTTCCCTGTCTCAAAAGAATTTGTATATATAATATTTCAGCCCTGTTCACGGGCTGAAACGCGTAGGCTCCCAGACCTACTTTCTTTAATAAAGACTGTTTCCCAGACCTTGGAGTGCTCCGTAATTGTTCAATATATATATATAAAATAAAATAATCAGTAGCACAATCAGGCGGCCTAATCAGCACCACTTCAGACAGGCTTGAAAGAGACTTTTTTTCACAGTCCAGCTTGTTAAAAGAATAATCACCTTTATTGACACATCATTTAAAATTGCTTCATGGCAAACATATACGGGTATAACATCCTGGTCTGACGCGTTTCGGATCGACGATCCTTACTCATAGACCCACCCATCACTATTATGTATATATATATATAGATATATATTATATATATATATATATATATATATATATATATATTTAATCAATTATGTGTGAAATGCTAGGTATGGTGCTCTAAAATATTGCCCCACATAAACCAAAAACGTTTAACAAAATATCAAAAGAGTATGTCTTTTTAACAATAGCTGCTTTTAATACTATGGAACAAGTCAGGCAAAAGTAATGGTTTATTTTCATAAGCCTTAATGTACAGGTAAGTTTAACATGATAACCTGTGGAGGTTATGCCCAACCAAACTCTATGGGAGCCCTGAGTGTCAAAAAACAGAAGAAAAGCAGCATGCCACATTATTTTTTGCACAAAGAAAAGCGTTCTGCTTGAAGAGAGAGCTTCATTTCCTTTCATTGTTAAGATGATAAGCCCATTTCCAAAACATAATAGATGAGAGATGGTTGTCAAATAGGAGAAAAATGAGCCCTAACTAATGATCTATCTGAATTTGAAGATTTATAATATTCCATAGATTTGTGTATATGTAGGCCAATGTCACTTTTACAAAACACAAGCAATGCAATTTGTGTGAATGTTACATAAATTTAATGGCTGCTATAAATGCTTCAGATGGGTTTTGGAGTACATGCAGGGACACAACTGATAGGTCTAAATAACAAGCAAGGATAATATTATTAAACTAAATCTGAGTAGAGATGTAAAAAATTGTGTCTTTGAAACAATCAATATTTTAGGGCATGGAATTTTTTTTTTTTAAATAATGGTGTAATTTTCTAATAAATGTTGGAAAATGGACACCCCATTTTCCAACATTAATTAGAAAATTACACCATTATTTTTTTGCAAATTTATTATTTTGCACATTTCATGCAGAAAAGTTTTACCTAAACAACCAGAACATGCCCTGTTGGATAATTTCAGGCTTAATTCATAAGTATATCTGTTGTATTCAGTTAGATCAACTGGACTTAAAGTTTAAACAGATATACCATGACCTGGATGAATAAGAACCTTCACAAGCTTAATTCATACCGTAAGTATTTTAACACCATTTATAAAGGAAAAAAATTCACAGAGATGTCCTGAGTGGAGAAATCCAAAAATATTGCATTTACCTTATAGATATGGTCCTATGTGTATTGGACCTACTAGAGATGTCAGTGCAAGGTCTGCATCAAGCAAACTTATATTCTATTTAACGCCTAAAGAAAAATATAACTAAAAAAAGTTTATTTTGAACATAAATATTACCACCCTGTTCAAATGCATTGCCTGTAAATTAAGTTGTGCCTGCTTTTTACTAAAAACAAAATATGTATCTTTTAAAAAATGTTGGCAAAGTTGGTGATAAATCTCTAAAATAACATTCCAAGCATAACCATGTAAGAAACAGATTTGACTTTTGTTGTTGTATGGAAAGAGAATACAGGAAAATAAGAGGAAAGGATGCTTCAGAAAGAGAATATCTCTTTATTTATGTGGTGTTCAGTTAGATCAACTGGACTTGAAGTTCACTTCAGGTCCAGTTGATATAACTGAATCCCATAGATATACCATGACCTGCATAAATAAGAACCTATACTTGCATCAGGAACATCTGTAAGGAGAACATGGCAAGCATTGTAGGGGATGTTTTAGAAGTTGGTATTTACGATGAACAGGAAAATACATTTCTCAACAGACCAGACTGTTTCTGCATTCGACAAATAAACATAAATTGAATACACAGCAAGGTTTTCCACCTCCGCCACATATGCAGATGAATAAGTATGTGACACCTTTATTGTCTTGCTCCATGCTCTTTTCAATCACTCATGTTCTACTTAATCAGGCACCTGGTCCTTGCCTCTTCATCTCATTGACTTCTACCAATTTCCAGATTTCCAGTTTTGACTCTCAATATAGTTGAAACATAAAAGCAAGGCCGTGCTTATACTGGTAAATTTGTTTTCACTAATTACAAATAACATTGTAATTTCGCTCTGTTTGATATTTTGTAGCCCACGTATGACTTTCCATCAAGCTAATTTGCCAAATAAATGAGCTTTAACATGATGAATCAATGTGCATGCAAGGTTTCTTCATTTAAACAGACTGAACCAGCTTGGTTGTTTACGAGAAAAGTAATAACACACCTGTTCAGATCTATGTTTAAATAGCTGAGACTGATGGAAATATAAACACTCTGTGTACTGAAATTATTTTTCTCAAATAACAAATTGGCGCATGCAGCATTATACAATATATATGTATATTTTTTTTGTATGATATCATTTTTAAACATATCACCAAAAACATTTGAAGAGTTATTCCCTAAAGAGGTGCTTACAGATTTAGATCCCAGCCCAAGGCTGGCTAAATGCTCTAAAGCTAGCAAGTAAGCTGGTGCTAATCGTAAGAGCAGTTTAAACAGAAATTATTTTAAATTAATTAGATATTTTCAGTGATCCAAATCCCTGCCTTTTCTCCAGTCTTACATTATTGCAGTGAAAGACTTTAAGACGGCCCGTTTTTGCAATGCATGTTACTAACTTAAAAATAAAACGCCTACATTACTTTTTCATTGGCTGAAAGTCAGGGGGTAAATGAGGTATGACAGAATGTATATGTCTAAAATTTCACAGGCTATTTTTCCATACAAGGTACAGTATATAAAGAGAGATTATTTCACTGTACAGAATGTCTGACAAATTGCATTCACACTTTATAATTAGTCGGAACTTTAAAATATCTTTATGTAAGCATTGTCTGGAAACTTTGATATCTTGACCTTTTCTCTTTTTTCTGCTTGCAATATGTTAGGGATAAACATATTAATCAGTTTAGACAAACCAAATAAGTCAAACAGTTAAACATCTTGTTTTACTTATCCTTGTGTATACATTCGCTTAAAATAAATATGCAGGGAAATAAAAAATAAAATGCCACAAATACTAACTTTTACCTTTAAATTAAGACAGTTTAACTCTGTAAGAATTCCCAGCGATATAAACAATATTAGTTTGCACAAATATATTTGTGTGATAATTTAAAGAAAATTAACCTGTGCTAATGTCAATAACATTGTGTTTACTATAGTCATATTGTGTCTGTAAAGACCAAAAAAGCCCTTGGTTATTGACAGCAACCAACATTAATGTGGCTTTACATTTTTCATTTTTTCATCATCATGGATTTCTGTCATAGCTGTGGGGCAGGAGAATAATCAGCTCTAGGTAAGCTCACTGCCGTGGACTGTGGACTAAGTTGGGTTTAATTTACTTAGGGCATAGTTTTGGTAAAAGACAATCAGGGTTATTCAATAAAAGTTCTTATCGTTTAAAATGGTGCTAATTTTGCCCCAACCAATTAGATGTTAGCTTTCAAATGTTAAATAATATCTGATTGGTTGGGGCAAAATTAGCACCATTTTAAACGATAAGAACTTTTATTGAATCTCCCTGATTGTATATGAGCAGAATATTAGGAAACTCGATAAAAATAGGTAACCTGTTTTTATCGAGTGAGCAGTTGCTACGGATCTAGCAAAGGGTCCAGGGCAGACTGCACCCGGACTCCCAATAAGGAACGGTAAGTTCCTATGAGTACATACTTATGGAGAGAATAATTGCATAAAGCCTGATATTGCTTATGAGGAGGACGCTGATTAGTGGATCTAGCGAAGTGTTCAGGGCGGGGGCACCTGAACCATCAGGAAACCTAAGTAGGTGTTCCCTCCTCTCTTCCCCCTGGCTAGGGATTAGATATTAAAAGTGTTACTATTTAGAAATGTACTAAATAGACTAAAAAATGTAGCATTTGAAAATTATCAGATTTTCACTGGTAGACCACACTGTGCTTGTTACATTGCAGAATATTAGGAAACCAAACATATAAATTCTTAGAGATAATGGTGTGATATTATGTACATTAATAGAAGGTTAAACTAGTTGGGTTTTAAACACTAATAATTTGTATGCCTGCACCTAAAGCAAACAACTACATTTCTAATCTTTAGAAAGTCATTGCATCATTACTGAGACCTGTAATACCGGAAGGACTTATTTATATGTCAGGTAGATTGCCAATCTTAATACAAATTTTCACTTAAATAACTATGTTTAATTTTCATAATATTTATTTCTTTATTCTATGTTTATGGAGAGGTTGTAATTTAAAGGAGAATTATAGTGCATAAAAAGCAGTTAAATGAAAAGTACCTTTGGCAGAGAGATAGGATTGATTATTCCTACCTCTACATTGCTGACAGCATTTTATTCTTCCAACAGTAGAAAAAAAGTCAGCTGATTTTACTGTCATTTTTTTATATTATATATATTTATAGTAAATGTAACATTTTTAAATGTATCTGTATTCTTTGCATATGCTGCTGTTGATTATCAGTCTAAACACACAGCCCTTGAGGTCAGGGGTTCAAATCCCCAGACTAACTTGTGGTTTTTACCCTCTGTGCTTGATATAAATTAAATTGCAAAGAACAATTTTGTTTTTGTATTAAAGGAGATCTATAATGGGTAAAAAAATTTAATAGGAAAAGTACCTGAGACAGGCAAGTAAAATTGGTACTTTCTACCTTCCTATATAATTTCTATGAGGAGCAGCATTGATTTTGCCAGGCTACCTGAGTGCTTGAGCACTATCTTTAATACAGGAAGGACCTGGGCACTAACCTGGCAGCTGAAAACTGTGTTGTAGCCCCTTAACAAAAAACTTTGGGAGATAGTAATAATCAATTACCTCCCGGTTCTTTTTAGTTTAAAAAAGTAAATTTTTACAGTTATGTTGCCCTTTAAATGCAAAGGAATATGTGGGGGAACAGAGATTAACATTGTTAAATCCAAACATTGTGTTTTCAACACTATTAAATTTCTGTTTTTTGCCAGAGAGGTAGAAACTGCTGTAGCATGATCTTTGACTAAAGGTTCATACACATGTGCGATCGCAGGTCCCGACCCGTGATGCATGATGTGTACGAACGTTTGTTCGTGTATGGGCACTTTATCGGCCAAAACGGCCATTCGGTCAGTGATCGTTGCCTGACCGACCAGACGGATCCCAAACAACTGGCCATTTCGGACGATAAAGTGCCCATACACAGGACAGTTATCGACCTTAACAGAGGCAGGTCTTTATGCTGTTGTATGGTTGTCTGTCAGCTTCTAGGAAGCAAGGCTGCAGCTTTATTGTGTTCATCTGTTGAACACTACAGAACATGTGAAGTGTACTGGGTGTCATCCAGCTAAGGTGGGTTATAGGAGCTGACCTTTAGTACCCACAGGTTAATTTCATAAAACTATTAGAGGTGAGAGCTTAGCGAATGTGCTCTATTGAAACAATGCTGTCTGGAGAGTTTAAACCACTTTAACGTAAACAGTTTTATGACAACATTTTTGTTAGTTATGACTGATGCAATTTAATTTTCAAAACTGGTGGTTTCCCCCGATACAAGGTTTGTGAAAATACAAAATTAATTTTCTCTAGTTGTTTGCCACATATATGCATCCAATGTAATTTTTATATAAAATTATTAATGAATTCATTTATTACGGGCCAGAATACAATGCACCAATCACCTTTCACAAAAAGTATTACTGACCGTATATACAGTACTTAAGTATAAGCCGACCGAGTATAAGCCGAGGTACCTATTTTTACCTCAAAAATAGGAAAACCTGATTGACCCGAGTATAAGCCAAGGGTTGAAATTATGACCACTTCTGCCTTCTGATTCTGTATTGTTTTGAGGCTTTAGTTTCCATTTATATGGGCAGCAGAATTCCCACACAGTAGTCCCAAACAGTAATAGCCCAATCCAGTATGGGACTACTGTATGGGAATTCTGCTATCCAGTCACTTCTCTATCCCCTCTGCATTAAAACAGAACAGCATGCTTGGCAACTTCCAAGCAGGCTGTCTGTACAAGTTACGTCAGATAACAGCCCGTGTAACATTTGTTACAATCATACTTGTACCTAGCTTTACTAAGTTTAACTTTTTATTATTTTAAATTTGATATTGGGTGCAATGCTGCAAATTCACTAACATTGCATTCAAGGGTATCTTTACTCTTAATACATTTAGATACAGCAAGATCCCACTGCTCCAAAACTTTTTTGGATTTTAAATCCAAGCTGTAGATCCTGAGAAATCATCATTTGAAATCACAGTATTTACAGGGAAAGACCTGTCACTCCAGAAGCAGAAATTATACTGTGTGACCCATTATTTCTCTTTGGCTGCCTGCCAACACACTTTCTGCAACATTTAAGAGAATCAGCAGAGAAAAGAAAGAAGTGAGAGGGAGATGTGTAAGCAGAGCAGTGTCCATGGTGAGGCTGTGCAGAACTTATAAGAAGGCAGTGTGTAAGGGAGGGTTGAGAGCACTCACTAAACATTAATAATTTAATTACAAAGCAAGCATGGATAAATATGCGAGTACCACCATTTTACTTCTCTCACATTATAGTTTCAGAAAATATAAAGTTGTTTATAGTGAGTATAGTGACCCTTTAAAGGACACCTCCACCCTTATAATAACATCTTTTAGAAAGAATGGCCTCTTTAAAATATGACCTCTGAAATAATTAATGTATGACTGCTATGCTTCTGGATGCCTCACGGAAACTGAGCCATTTAGTGACCTGTATTGAGTCTGAGCATGCTCAAAAAAGGCAACTAGGGGATTAGCATTCAGTCATTGGCTGTGATGTCAACTGTCAAATCCATAAATGACAGTTGCTAACTGTAAGAACCAGGAAACAGAAACAGCAGAAACAGGACATTGTGCAGGATTTCAGGTTAGACTTATATATTTCAAATTTCAAACTATTACAGTTTTGGGGGGTGATTTACCTGTACACAAGTTTTCATTTGAGGGCTGGACTTGCCCTTTAAGGACTTCTTGATCCAATATTATAATATATGTACCAATTTTTGTAATCTTGTGATAGAAATAATCCCAAATATGTATTTCATGTTTTATAAATAAACTAGAAATTAAGCCTGTTACATTAATGGGCGCTAGAAGCCCAGAGTGCTCCCTCAGCCTCCCAAGGCCATAGCCCCCCTCCTCCATGTCCTAAGCCCAAAGTCCCACTCTGTCTCAAGCCCAGAGACCCCCTCAGTGTCCCAAGGCCAGATCCATCCTCTGTCACAAAGACAGAGTCCCCCCTCTGTCCCAAGAACAGAGTCCCCCCTCTGTCTCAAGAACATAGTCCCCCCTCTGTCCCAAGAACAAAGTCCCCCTCTGTACCAAGAACAGAGTCCCCCCTCTGTCCCAAGAACAGAGTCCCCCCTCTGTCCCAAGAACAGATCCCCCCTCTGTCCCAAGGACAGAGTCCTCCTCTGTCCCAAGGACAGAGTCCCCCCTCTGTCCAAGGACATGTCCCCTTCTATCCCAAAAGACAGAGCCCCCCCCTCTGTCCCAAAGGCAGAGTCCTCACTCTGTCCCAAAAGGCAGAGTCATCCCTCTGTCCAAAAAGGCAGAGCCCCCCCCTCTGTCCCAAAAGGCAGCATCCCCCCCCGCTGTCCCAAAAGCAGAGTCCCCCCTCTGTCCAAAAGAAGTCCTCCCGCCCTCTCATCGTACCAAAGACAGAGTCCCCACTCTGTCCTAAAAGGCAGAGTCCCCCCCTCTGTCCCAAAAGACGAGTCCCCCCTCTGTTCCAAAAGGCAGAGTCCCCCTCTGACCCAAAAGCGAGTCCCCCCCTCTGTCCCAAAAGGAATCTCTCCGCCCTCTGTCCCAAAGGTAGCAGCCCCTCCCCTCTGTACCAAAGGAATCTACCTTATCCACTGTCTGTCTCCCTACCTCCATGTGTGTTTCTTGCATTTATCCCTCTAGTGGTGTGTCCATAGGAACTGCCGTGACACACACACAGAGGCATGGACACAGCAGTTAGGGTTTTGTTATATAGAATTAATCAAATATATTATGTAATGCATTGCAAGTATCAATAAACAGAGTTTTAAAAATTTGTTGCTGCCTATGACTAAATATTCATAAATCGATCACAAATATAAAGCAATGAATAAAGATCTTTATGAATTTTTAAGGACTTTGAATAAATAAAAAGAAAACTATTCAAATATTTCAAATAAACATTGTAGGTTGCAATCTAAGAGAATAAAGCATTTTTGGTTTAATCCTAATCAGCATCAAATGTTAAGTCCAATGATTTAACAAGAGGAAAAACAAAGGGACAAAATATTATTCTCTTAGGATTTTTTTTTTTTTTTAGAAATCCCCACGTGCCTCTGCAACAGTCTGATCTCATACTGTGATTCCAAATATACTAATTCAGCACTGAAATCTTTGATGTTTGGATTACATTTACATTGTACATTTTCTATTCTTATATAACAGTCAAGAATTTCGATCATTACTTGTCGAGGGTTACCGAAATCGATCATTACTTTTGTTTCAATTTTCGATTTTGATAATCATCTATTTTTGATTTTGATTATTTGATCAAAATTTCCATAAAAATCGAAAATTGAAAATCAGGGTTCTGTGAAATCCGGGAGTTCCGAAAGTTTCGTGGGGACTTCGAAACCCTTAGGTTCTATTTGAGCCCACATTACATCTCTAATTAAGACTGGGTTTTAGAATTGGAACCATAAGAAAAAATCTGCATTACTGCATAAACTATATAGTAAAATGTAAGATTTAACTTTTTTACTTTTAAGCACAGATGTGATATAACTGTGACACATTACAGACAGAGTCATTGTCTGTTATAGGTTTGTTTTTATTGTATAACTTTTTAAGTGTAGAAATATCATTCATTTTGTGCACTAATGACCCTCTGCACAGATAAGTCCTACCAGTACAAAACTGCTCGTAGGGCAAGGCCACACTGCAACCAACACCGCAAACGCAAAAGCAATAGCATGCGATTTCATGTGCGTTTTCGTTGGTTTGCGCTTGCGATTTCTTCAATAAGTATAGAAAACGCATGCAATTGGGCTTACAAATGCAGAACGCAAAATGCAATCGCACCGAAAAACGTGCGTTTTTTTGAGTTGACGCATTTTCAATGATTTTGTAAAATTGCAAGCGCAATCGCAATCGCAAACGCAAACGAAACGCAAAAAAAACGCAGCAGTGTGGCCTAGCCCTTATGAAGATTATTTTCAGATATATTTTTCTAAAATTATAGGATGTTAAATTGATCAAAAACTTTATTAGTATTTAGACTAGGTTAATAAGATATTTTGGGAGTTTCCTATTTTTATTTCCCTGTCAATATATTTTGAGATCATAAATTGTGAAGGTAGTAAGCTTTAATTAGAGACAGTTGGAAGCAACTAAATGAAGCTCTAAAAATGTGCCCCCTGGAGGTCACCATCTCTTCTCTACATGTACACTTGGGTATCATATATGCTGACTTGACTTAAAGGGGAACTGTGGTCTTGAGTGGCCAGTTTGCTACCTTTAAAACGAGCCATCAACCACCTCTCTATGTGGTCCAGAGCCCAAGATATAAAGAAATGACTGACCAGAAAGTTAATGGGTGGGAGGCTGACATGTGACATTCCTAAGGCTTCTCCTGCACAGTGCCGCCGGCGAGCACAGCCTCAGACTCCCTCAGTGTGTGAGGGAGACAAGAAGTCCCTCCTTCTCTCTGCTGTGTGAAGGACCTGCAGCTTCAGAGAAGGTAAGGGAATCTACAGCACTTCTCTCTCACTATATGAAAACAGCCTTTTCAGGCAGAGTTTTCGGGGGGAGGGGTGGTGGTGTCAGAGTGGCCCACAGCACTTGTGAGTGGGTGGGGTTTAGGCACCCACGAGTGGGCAGGACCACAACACCCACGGGTGGGCGGGGCCAAGACCACCGTGAGTGGGTGGGGCCACGACACCTGTGAGTGGGCGGGCCACATGGGGCTGTAAGGGAATGGGCCTAGGGGGGCCTGCAATTGGAGGGACCATGGGGTCCATGTGTAGGAGGGACCAGGGGGGCTGCAAAGGGGAGGAGACACAAGGCAGATTGACTGACAGGTTTCAGAGCAGGAAGCAGGAAGTGCAGGGGACCTGGTGATGCTGCTGCCATATCACACACAAAAATGTAAATATCTTCAGAACTATGTAAAATAAACAATGAAAATAAATTGCAAAAATTCTCAGGAGAGCAACTCCTATCAATTTACCTAAAGTCATTTTTGGACCACAGTTCCCCTTTATTCTGGCTTTAGAAAAAAACTAATTTTTACACTCAATAGCCATTGCAATGGTCATTTACAAATTGAAACTGATAAAATACAGGTGAATGGTTTGGTTTGCATGTAAATATGCATTAAGCATTTAACCTAATTTCTAAAATAATCTTGTGGGTTTTGAGTATTCAGATTTTTTTGAAAATGAGGTTACAACAAAAATAAACGTATTAGACATACAGAAAGAACAATGTAACTTAACATAGAAACACGTTTTAAAAGGAATACACTAACAAACTTATATTTTAATACTGAACACCTAAAATAAACATACAGCAAAAAATTACAGTAATTCATGCTCTGCAGAGATGCATAGAAACCAGACTGCAAAACGTATTAGATCTGATTTGTAATAGGGAAAATAAGGAAAAACTAAAGTGATTAAAATACTTGCCTTCACCTTTTCTGCATTTTTAGAGCCACCAGGAACTTAATCCCTTTTTGATCCCAATACAAAATCCTTCACCATATCCCTCATGTCCTTGACAGCCCCTACTAGTAAAGGATCGTACACACATGCAATCGGGTGCCGAACAACAATGCACGATGTGTACGAACGGCCGTTTCGGATGATAATTGGCCCGTGTATGGGGACTGTTTGGGGGACGTTGCCTAATCCGCTGGGCGGATCTCTGAACAAGCAGCCATTTCAGCCAATAATGTGCCCATACTTCGTACACTTTGGCTGTTCATACGCATCGTGCGTGGCAGGTCGGCACCCACGATCGCACGTGAGTACAAACCATTAGTATGCATATCTCCTCTCTCAGTGCCCAGCCCCTCCCAGAATCTTAAACGCAGCTAGAGTAGTCTAACACGTGCAGTGGATATGAACTGTGTCTCAAAACAGGGAGCCACAGCCGATAGAATTCACCTAGCCTTGGAGAGCGAAACAGCTCTGGCAGTTGATATTACTGCTTAGATTAAATTATATCATATGAACATATAAACATATAAATTGTAACATTCTTTCAGCTGTAGGGTTTGGAGGGTGTGTGTTATGTGTTGGGGGGGGGGGGGAGGGGGTGGGATTTTTTTTTTAAGGTGCAGTGGAAGATAAGGACTGTGCTCCAAAGCACAGTTTGTCAGCTGCAGGCAGAATGTGAAAGCACAAATAATGCTAATTCCAAGTTAGTGACAGAGGAAAGCTTTGCTTTCATAGAAGGTATACAATTTAAATATATTGGTGCCAGGTGGAGGGGCTGGCATATGTTATGGGAGTTGGTTAGGATATACAAGTGGGAATATGCAAGTGGGAGTTTGACTGCATGTCTGAGTTAGAGATGAACGAACTTTCTGAAGTTCAGTTCGTTACCGAACTTCCGAACTTCAGTAAAACTTTGGAAGTTCAGAAACTAGTCCATTAAAGTCGATGGGAGATAATAGTTTGAAAAGTTCTGAAAAATAAAATAAAATAACTAAAATAACATTGCTAACTTACTGTAAATGGTTGTGGCACCTAGGAAATGGTCTGGAGACCATGCACCTATCGAACACTATATTCGAGGGTTAGCGAACAATAGATTTAAAGGTTATGGAAACTCGAAAATTACATTCGAGAGTTACCGAAACAGAACATTACATTTGAGGGTTAGCAAACGATACATTCGAGAGTTAGCAAACGGCCCGAAAATTCGTCCATGAGTTCGGAAAACCAAACTAGTTTAGATAGAACTCAGAAACAAAGGATACAAACCATGTAACTTCTAAGTGGCTTCTAAACCATTTGACATTTTCAGTGCAACATAGGCCTCTAATTTGCAATGTGGAACACCAATCAAGATATATCAAGGAATTCAAAACGATAAGAAGAATTTAAAGCTTTGGAGCTTCCCTCTCAAATATACAAATGAGGAATTGAGACTTATGGGTAATTTCCATGTTACTATGGCTGCCCTTAAAGGGAAAGTTCACAGCAAATACATATACCTTTAAGAAAAAAAGAGTAGTATTTTTCTACCCTAATGACCTAAACTGCCCATTCAACATTTTTTCAGTTTAAAAATAAACATTTCCGAAATACTGACTTCTTGTTTGCATGACCCTTAATAGAGACCGTTATGGTTTTGCGCATGACCCAGTGCCTGGGTTGATTCATTTGCTCAGTAGAGATATGAGCATGTTTGACCCATATAACAGCCAATCAGTAAAAATAACTGTTAGAAACATTTCAAGGTAGTGTGGATTCTTGGTAGAGGAAGGACAGTTACAGAACCTGAAACGTCAGCTCACTAACATCAGAGAATAGCAAAGGGTAGAAATTCAACTGATTCTTCAAAATGGAAGAGAATATGTAGAAATATTAGGTATGCATAATATCAACTAAGAATTTAAAAATAATGATATTTTCCACTGAACTTTCCCTTTAAGGAAATGCTATACCTTCAAAGAGGCTTTTACAGCTCTCCATGAGAAAAACTCTTTCATCAGATCTAATGAATGCAAGAGTTTGTTTTATTCCATTTGTCTATTTAAGTTATGTATATTGAGAACGTGATTATAATGTGCAGTTCAAGGCATCAATGAGAGGTCATGACTTTAAATAATTGGCTTTCATTTTATCATATACTGAAAGATGGAGGGAAAACATAGTTTTATAATTAAAAGAAAAAATATACACTAAATATGTCCCTCTTCATTTAGCAGGTGAGCTGCATACTTTTTGTACTATTTTAATTTCATGTTATTGCATGTAAAGACTGACACAAGAAGCTGACGTTTGATTGCTGTGAACGTTCTCATTCATCCAGGTCAGGTATATCTTTGTATTCAATAGATCAACTGGACTTGAAATGTAGTTCTTCTGAAGACGTTTCGCTAGTCATCCGACTGGCTTCACTTCAGAATGACTTGTACAAGAATCTGTGGCAACTTATGTACCCTGGAAAATCCCAATTAGCATATCACAGCCAGGTGTTAAGGGTGTGATAGGATAGTGGCTAAGAGGTGTTATAGGAACGCCCAGAGTAAGGTGTTAAAACAGCATTGTACATGGCAGACAGTTGGTGTCGAACCCCCCACCTCTATTTAGGCTGGTTTCTTTTTTTCACATAAATGGCCTCCTTAACACCTCTCTTGAACAGTCAGTTCCTTCGCCAGTATGTTAACATTACAATCTTCAAAGTATGTCTTTATCCTTTAGATGCAGATACACGGCTGAGTCCTGACCCGAGGAATTGGCTCTTCTGTGCTGGGCCATACGTTGATGCAGTTGTGTTTGGTCTCCCCCACATACAAATCAGAGCATTCTTCACTGCACTGCACTGCATATATGATGTCGCTTTTCTTGTGTTTTGGTATTGGGTCTGGATGTACCAATTGCTGCCTCAGTGTGTTGTTCGGTTTATAAAGCAGACAGGGATACGATGTTTTTTGAAAATTCTTCTTAATTTCTCGGAGACCCCTGTACAATATGGATGACCATGTTCTTTCTCCTGTCTTGCTTTTCCCCTTCACTGTTGGTATTCGTGTTCTTTTCTTTCCTTCTACTTCTTTTTTGACAAAGGCCCAGTCTGGATATCCACAAGTTTTTAAGGGCTCCTCTGAGATGTTTCATTTCTTTAGCCTTCTCTGTGCTAGTGGGGAGTTTCTCGGCTCTGTGTGCAGGGTTCTGATGAACCCCCAGCTTGTGATCAAAGGGTGGTGGGAGTCAAACATCAAATACTGATCTGTGTGTGTTGGTTTTCTGTAAACCTCACTTCCAGTTTACCATTTTCCTTAACTTTCACCAAGCAGTCCAAGAAAGCCAGTTTGGTGTTTGTACCTCTTCCCTTGTGAATTTAATGTTTTGGTCTACCGCATTAATGTGTTCTGTGAAACACGGGTCAGGACTCAGCCGTGTATCTGCATCTAAAGGATAAAGGACATACCTTTGAAGATTGTAATGTTAACATACTGGCGAAGGAGAACTGACTGGTTAAGAGAGGTGTTAAGGAGGCCATTTATGTGAAAATAAAGAAACCAAGCCTAAATAGAGGTGGGGGGGTTCGACACCAACTGTCTGCCATGTACAATGCTGTTTAAAAACCTTACTCTGGGCGTTCCTTAACACCTCTTAGCCACTATCCTATCACACCCTTAACACCTGGCTGTGATATGCTAATTGGGATTTTCCAGGGTACATAAGTGCCACAGATTCTTGTACAAGTCATTCTGAATTGAGAAAGCCAGTGGATGACTAGCGAACGTCTCAAGAACTACATTTCAAGCCAGTTGATCTAATTGATACACAGATCCTGACGTTTGATTGCTTCTTTCCTGGAAAGCCAGCAGACCTTGCGGTTTAGGTCTTCATCCTAGTTGAGGGCTTTTTTGAGGTTGGGTTCCCACTTTAGTTCTCCTTTAAAACTCCTACACAGCTGTGTTATTTTTCTTTTTGTTAATGACTGAGTTTTAATGTACATAAAAAATGGTGATCATTAGCACTTTTTGGATATACTCGATTAATAATTCACTACGCTATAAAGCTACAAAATCTCTGACTTTGTGCAATAACAATTGATGCTGGTTTGGAGGCAAAATGTACTTCTTTTTAGATGGTAGAAGTTCCTACTAGACAGAATGTGTTGTTGGATCTGGTGATATCTAATAACCCTGAGCTCATTTTAGAGATGAAGGTAATGGGAAGCTTAGGGAATAGTGATCATGATATAGTGTCATTTAAAGGAACACTAAACGTACAAAAACAAGTATTTGGCAACCGTTTCTATTATTCACAGGCAGGGAGGTGAGAACGTTTATTCCTACCTCCCTGTGAATAATAGTTTGCTCAGGGGACCTGGAACTTACCTTACCTCGCTCCTCTCGCAAGCCGCTCCTGCGTTAAGGTTCCAGGTCCCTGAGAAAACTATTATTCACAGGGAGAATTTTAGTTCTTATAGTAGGGACTGTAATAAAATAAAGGTTATAAATGAGGATTATTCACACTTTCTGACAAAGGATATGGTGCAGAAACAATAAGACAAAGTTAACAGCAATAAAGCCCCAGGACCGGATGGAGAGCTTAGGTCAGTTTTATCTAGACCACTCTTTCTTATCTTTTCAGATTCACTTTTGTCTGGTGATTAGGGATGGCCGGTTCGCGGATCCGAACCCGGATCCGCCGCGGATTTATCCCGTTCACGAACGGTGGATTTTTCCGGATTTTCCAGATTTTTCGCCTTCCGAACTTCCGAACTGCAGATTTCTCGTATTTTCAAAAATACGAGAAATCCACGTATTTTTGGAAATTTTCGAAATTAAGAGGATTTCTCGTATTTTAGCAAATACGTATTTTCGAAAATTTTCAAAATTACGAGGATTACTCGTATTTTCGAAAATTTTCTACAAAATTACAAAAAATCTTGTAATTTCGAGGATATTTTTCATTTTAATGGGTCTGCTCGCGGATTTTCGAATTCTTGCGAAAATTCGCGGATCCTCTAGCGGACCGGATTTTGCGAAGTTCGGACATCTCTACTGGTGATGTGGATCTGGATTGGAAAAAAGCCAATGTAATACCAATATTCAAAAAAGGTAGTCATTCCCAACCTGTTAACTATAGACCTGTAAGCTTAACATCAGTAGTAGGGAAGGTGATGGAAACTTTGTTACAGGATCATATTCTTGACTTTGTCAAGATTGGATTTATAAGAAATAAATCGTGCCAGACAAATTTACTTGGTTTTTATGAAGAAGTGAGTAAGAATTTAGATTCTGTCATAGAAGTAGATGTGGTATACTTGGATTTTTCTCTCTTGTAACTCCTCTTGTAACTTCTATTCCCCTCTCTCTACGTCAAGAAACCTCAATCAGCAGGTTTATAAGTTATATATTTATGTACTGAACTATCTATGTATTTATCCCCCTTGTATGACTTTATTGTATTTTAATACTGTACAGCGCTGCGTCCAAGTGGTTCTCCAGTATTCCCCCCCAAGTCCAAAAAAGTAATCCCCCCCCAAAGTCCAAAAAAGTTGCCACCAGGAGGAGAGCAGAATCCATATATACCTCCTGTCTCCCCTCCGGGAGAATTTTGCCATGAGCAGTGCAGCACTTCTCCCCCTCCCTCTCTCTCCCTCTCCCACCCGCTCTGGTCTCCCTCCCCCTTGCGTAAATCTCTTTATGTATATAATAGTAAATGTGCCCTCAGCCCCAACCGCTATAATAATTTTCTTAGAAAGTCCCCAGTTAGTTACTTACCATGCCTCGCTCCTTCCCCGCACTGAGAAGCCGGTAGCCATGTCCGTGACTGGCTGAGCGGCAGACAATCACGGACGCGGCTGCCGGTCATTAAGTACGGCGGAGGAAAGAGGGGAGGTAAGTAATGTTTGGGGCACTTTCTAATAAAATAAACATAGCGGTTGGGGCTGGGGGGACAGGGGGATTATTATAGCAGGGGGATTATTATTTACACTAGGGGGCAGGAATCCTAATCGGGAGGGAGAGGGAGGGGGAGGGAGGGGGAGAAGGGCTGCAGTACGCATGCCAAACTTCTCCTGGAGGCCAGGTAGGAGGCAGATTTCTAATGGACTCTGCCTATCCTCCTGGTGGGCAGTTTTGGGACTTTGGGGGGGGGACTACAGGAGAACCAGATGGAGCTGGGATGTGAGGTACGGATTAAACTACACTAAATTAAGAGCCTTCATAATTCATTAAAAATTACTTTAGATTTTAATATAATATGATTTATTGAACCCTTTTTTCTAATAATGCTACCACAATTGCCTCTTCCATCCCATAGAACTAAGGTAAAATTAATTAACTATGGAGAACTCCCAAATGGCACTTTTCTCTATCATAGTCTAGTTTGTAGATATGACTGTGCAGTTGCCTTTATGCTGTTCTACTTTATGCATGGTACATGGTACCTATTTTGTACTGATGTGACTCAACATAAATTGGTCTTTGCAAGATTTTACCATAGCACATTTACATAAATGCCAAAGAGCAATCTTAATATAACAATAATGCAATATAGTATATAAATCACAATTCTATAAAATTGAACAATCCTAAAATAAGAAGGAAACAAAAAAGGTGAAAGAGCAGGAAGGGTCACAGTCATCAAATATATTTTTAAAAGCAACTTAAAATGTAGGGGTGACAAAACAGTGTTTAAATAATAATCATTATTAGTGCTGAAAAAAAAATGAATGCCAAAATACACACAACGTTTCGGGGGGTCCAACCCCCTTCCTCAGGGGGTTGGACCCTGAGGAAGGGGGTGTGCCCCCCGAAACGTTGTGTGTATTTTGGCATTCATTTTTTCAGCACTAATAAATGAGTATTATTTAAATACTATATGGAGGTGCCTTCCTATGAACTATATGTATCTAATTAAACTTACCTGCAGTGGCACAGGTTGTGGATAGAGCACCTCCAATTTTGCCTATCGAACCATCACATTGGATTGAAATGTGACAAAACAGTGGACTGAACAAGAGATAGGGTGAGACCTGTTTTTCTTTGGTCTGACAGCACCCTCTTACTTGTGAACGTAATAAAAAAATTTGGATCATGCATTAATAGCTTTAAGTAAAATGCTTTAATATACTCCAATATTGATTTATTTCAATGGTAATTACTGATTAATAATATACAAGTAAAATCTTTAGGAATAGAAATAGATGCACTGATACAAAACCCCCTAACTTTATTGTTCCAAATTGTTAACCGTCTGTCGTATTTTTTTTATATAATACATAACAAGTTTGGTTATCTCTCCCTAAGTTTAAAAATCACAAGACAATGCTTGCCTGCAATTACAGATATCCTTACTGTACCTGTTTTTTTTCATGCAAGGTTTTAGAATATATCAAGTGACATGTGAATGCATGAATAAGAATATAATGTACAGTATTGTTGAAGGTTCACCCGTGCAACTATTAATGAGTCTTAGATTGATAGACCAGTTTTAACATAGATATAACATTACACATTTAATTTCAAACTTTTTAAATTGTATTTTTTATATAGATCAAGAAAATACAAGTTAAAACATATTTTAATCATTTAGTATCTTTCTATTGCCATTTTTCAGATTTTTCCCAAAATATCAGTGCAGTACACCCCATAGCAACATGCATAATCTTACACCACCAGTGATTCATGAGCTTTGGAAAATGAAAACTGACAAAGCACATCTAATCCCTATTAAAGGCGTGTGATGTTCATGTTTTACGAAAAGGAATAGTGCTATATAATACTGTTATGTATAAAGTAGTGCAGTGGCTTTCTGTGTGCGTTTTATGGCAATTTCCTGGTAACTATACTATTTTTTTAAACTTTGCACAGATCCAAGGAAAACTCTATGATAATTAAACATTGCTTAAACAATAATCAGGGTGTAATTTAAAGATTTTTTTTATATAGCAATGAAGGAGAACAATCTAATGTTTGTTTTCATTGTTTTCCATTAATTATACAGTTGCTTTGTTAATGGTTTATCCCATAATGCTTTATTCTGTCACTTGGCCACATAAATATGTTCAGACCAATTATATGCTGAAGCTCCATTTGGATATTTATTTAATAGATGTGATCTGACAATAAAAATATTTTTTGTAAGATAGATGGGTATTGGTCACTGCATAATAAACCACAGGGGGAAGCAGTATCATGCATATCATGTGCACTTATAACTGACAATACATATTGCCGAATATGACACGCCACTTTTATAATAAAAATGGTTTTATTTCATCTATTGCAACAACAGGATTTTCTCCCTCAAAAACTTTTTTACATTTCTAATAAAAATAGTGCTATTTTTAAGGAGTTTCTAACATTTGTCTGTTTCAGTTTCCTACACCAGTCAGACTGCATTTTGATTGGTTTGCTTGACCAACTTGATTTATAGTAGTAAATCAAAATATTTTCCTATTTAGGGTAAAACAAATTATTATATATAATATATATATATAAACAAACACATAATGTTACAGTTTGTATTCAAACTTCTTTCAGTTTTCATTTCTTGGTGCTGCTTAGCAATTACAAATATAAAACATGTTTTTTTGCAGTAGTGATAGTATATGCATGTTACCATAACCATTATGAATGCTTTTGTAAATGTTTTTTTTAATTAATTTGATATCTTTTTACAAGGGTTCATATAAAACCACTGAAACTGAAAACATTCTAGTTAACTTACAGATGTGTAATAGTATTTTTATGTATTTATCATTTAACAAAAATGTGTTTTTTCAATTAAATATCAAGAAGGGGAAAAAAGCCGGTGAATTAATAACCTATATTTAAAATACCATGTCAGGTGTTTGAAAATGTCCATTTAATTTAACTTCCTCTGTGTTCGTATATGAGTGTCTCTAATACAAAAATCTTATATGCTTTTTTTCATTCATCAGTTCTGAAAATAAATTGTACTGTCCCCCCCACAGTGTTACAAAGGTGTAAGGTTATCAAAGACACCAAACATATAACACATTGTAAGCAATTGTGTGATATGAGCCAGTCCATATGGCATAGTACATCAAAAACAACTGAAAGTTTTCCTGTAACACCTTTTATGTTTTTGATATACATAACATATTCACAAGCAATGTAAATGTCTACAGTGAAATGAATGCTTTGATGTAACATATGTGTTAGACTTTCCACACCTACTTAGAAGCATTGCAAAAGTCTCTCCTCTCTGTGTCTCTGAAATTTAAGTTCTCAACACTTGATTAAATCCAGGTATTTTTTTACGTAGTACACTAGCAAAACTTCTGGAAATTTAAATAAAGCCAATGTAAAGTGCAATGACACTGAATAGAAAAAATATGACATTATTTATTTTTTTTAGATTTATTTTGTCTCTATTAAAGGATTGGCATTTAATTCAAATTCAATTGAATGGTGTGTGATTTATTTCTAGAAGAATTGCAGTCAAGAACTTTGAATTAAAGTATTATTATACTAGTAGAGAAATGTAATATTTAACTCCGGGTTTAAAAAAAACTTACGTTATCTGTATTTATGTTAATTGAAAATGGCGCAGGACCTGGAAAAATGGTCCTGCACATTATAGCTTCCTGTAATCGTATCACTTGAAACCCTTTTTAAAAACTACAACAAAAAAGAAATTATTTTAAAAAATCTTCTGGGGTTTATAGTTTTAAATAAGTATATTTTTTGGGTATGGAATAAACATTTCAGAGAGAAAGGCCTTGTGTGCTCAAATCTGTAGAAAGAAGTTGTGTGTTAGTTATATAGTTAATATAAAAAGTATAAACGTAAGTTCCATTCTTGATTTGATTAAAAAAAGAAATACAATCAATGCAAAAATTCTGGGATTTTTGTCATCTTGCTTAAAAACCCACAGCTTGCTGTGTGGATTCGTATCCGAGTGGTCCAGACCCTTCTTCGTGTTTTGCCTTGGAGCGGTGCTTTCTGCTATGTTGCTGTTTTAATCTTGTTTAAGAACAGCACATATTTAATATAGAAACAAACATACATATAAAAAGGAACAAACCTTTTAAACTTGTAACTAATGTAACTAACACTCAACTTTCTTCTTATATTACTTATTGTATGACAAAAAATAATTTTGGGACAGGTGATATTTATTTGTTAATGTAGGATTACTGTAGAATATAATACAACATAAAGAGTAGTTATCTATCATTAATATAGTGATGCTCGTATATATTTTTTATTGTATTTGTTTCATGGTAACATTTACTTCTTTATAATGCTCTGTTCTTCGGACAGTAGTAACGACTGTAACATGTCTGAGACTGTTTTTGCTCCAGTCTGAGATATATTTCATCTCTATTTTTAAAACAACATGTAATGTCTGGAATAGAAATCAAAAGCAGTTTAAACCATATGCTTAATCAACTATGCACTTTATTCTTTTCTAGAAATACTTGATTTTGGCCCCTGGAATTGTTTTAAGTGTGCAGATAAAAGGCTGTGCTGACCTCCTGTGGTTAAGAGAAGAATCAAACCTTTTTAGAATTTAACATTTTCAGCTCTGAAATACATAATTTATCCTCATTCTTTAAAGTTCCTTATTTTAATTAATTTTAAATTTTTTTTCAAAACCAAAACATAAATTATATACATTTAAAAATGCATTGAATTTTACATTTTAAAAAAATCTTTTAAATTAATGGCTAATCATCTTCTTCCCAGTTAACTAACAACCATGCTACACAATACCTTAATTCCATACCAGTTACAGCTCACTTACCTCTACTGTTTTTAGTAATGACATAAGCATTGGTTTACCAGTTATTCAGTGGATGTGAACTACTATTTATTTTTCAATTATTCATTTGTAGTAAGCTTTAATGTGTACCCTTAAAAAATTTAGTTGCTGAATAAACATATGCTTCTTGGCTTCTTGATTGCAACATGCAGTTTTCATTTTAATTAAATGTATTTATGGAATTAAATAATGAAGAATTCGTAATTTCTTAAATTGTATAATTTCTTGTTAATATTAGTCATAGTGATCATTATTGTTCAGAGCGTCGTCAAATGAATGCTCATTTCTAGCATGCACTTTTTTTCACAAAATTCATAAATACTAGAAACTCAACCTCAGTATTGCAGTTTTGTCACAAATGTTCATCAAATACAATGGCAATTTTGTAGTGGAATGCTAATTAAACCAAAAAATATATATTGAGGGTAAAAAGGTTAGAAAATAAGCAATGGATCTACGATTCAGTGAAAAATATCATTATTTTTAAAATGTACATTATGTATACCTAGTTATTTTACATATTGTCTCCCATTTTGAAAAATCTGCTGAATTTATACCCCTTGGTATTCCCTGCTGTTGACATTAGTGAGCTGATATTTCATGTTCTGTAATGGTCCTTCTTCTTCACAGAATGCACACTACAGTACCTTGGAATGTTCCTAACATTTCTATTAATTGGCTGTTGGATGGGTTAAACATGCTCAGATCTCTACTGAGCAACTGAATCAACCCAGGCACTGGGTCAAGGTCAAAACTATAATGGTCTCTATTAGGGGTCCTGCAAACAGGAAGTCAGTATTTTGGAAGCATTTATTTATACACAGTCAAAATGCTGAATCGGCAGGGAAAGGTCATTAGGATGGAAAAATACTGCTCTTTTTTCTTAAAAGTGTATGTATATATTTGCACTGAATTTTCCCTTTAAGATTTAATTTCACTTTTGGTTCATGCAATATGTCATGTCTTCAGCATTTGGCATAAACTTACCGTATATCATTTAGGTAAATCCTTTTGAATTTGCGTAAAAAGTCCATGAATACAGAGAAAACTGTTAAACAAACCTTCTGGGTTCCATTTTTTTCTGCAGATTTAACAGAAACAATTTACCATTGAAACTGAAAATTCTTGGTTTGATGGTCATAATTTATTTAGTTTCAAGTTAATATTTCCATGGTAGTTCCACCCTAAAACCAGGTTCAGGATGAAAGTACCGCAAATACCAAATAAGGAATAATATTATAGGTCTTCATTGTGCTGTATGAGTAAGAAAAGATAAACACATGTGAATGTATAGTAAGGGCGATGCAACAAGAGGTGCACTACTCTCTGGAGTTAAAGTCATGCTAACCGCTGTTATTTTGGTTAGTGTGACTTGAACTCCTTAGTTGTGGTGGCTCCGTAGCTAACGCTGAAGATAACCTTTCAGACACAATCGATGTTATATGCTAATTAACGGCACTGTACTTTTTTTTAATTCCAGCTGCCATCGCCATATAACATTACTATGTTGTTTGCACTAGAGAACCAATAGCGTTCTCAGTGCATCGCTCCCAGTACCTCTCAAAAATAAGTACACCCCTCATATTTTTGTAAATATTATATATTTATATCTTTTTATATATATGTTTTAAAGTAGTCAGTGTACAGCTTGTACAAATTTGTAAAATTGTCCCCACAAAATAACTCAACACACAACCATTAATGTCTAAACTGTTGGCAACAAAAGTGAGTACACCCATAAGTGAAAAATGTCCAGAATGTGCCCAAAGTGTCAATATTAAGGGGGAGATGTGATACCTTCTGTGCTCCTCTTCCTTCTGGGTTCTCGCAATGCAGAACTCACTTTGCTTGAGTTACTACATTATGGGAACCTAGCAGGTAAGGAGCGTTGGGGTTATGCCATTGCATTACCCTCTTTGAGTGGCCACCCTCATTTTTTTTAGCAAGGCACTGGTCATCTTGGAGGTGTGTTTGGGGTCATTATCATGTTGGAATACTGTCCTGTGACCCAGTTTCTGAAGGGAGGGGGATCATGCAGCCCCAAATCATCCCACCCCCAACACCATGACAGTAGGCAATACACACTTGTCTATGCAATCCTCACCTGGTTGCTTGACACCATCTGGACAGAATAAGTTAATATGTGGTTCATCAGACCACAGGACACGATTCCAGTAATATTTGTACTAAGTCTGCTTGTCTTCTGCAAACTACAGGCTTTCATGTGCATCAAGGAGGAGGCCTCCTTCTTGGACAACAGCAATGCAGACCAATTTGATGCAGTGTGCGGTGTATTGTCTGAGTACTGACAGGCTGACCTCTCAACTCAACTTGTTTGGTTGTCCATGGTGAGCCCTGTTCTGAGTAGAACCTGTCCCGTTAAATCTTGTATAGTCTTGGTCACCTTGCTGCAGCTTAGTTTTAGGGTATTGGCAGTCTTCTTATAGCCTAGGCCATCTTTATGAGCAGATCCTAAAAGTTTAAGCTTTAATATGAGGTGCTTTTGTTGCCAGCGGTTTATACATTAATAGCTGTGTGGAGTTATTTTGAGGACTCCAAATTTGTCCCCTCAAAATACACTGACTGTACACAGACTACAAAAATGTGAGGAGTGTAGATTTTATACTGTATGTATATAAAATCTGTAAAGGAAATAATGTTAGCCAAATTCTGTTTATGGCACCATTAGTTTAAATGATTCAGCTTTACTGTAGAAGTATTATATTTTAAAACAATTAATTTTCAATCCACATAACATTCAGTATGATTTTGTTCTTTTCCATCACTGCAGCCAACAGCCTGAGTTTTCATAAATATAGGATAGTGTAGAACTGGACATTAACAAGCCTTGCCTGGTTTATCATGTTCACAACCCAGTAATCATAATTAGTACATGTGCAGTATATGTCTTATAAAGATGACCAATTTTTAAAGTTGCAGGGGACCTCCAATTATGTGGACTGGTACAAATGGGCAGATAAATTCTGCCAGATCGATCCCCTATCCAATCCTTCTATCAGACCTGCTTGGTATCATTAAAAACCCAGCATCTATCAATCCTGAGTCCTGACTGATTTTTCAGCAAAATCATTAATTCTAACAGTCCCGCTTATATATAGTAATATAGTAATTGGGTTTGAATAAAGACATACACCCATTTAGTCCAACCATTATAACCTCCCTTTTACCCCACCTAACAGTTGATCCAGAGGAGGGCAGGAAAAAAAAAACAGCTAAAAAGGTGGGGGAAAATTCCTTCCTGACTCCAAATGGCAGCCAGAAAGTAAAGTATCCCTGGATCAACCATAACCAGCAATAACAACCTCAAAGAACATCATCTTTCTTATCTCCAAACACCCTGTGATATTTCCACAAACCTTTACAATCCAGATCCTCAATTTCATAAAAGGTGCCCATATACAATGTTCCTATGTATCTTCTGACATTCCCACATGTTAAACTGCTGCCCAGACACCTGCCTGACCTGATAATTTTTGGGATTGAATTTTTTTTTAATGTATGGCCAACTTTACCCTCACCATTGAATCCAACAGTTCCCACTGCTACCAAAGCAATACACTGGCCAGTACACTACAGAATAGGGCAGGGATAAGTGTGTATCTGACCTAAAAGAAAAAAAAACAATACAAAGTGCAAATAGTGATACTATAAATAGCAGATTGGTCAAATGGTCTGGCTATGTGTATCAAGCCTTTCAGCTGAGCAATTTAGCAGACCACATGTGAATAAGCAATATGTCAAACATACTGATATTTTTTTATAAAGGTTTATAAAGGTTTGTTAAACTTTTTGCTTTCTTTAACGCTGCCTTTCCGTCATATTTGGACTTTTTGCTATTTATAATGCAATGATAACCAGTGGCGAAAGGTCTTTACCGTTACTCTTCGCTTTTCGCCATACATCACTGCTGTTACCACTCAAGCATATTTATATAATGGCAAAAAGTGTATTTCTGCGTTTCAATCTGCTAAGTCTGAGGTGGCGAAAACGCATAAGTGGCAATTTATTTAGACTGTCAATGGGTCCATGGAAGGTATCAGTGCATTGTAAGTTTCTCAATATTAATAAGCACCCAGGGGGTCTGAGGGACATATTTATAAAGGGGCATTATTTTTGCTTTTTCCCCCACCAGCCTTTACCAAAATCTTTTAAACTTTCAACTTTTCTTTTCATCAAAGTTATTAAAAAGGCAAATTTTTATTAAAAGGGAAAATTATCTAGCAAAAAGTAGCACTAATAATGCTGAATAATGATGGTAAATAGGTTATACTTCCTGGTGTTTTTCAAAATAGTATTAAATTGGTTAATACACACTGAACATCTATCTTTGTTATTTAAAAATAGCCTAACACATTTGGGTTTTTTTCAGCCAAAGATATAATAAATTTTCTCTATTTTATTAATAGGACAATTTTTTTCAGTATCTATTATTTTCAGCAAACTGCAGCTAATTATCAAACCATTTACATTAATATGGGAACATATCATAGTGCTGTGTAACAAATAGTCATGTTAAAGGAACAGTTCCAATTCTGGTAAAACTGCAAAAAATGCAACTAAAGGGAGAAAAGGGGCAAAAAAAAAATCCACCTATTTATAAATAGCTTTAAATTTAAGAAAATGACAAATAGCTCTGAAATTACACTAGAGAGCAATCTTTCTTTTCACAGTGATATCACACTTGAATAAGGCGAAAATTACCGTCACACGTCGCCGCAACGATACTTTTTCGCAAAGGCGAAAACGAAACATGTGGTTTTATAAATAAGGCAAAAATAGAGCTGTTTGTCATTGCAATGTCCTGCAATAGCGAAATGGCAAAAATAGTGATCATTTATAAATATGCCCCAAAGCAATAAAAAGTGGCCAATTGGCTCTATTTTGTCCTAGATAAAGCACACTGAAAATGTCTACCATGTAAAACAGGAGGGGACAAATGAGAGGTCTTTTTTTATACAGGAAAAAAACCACAACACTGTACAGTACTGCATTTCTGTGAATAATTCACTTAGAAAGGCAAATGATGTATCATTTTAATTAGTGGTTTGGGGAGTATAGGTCATGAAGAATTGTATCATTCGCTTAATTTTAATGTATGAGAGCTCTTGCCTCAACTACTAATTTAAGAAATTTTACACTGCAGTCTATTATATTAAGTAAAATAATGTTAGGGATTAGTTATTAGGGGTAGCAACATTGTTCTGGTTAGTGGAATACAATCCTAAATGACTATTTAATAAATACCTTCTAATAATAAATACCTATTCTCTATTTTGAAGGTCATTACGTGTTGCCTACAAAAAAAAGAAGTTTTTGATATGCATCCATCAAACTGCTGACAGGTCTAGAGGCAAATATGTTACTGAATTGACACTGTCTGTGTGGATGCATGAATACATCTTACGAGCATTTGCAATGACAAGTACTGCAAAAAATGTCGGAAATAAAAACCGTTGACCTATCAATGGTTATTATCTATCTACAGCAGTTATGCCTATCAATAAATAAGGTCTCCAATGTGATCTAATGAGCCACACATAGGTTAGAAATTATCAAACCACTATGGTAGGATAAACCTTTGGGATATTGTACAATCACTTAAGGAATCTCCTTAAGAGCTTTTAACTGTTGTTAGGTAAAATTATATACCTTTATAATTATTACACATTTAAACTGCATGTATTTTCTGTCTCTTTGTTTAATAACTGAGCAGAACATAATCACATGTTTTTCTGTTGACATTTTATTTTTCTGAATTAGAATGAACTGCAAATTTCCACAAGAGAGAATAAGAAGGTCAAAGAAAACCATCAGTCTTTTTCAAGGGATTTCCCATTTAATTTTACATTGTGTGAAAGTTACTTTCTAACTTACCATGTTAGTGCTTTGCTTACTGGGATAAGAAAAACACACAGCTTAGTAAATGGCTTTCTATACTACAACTAACAGAATTTTCATATTTATTTAGACACATAACCGCTAACTAAATAAAAATAAATTCTCTATGTAAAAGCAACATTATCCATTTATAATGCTTAGTATGATATGGCTCAAAGAGGTTTCTCATGGATCAATACAAGGCAAATTATTGGCTCTTACAGTGTTTTATAAACACACAAATCAATCTCAGAAGAGAAATAAAAATAGGCTTAACATTTTATTTAATTCTGGTTTTGCATTGTATTTATTTTATTTACTTATTCACAATAAACTATTTTTAAATGGGCATTTCATAATAAACTGATGTACCTTTTGGGTCTTTAGCTACTGTCCTTTAAATGGCATTTTCACCCCTCAAATGGAACATCATATATAGGAAAATTACCCCCCAAAATACAATAGTTGAAAATCAGACAAATGTAGGACTTACCAGCAAAATTCATGTGAAAAATAGTATTCAGCCATTGGCTAAAGCCGTTAACCAGAAACCAGGAAGCAAAAGGAGAGGTTACACAATTTTGAGCAACCTTTTTGGTTAGTCTTATATCTCTCAGAATTCTAACCATTGCAGCACAATAAAACTGCCCTGTATGTTTTTTTCTACACTGGCGAAATTCTGGCAAAAATTCTCACAAAGGACAGAACATAAACTGAACATGCAGCACCCACGTCAATTAAAACCATGATCACAGCTAAGCAAGGCCCGTGGGCAATATTAAAAGTAAACTTGTTGTGCTAAACACATAAAACATATTGAAACCTTTTATGTTTAAAAAAAACCCACAAAATGATTTGCATATATCTCCCTATTGTTCCCAAACTGATATCTCATAAATAAAAAAACATCTTCTCTTGAATCACTAACAATTCTATATCAGAAGATCCATGCCCCAATCACATAACATAAAAAACAGTAGGTGTCATTGAATAATTACTAAGTACCGTTTTCTATTAAATGGAAGATAAGGACTGTATTCTGTGTTTGACCCATGGTGGTCGGTTCAGTTATGTGTGTATAATCATTAGAATGAAAGTCTTTAGTGACGTTATTAAATGTCACATGTCAACATGTCATGGTTATAGTATGTGGTTATTGCTTATTGCTTGCTTAAGTGTAGATGTACTAATATTGTACTTATGAGTGGATTTTGTTTTGATATTCCCATGACAAATTTGCAGATCGATTTACCAATCAGTTGGTTAGGAATTAAAATCGTATGGCCTCACTGATCATTCTGGTAGTTTAAATATGTTTGGCAGTGATTTAACAATTTTTTTGGGGGGGGGGGGTTGGGGGGTTGGCTGCTGGTGTCACTTTCAATTGCCAGCCAAAGTGAAAACATGTAAATATTAAATCTGCAGAAAATAAAATAAAGTAGGGCATCTTTCTTGAGCAGCGATCATTTGAAGTAAAAAGTTTTATTAGAACAGGTTCTAAAAGAAGATACACTTTCTGTTATTGTAGTATAAAAAAACAAGAAAAAAAACCCAGCAGTCTTCCTAAAAAATTATTGTTAATGTAAAAATATTTTTATTGTCAAGATGGTGCAGAGATGGAGTTAGCCATCAAATGTAAAATGCAAGAGATTCTTTTGTCATTACAGATGATCTATAGCATTGATAAAGGTCAGATATCTTGCATATGTTTCTGTTCATTTAGAGAACAATGAAACTATATGAGTAAAGGTGTAAGCAATTATAACATACTAGCTCCAGAGATGCAGAGGTTCCCTCTGCATTTAAATACAGCTCTTGAATTGTATGTATGTCACCAACCTCTGAGGTTCTTGGGTACAGCAAATCTAAATTTAGCTTAAAGATGGACAGACATAAATTAAGTGTTTTTATGCATGTGTTCAGACATTATAGCATGCAATACAGCATAAATGTTTTGTTATGGCTAAAGGGTTTATGCAATGAAAGAGTGCTGTTTAGATTTAAAAACTCAATGTTTGGTTTAAAAAATCTAAAATAAAAAAAATTTGAAAAATCCAAAATGCAAAAAAAAAAATGTCCTGGGCGTGCGTGCGTCAGCATGGCTTCCACTGATAACACACTCTGGACCTATTTAAAGCTTTGTCCTTGACTGTCTTATTATTCTTTGAGATTCCTTTGCTGACACTGCATTTACTTGACCTTGAACCTTTTTCCTGGATACCCATCATGAACCTATGCCCTTTGCCTTGATCTATCATCTGGTTGCCAACCATGAACCTTTGCTTCCTCTCTTGACCTATTGCCTCCAGAGGCCTCCATTTAGGAGCCAGTTGCCTACTCCTGGGAGTGATACTTGGTGGCTGTTTCACAGCACAAACATCCACATCATCAGGTATATGGTTCAATGAAGCCAAAACCGGTCTGTAGCTGGCTCTATGGTTATGCATTTAGTTTGTTGAATGCTGTTAAAGCCTGTTAGAAGGTGTGGTATTTCATAAAGGAAACATGAAAATTAGCCTTTAGTTATGGAAGATTTAATGCCTTTTACTCTACCTATCTTGTGTAATTCCGTATTAAATGAATTAATACCACAATTGTTTTGTATTGTTTTAGTGGTATGGACAAATATTTTGAATAGGACTTTGCTCTGGGATTTTATTCTCTTTGATATTTTGGTGACTCCCATTTAACCCCTTGAGAAAACTTTCAAAGATAAGGCAACTATATGACTGCAAATTAAAGAGATTGGTGTTCCTTGTGCCAGAAACCTGATTTACATAGATGAATTGAGACCTTTGTTTATGCTTACTCAATTTCCTGCTGAGCTAGAAGATTCTTTACTAATATTTTGCCTTAATACATGGGCCAACCAAGATGAACACCTGCCATTTGTTTGACACTGTATTTTGTTATCAAAGTTTTTTTTGTAATTCTACTGTAAATGTAAGAACATCCATGCTTCAGTCAAAAGGACAATTAGCTCATTGACAACCCTTCTGCATTGCAGGCTTACATTCTAAAAAGTAAAAAATCTCCTTGGGATTAAGGCTCATTCAACCAGATATACCCTGTTTTTGAAGAGAAAGGTTGAATATCTGTTGTATTCAATTCGATCAACTGCACTTGAAGTTTAGTTCTTGAAGACTTTTTGCTAGTTTCTCAATTCAGAATGACTTGTACAAGAATCTGTGGCAATTATGTACCCTGGGAAAATCCCAATTAGCATATCACTGCCAAGTGTTAAGGAATTGGCTCTTCTGTGCTGGGCCATACATTGATGCAGTTGCTATTTGGTCTCCCCCACATTCAAATCAGAGCCCAATATGGCCCAGCACAGAAGAGCCAATTCCTCGGGTCAGTACTGAGCCGTGTACCTGCATCTTAAGGATAAAGGACATACCTTTGAAGATTGTAATGTTAACATATTGGCAAAGGAACGTGACTGGTTCAAGAGAGGTGTTAAGGAGGCCATTTATGTGAAAATAAAGAAACCAAGCCTAAATAGAGGTGGGGGGGTTCGACACCAACTGTCTGCCATGTACAATGGTGTTTTGACACCTTACTCTGGGAGTTCCTATAACACTTCTTGGCCACTATCCAATCACACCTTTAACACTTGGCTGTGGTATGCTAATTTGGATTTTCCAGGGTAAATAATTGCCACAGATTCTTGTGCAAGTCATTCTGAATTGAGAAAGCCAGTCGGAATAACTAGCAAAACCGTCTTCAAGAACTAAACTTCAAGTCCAGTTGATCTAATTGAATACAACAGATATACCATGACCTGGATGAATGAGAACCTTCACAAGCAGAAAAGTTTAATGTTTTTTCAAAATTACTTTAAAGCGACCTGGTCAGTTTATACATTATTAAGCATAATAAGAGGTTTAGTCAGATTTAAAAGAGAATATAATATTTGTATTCTAGTATTTCCACCCCCACACAAACTTTTAGTTTTAGGCTAATTTCCCCCCACAAAACCTCCACCTTGCAAGGTTTCAAAGCTACTCGTAAACCTACTTAGCAGCCTTGGTTCCCTCTGTGCTCTTCTGCTTTGAGAAAGGGTCATGTGACCCGAAACATCATTACCTGCCGGTTTCAAAAAATGCCTGAGAGAGCGTGTGGACTCTGAAGCCTTGTGTTTTAACATATGTGGAAAATAAAAGTTTGAATTTTAAGCAAGTGCCATCCTTACCTTTTGGTTTGAAATGCTGTGAGGAGAGACAGCGGAATCCTCGGACGTGCACGGCGAATATACGGAAGTACCGGGCGAGACAAGTGAGTGCTGATGTGAAACTCTTTTGATATGGATATATTCCCCAGACCATTTCCCAGGTGCCAGAGCCATTTACAGTTAGTTACCTTTGCTATTTTAGCTTTACTTTATTAGAACTTTTGAAACTATTTTCTCCTATTGACTTTAATGGCTTTGTTTTTGAACTAATGAACTTTTACTGAAATTCTGAAGTTTGAAAACTAACCAAACTTCAGTAAGTTCGGCCATCTCTAATTGAGAGCAATGTATTTATATTTGCTCTATGCAGAGCTTTGAAAACTTCAAATGATGTGCAATTACTGCAAACAGACCTAGATAGATTATCAAAATTGTCAGCAGAGTGGCAAATTAGATTCAATGTTGATAAACATAAGGTAATGCATTTAGGGTTTAACAAACCTAAAGCATAAATGGCTCTGTGCTAAGTGAAACTCTGTTGGAAAAAGATTTGGAGGTTCTAGTAGATAACAGACTTTGCTGTGGCAAACAGTGCAAGATATTGCCTCTTATAAATTTAAGGGAGAAAACTATTCCCTCTTTAGAAAGCACTTGTAAGACCTCATTTTGAATATTTAAATATGTGGAAGTTCATAGAAAGGCTAAACTAAATTAAAAAGCGGAATGGAGGGGCTTGACCCTGCAGGCAGATTAGGCACGTTATGGCTGTTTACATTGTAGAAGCAGCTTTTTGGGATGGGATATGATCACTTCATACAAACATTTGAATAGCACATATAATAAACTCTCTGTGCATAATTTCAGAAGACCCATAGATATCTTTTAAAGGGTATCTTTGTTCTAAAAAATGTAATTGTCAAAAATTGTACCTTTAAATACTGCAAGATCCCAGGGCTCCAAAACTTTTTTCAGATTTATATCTGAGCTGTAGGTTCTGAGAAATCACCATTTGAAAATCAGAGCACTTACAGGGAAAGACCTTCCACTCCAAAATCAGAAATTATAATATGTCCCATCCCTGACCTCTTACTAGGATCTTTAGCTGCCTGCCAGCACACGAGGAGGGGAGAGATTTGTGAGCAGAGCAGTGCCCATGGTGAGGCTGTGCAGAACATATAAGTGTAGCAGACACTACACGAAGGCAGTGAGTAAGGGAAGTGGGGGCAATTAGGAGCACTTACTAAACATTAATAATTTAATAACAAAGCAAGCACAGATAAATATGTGAGTACCACATACCACTAAGCATTGATAGCTAAACAAAGCAAGACCAACCCCAAAATGTTTTTAAAGTATATAAATAGTAAAAAGATGAGGACAGAATGTGAAACCATTAAATAATGGGGCTAAGAAGGTTATAGAGGATGCCCAAAAGTAAAATTTCCCCCCTCGGTATACACTAAAAAAGGAATCCTCACATAGTAGGAGTTATATTACATCAGGAAGCAGGGGTTTAACTCCTTTTTAACCTTTAGCGGCTCAAATGACATCTCCCAGTAAGGGCACTATTTATAAAGGATCGTAATCTACCTATGATGATCCTTTATCATGGTTGAAAAATATCGCTAGTAGCAGTATTTTCCAGTTGTATTTAAAAAAATACATATATCAGGCAGCTGCAGGGATTTACTGCATGGTCACAAGATAATAATGTGTTACAAAATACGAAAAAATCTGTATTTTATGGCATGAGTGTTACTTTACGTCCACAGCATAAAATAAAGCTGCAACCGGTAAAGGGGTTAAAACCAATATTTACCAATATTGTGCACATTAAAGTATCTGTTAAAAGAAACACCAGCATAAATAATTCAAATTTAATTTCAGCTACAGATTCTGGTTTGTGCGCAGAAAGGATCAGTGAGTTATCCATTTTTTCTGCAGGAATAGACATAGTATAAAGCTGCTACATTCTTAAAATATAGACAAAAATTATCCCTGTCACAATAAATAAAGTCAAAATGATTTGAAAGCTTATTAATTAAAACAACTGTAAATAAAATGCATTCAACTATACAAAAATTTCTATGGTTAGGTCAGTTAGATGCGTGCCACTTTAATAATTTAGGATAACAACAAAATTTAGAATAATTGCTGTAAATTTATTAAAAGTTCAAACCTTAATTAAGGTTCACTTACTTACAGTTTACAGCTTATTACAGCAAAACTAATTAGGCAATTTAACAATCAAACAAGAAATCTGCACTAAAAACATTATTGCTTTGAAAATAAGCATTTGACTTGGATACTTTTAAAATGATACTTTTAAAAATGTGACATCTATTTATAAATATACATTTAAAAGGAAAAGGATAGATACCACTATTTTATTTTCTTTGTAAACTGGAACTATGGTCTCAAAACTGGTTAGGGTTTCCTTAAAAACAAGCCCTGGATTTCAGCTCCAAATGCATTGGACTGAATGCATCTTATCAGCTGAACAGTTTATCTATTGCTTCTTTACGCAGCTCCCAGCTAGAGATGGCTGAACTTTCGAAAGTTCGGTCCGTTTTCGAACTTTCAAACTATATGGAAAGTTTGAAAGTTTGAAAGTTCGAAAACGAACCCATTAAAGTCAATGGGAGTCAAATAGTTTCGAAAAGTTCTAATGAAATACAATTAAAATATCAATGGTAACTTAATGTAAATGGCTGTGGGACCTGGGAAATGGTCTGGGGAACATGTTCGAATATCCAGGACATTCAAAAATTTTACTCTAACTCGCGCTATTTTCGAGCTTGTTCGCGCCTAGGTACCATGTACATTTTACTCGCGGATTCGATGCTTGCATATAGGCTTTAATGGACACTTTACTAGTAAATTCGATGTTCGCGCCTAGATACCATGGACATTTTACTTGAGGATTCGATGCTCGCGTACATTTTACTCGCACATTCGAACGGTCAAACATTCGATATTTATCGAAAGTCCGAAAATATCGAAAATCCGGGTCCGGGATAGTTCGAGAAGTCCAAATTCGTTTGAATTCAAATAGTTCGGCTCGAACTCGGGTTCGAGTTCGAGTTCTAGTCTATCTCTACTCCCAGCACTGTATGCCTGCACATTCAAGACCTACTGCTAAGACAGAGAGAATGGCAAATGGACCTGGCATGCTTCCTCCTAGAAAGGGGTTATACAGAATTATGAAAATTAAACATTAACATTAAACATTTAACCACACTCATATACCCTTAAAAGCTGCACCCAGTGATGCAGGGCTCATTTTAAAGATAAGACAGAAACCGTTTTATTTTACTTGTTTGGAGACCATATTTATTCTTTAATGACATGCTCAAAATGTAAAATGTGTTTTTTGCAGTAAAAGGTTACATTTATTTCATAACTTTAGACTGTTTTTATTATTTGTTAAAAAAAGTACCCTAGTCTCAATTACAATTCAAATTTTGTATTAAAGGGCATGTCCACCCCCAAAACTATTAAAACCCACTATTGGCACCATTCTGAGGTTTAAAATAATCCTTACCTTACATCTCTGCTCCTTATGGTTCCCTGCCTTTTCAAAGTCCAGGAAACTGAAGAGTCCAAGCTGTCTTTGAGGCTTCTGATCCATGCTGAATCCTCCTCCTCGTCAAGTTCTGGGGCATGCACAGAACCCCCTCCCACCATCTGGATCCATCCTCAGCCATTGTTGCACTTAGCGTGAAATGCTTTGGAAGTAAGGTAAGTAACCCCTGCCTGCCCCCAACCACCGCAATATTTCCTAAAAAAACCAACCAAGATCCGTACTTACGAGGCCTTCTCTATCGCGGTGATTCACATGACGTCAGCCGCGTCTGTGATTGGCTGCCTCTCAGCTGCTCCTGCTCTGGAGTCAAAGTCACGCTAACCAATGTTATCAATAAGGTTAAACAGGTTAACTACGTAGCCATTGCAGACAATATTATATGCCGATATATACATATATCGGCTAATGATCTACCGGTACTTGCACTGCTATCAGCATATAACATCGCAAGCAGAATTTCACAAGGAAGTAGATAGCGGCTCTCAGTGCATCACCTCCATAGCTCTTGAATGCAGAGGCTAGCTCAGTGGTGGTGAATCTATGGCACACGTGCCAGAGGTGGCCCTCTCTGTAGGCGCTCATGCACAGCAGAGTTCACCAAAGAGTTCACCAAAATGTTACCAGAAAGCCAGAGAAAAAGTGTAGCGGCTGTCTGTAGCAGAGAGAGGTGACATGCTGTAACATTCAGCTCTGCCTGAGTCCCTGTTTTGGATCTCAAACTCCTGTCTAATAATGTAGGGGTTAATGCTCACTGTTTTAGATCTCAAACTCCCAGGGGTGTTCCTTTTTGACACCTGAAACAACTTTTAAATGCTGGCTATCGGCAGATGGGGGGTGACAAGTGAAGTGGGCGTGGCTTCATCATGGAACATAGGCATGGCTTGTGGAGGTGGGTATGGTGGGCTGACTTACAATGATTGGTAAACTGGAGGGCTGACTTAACACTGATTTGTGAACTGGTGCTGAAATGCGGTATTGCAGTAAGGAGGTTTTTTTTTAACTGCCGCCTATTAAGTGTTCCACAGGGGTGCGCCCTGAACAAATGTTTCAGTTTGCTTCATGGTAGGAGCACCCCTGTAAACTCCTGTGTGGTAATGAAAAGGTTAATAGGTAATCTAAAATTGATTAGGGGATAAGTGCAAGCCATTATACAGATAGATAAAAATTAAATTAAATACAATTTCATACATCGGTTAAGAAAGCATATATATAAATTATGTATTAATTGATATAAGTGCAATAAGCCTCGACACATTAGGAATGAGATCCCTGCCCCGAAGAGCTTACAATCTAAGTGGGAGGGAAACATACAGATACAAGTAGGGGGGTGTTTTTTTCTTTTTGTGCTTAAAAGCAATCATTTGTTGTGCTGATGCTAAGAAAGGTAGGATAACAGTTTAGATTTGAAAGCATTAATGGATGTCACCAGGCGAAGCTAGAGAGGGAGAAAGTTCCAAAGGCAGGGAGCAGCAAGAGATAATGGTTTAAGGCAGGAGGCAGCAGTGTTTGTTTGTGGTTTGTGGAGAAAATTTCCTTGCAAGGAATGGAGGGCACATCATGGAACATAAGGGACCAAGAGAGAAGATAAGTAGAGAGGTGCAGTAGAGCGAAGGGATTTAAAGGTTAAAAGCAGGGTGTTGAATATGATTCTTTGTTTGATGGGAAGCCACCCTATGGACTGAAGTATCGGTATTGTGGGTTCTCTTTTGGAGGAGAGCGAGATGATCCGAGCTGCTGAGTTTAAGATAGAATGGAGAGGAGAGAGATGAGAGGCCAGGAGTAGAATGTTACAGTAGTCAAAATGGGAAATTATACAGTAAGGGCATGGATGAGCAATTTAGTAGTAGAGAGAAAAAGAAAAGGACGGATCTTGGCAATATTGCGAAGGAGAAAACGACAGGTCCTAGTGACATTGTTAATGTGATGATGGAAGGAAAGAGAGGAGTCAAAGATAACTCCAAGGAAGCGTGCAGATTCAACTGGGGTAATGACCATATTGTCAATAGAGATGGAGAAGGGTGGAGAAGGTCCCAGTTTAGGGGGGGGAATGATTAATTCCATTTTGGATAGATTAAGTTTAAGGTGGTTGTGCGCCATCCCGGAAAACATAGAAAGCAAACATTTAGAGATTTGGGATTAAACTTCAGGGGTTAGTAAACTATCTCTCTGGGTATCATCAGCATATAAGTGATACTTAAAACCAAAAGAACTGATTATTTCTCCCAGAGAGGTAGTGTAGAGGAAGAACAGCAAGGGTCCTAAAACCGAGCCCTGAAGCAATAAAAAGTGGGAGTTTGGGCCCTCGCCTCAAAAAGGTTCGCCATCACTGGGCTAGGTAAAGGAATATTTTCTGTTTTATATAACTGAGATACAATATGTCACAACAATTTCTTCTTTCATAGTATAAGGAGAGTTAGTTAGGTTTAAATACTGTATATACTCGAGTATTAAAGTCAAGGTTTTAGGCTTTAAAAAAACCTAGAAATCCTGCCTTAGCTTATACTCATGTCACTAACCTGCAATCCAGGGGCCGCATGCTTCCACTATCTCCGCTCTCTTCCACATCCACTGTGCTGGTGGATGAAGTCACTACTCTTACCCGTATCCCATACTGGATTTGGCTATTGCTGTATGGGACTACTGTATGGGAATTCTGCTGTCCATTTAAAGTGCAACTAAAGCTTTAAAACAACACAGAATCAGAAGGCTGTAGTGGTCATAATTTCTACCCTCGACTTATACTTGAATCAATCAGGTTTACTAATTTTTCAGGTAAAAATAGGTACCTCAGCTTATACCTTTGATCGATTTATACTCCAGTATATACGGTATATATTTTATAACTTTCATTTTTAATGTCCTTGACACATTTTTTTAATTGCCTCTATGAAGGTGAGGATTTTTCCCAATTTAAAGAATTTATTAATTTTTGTTCTTTTCTATATTAAGATTACACATTTTTCTAATATTTATTGTTTCTTATATAAAAGTTTGGAACTGTTACTAGAAAAATACAATATCTTGTACACGTGTTAATTTTTTTTTTTTTACTTCTTCACACAGTATAATGCAACGTTATATATATAGAGTGCCAGAGTTTATTTTAAGTAAAGGAAAGCTAGATAAAAAAATGCATTACAAAGTAAATAGATTTGTATTTTAATGAAAAGAAAATGTTAATATTAACAAAGGATAGTTTGAAATGAAATAAAATCAAGAGTAGGGATTTGGTTGTACAGCTCTGAAGGGCTGAAGTTACTCCTTTTGATGTGGGAGGTCTAAAAGCAACCTGCTGAGATGCTCTATGGTACATCTCATTAAAGCCCCACAAGCTCCAGAGAATCATAACATTATCTCTGACATTACCACACAAGATACAAGTTCCCTCAGACAGTCTATAAACATGCCTGTAATAACCAATTCATTCTGGCTTGACACCCCTTCAAGGGCTTGATGCCCTTTAGTGAGCTGTGTGAATTGCCCCAGTCATTCATCAAAGTTTCTCAGAGTGCATTTCACACAGCATTAAATTTAATTAAAGCAACACAACCTGCAATGCAATCCTCATGAGGGTCTTTGCTACTAGAAAAGTTTTTTTCCAGCCTCTAATTATATACTGTTTCATTTTGTTTTGCGGTTTCAGAGAATAGGTGGAATAAAAAGAGTGAGTTTATTTTATTTTTTGGTTACAAGAATGTCAAAAATGATCCAAGCACATAGGAGCTGTTACTTTATACAGTAAAGTCCCTTAGGCGTATTAATGTCACAATTAAGTCTATATGTTTGTACCGTACTATGAAATGTTTCCTGCTAATAATTGTTGAGTGTATTTTATCCAATAAGAAAGCAAAAGAATGACATGAAAATAAAAAGTTCCCAGTTATATTTCAATAATATGTTCAATCTGCAGAATTACGATTAACATGTTTTGAATGCTTTGCTGATACTAGTAGCATAGTAACATAGTAATTGAGGTTGAATAAAGACATACGTCCATCAAGTCCAAACTATTCACCCCCCTTTTTTAGCTTGTTTTTTTTTTGCCTTCTTCTAGATCAAGAAAAAAAAAAAACAAGCTAAAAAAGGGGCAAAAATTCCTTCCTGACTCCAAATGGCAATCAGAAAATATACCTAGATCAACCAAAACTGCAGTATATGTATTAATACCAGTAATTCTCAATATTTTTTAGTTTATAAACTTATCTAGCCCACTTAAAAATTACTAATATTACTAAATTACAAGGTACAGTGAGGTTATATGGTTGATTATTTTAAAGGTCATATCCACCCCAAAACTAAAATTTAACCCACTGCTGGCCCCGCTGTGTAGTGTTAAAAAATCATTACCTTTCTCCTCTGCTCCTCATGGTTGTCCTAAAGTGACAGTTCAAAGTACAGAAAACTGAAGAGTAGGAGTCTTCCTGTGTGTAAAAATGTATCAGCTCCTTCCCTGTCTCTCTCCCATCCCACCCTCTGGATCCCTTGTCTTTGCACTTCATGCACTTTTTTCTGTAGTGTAGGGGTACCCCTCTGAACCCTAAATGCCTAAACAGACTTATCAACCTTCAGTAACTCAGCTCTCTCCATACCCGGCAGACACATCTGTGATTAGCTGACTCTCAGTCCGGCCCCTAATGCTACTACATTCCTGGAAGTAGCATTAAAGGCAGAGGCCAAGGGAACAAAGGTTGCTAAGTCTGTTTCCCTGCACTTTTTTAAGTTTTAAACATGGCAGTTAGGGTTGGTAGGGGGTCGCCAACACTACAGAAAAATAAGTTTTTGGGGTGGAGATACCCTTTAAAGTTCACCTCTCAGCATTTCAACACATGTTCCTTAAAACTTTAACAGATACCAACAATACCAAACATTTTAAAAGATTAATAAATAAAAATAAGGTTTTTAGGTGTGGAATACAGTGACTTTCGATCAAAATGCAGATACACAGACACAGTTTATCATCAAACTGAAAGGATTGTTTCTCATACTTCACTTTATTGTAAAATATAAAACGTTCACAGAAAGAAATGTAGTGGAACATTCTAAACCATTACTATTGTGAGTTAAACTCAAAAGTTAAAACTCTTAATAAAAAAACATGCCATATACATGTATGCATGGCCCACAGGGAAGCATTTATATAGGCCACTCTTTTATCTTTGAACCCCCCACCCCAAATTATATATATTTGGATTGTGTACACCTTAAGCTACATAATTCTTTTTAAAATTTTGTATCTCTTTTAACAATTTTTGGAAGCTCCAATGCTTTGCCAGGCAGCAATATCAAAGGATATCAACAGGGCACTCCAGATTTAAAAAAATTATTGTGACATTTTGGTGCCTGCAAGCACCTTCTTCAGAAAGGATGGCATGAAGTAGATGCATTTGTGCACCAAAAAAATTACAAACAATAAAAAGGTAATTTTTTAAAGTCTGGAGTGCCCTGGTGTTTGATATACTTCAATCGCCTATTACAACTGCTAAAAAACTAAATGTAACTCTTCCACAAGTCCTAAACAAAATGGTAGCCCACTTGCATCAATTCACAGTTAGACACAGATGGCAAATAGCCCTAAAGGGTGTCATGTATAACCTTGGGTCTGTGCTCCAAGTGCGAACTTCAGGCTAAACACCCCCTTACAAATGAAGAAGCTCTCCAAACTAAATGTTTTTAGAACCTACATGTCTTCAGCTATGTAACAGTGATTTTATACATACATCCTGGATTCCAAACGCAGTTCTTTGATCAACTCATTAACGCTAGCAATGATCTGTAAAAAAAAAAAAAAAGATTCAAAGATAATAATCATGGCCAAGCACGTAGGCGCACAGCGGCACGTAAGTTACGTGCCTCCTCTCAGCCCTCACTGGACATACAGTAATGGGAAGCAAGGAAGGACTTACTCTCCTGTCCGTGGAGCTGGGAAGTGCCTCTTCTTCTATAGGGGGTTTAGAGGTGGGAAGGTGTTTTTTTTTTTGTTAATTACAGGTTTGCTGTAGTGGTCAATTTCTACCCTTTCATGCAAAAATAAGTACCTCGGCTTATACTCGGATGGGCTTAAATACGGTAATTACATAAACATACTACACATACAACTAAGCACCCCTAGGAAACAACCCCACAATCTGTACAATTTTGAAATATACACACCTTAAGGTACATAAGTCGGATTTTTTCATTCATCCATGCCATTCGTAGTCAGGAAGACATTTGTACCCATTCATGCTGGGTTTATTTGCCATATTTATATGTTATGGCATTATAATGCTGTGCATAGAGACACGGGGCATGGCTCCTTGAAGAATGGGCATGGACTGTGAATTGTACTAGCAACAACATGGAAGGCTTCTTAGATACAGGATCTATTACTTACATGTACTGAATGAAACTTATTAGAGAAGAATCCAGGGTGTTGTGAGGAGAAAAGCTTTCTGTTAAAATTTTTAAAAATTAAGTTTAGTTCTCTTTAAACAACCGTGAAAAGATTGGTGGTTCTGCAGAATCTTTTTTTTATAACTTATCCACAGAAACCTAATATCTTTGAAAAAAAAGAACTAACTGTATTTCTAAATACAAGTCACATTTCATACTGTAAAGTTATAAAGAATGAAGTATTCCAACGTGATTTACTTTCAAAAACTTTTCATAAAATAAACTAAAAGGTTTTTGCATTGCTGTAGAATGGAACATGCACATATCAGCAAGACCGTCTTGCTCTCAACTAATGTTTAAGAAAAGAAACAATTGTCAAGGTCAATAAGTCCTTAAAGGTCAATGCATAAAAGAACAACTGTCGAAGTCCTGTAGTAAAACAAACTGTACCAGATGTATTTAAAGGAGTGTTTGGGTTTCTTTTATCCATATGGTGTAAATTTCTGGGCCTTTCAGATAAATATCACTTGAATTATGTGTTATTCTCTTGTAAATATATTTTTTTCTTCACTCCCCCAACCTTGTTGTTATAGTTTAATATAGTTCAATGCAAAACCAAAACATATTTTGAATTATAACTATCTATTTTGCAGTAAAAAATGCTTCCATTAAACTTCCATTATGAGTAGAAGTTTGGGTTTGATTCAAACCCGGTTTTGAATCAGATCTGATGGTTCCGAAGTTTCGACAGAACATTCAAAACTCTTCAATCTCATGGGAACTCCAAATTTTTCAGATTTTAGATCAATTTTGAGTAATTGGAGCACATGCTGAAAACAAAATGATTGCATGTGCTTCAAAAACAGATTTCTGCGAAATGCACACAATGTGGTCACTCACATTGACAAGCACTGCACTTGTTACATGCTAACGAATTGCAAGCACCGTCCTTAGAGCATGAGAAAATGCACCAGTGTGGCTTAGACCATATAATGGCCATAGACGCTACAATTTGCGGATCAAATGACAATCGGCCGGTGCATGGACGATTTGCCAACAATCGCATGATATTTTTCTTTATCGGGCTGGGGAAATTGATGTCTATGACCACCATTACAAAGTGGGATAGAACAGAAAATAATAATCGAGATACAAAACCCAATTTAAAGGGCATGTTCACCCCCAAAACTAGAATTTAACCCACCAACTGTGTAGTGTAGTAAAATCCTTATCTTACAACCCTGCTCCAAATGGTTCTCCTGTAATGTCCCTCCAAAGTCCAAAAAAGTAAAGACCAGGACCCGGGCTGTGTTCCATTCTGTATCTGCCTCCTGTCTCTCCTCCAGGAGAATTTGCACATGCTTAGTGCAGCCCTCCCTCCCCCTTCCTCTCCCTCCTGTTTCTTTCTTCTTCCCCCTACTGTAAAACCCATTTTCTGTAGTGTAGGGCTCCCTCCCCCAACTCCAACTGCCACAGTAATTTCTCTAAAAACTCCCCCGATCTACACTTATTTTGCCTTGCTCCTCTGATGTTCTGTGCAGCCAGAAGCCGCGTCCGTGATTCGCTGCCTCTCAGCCAATCACAGACGCGGCTGCTGGTCCGGCCCCCTGCTTGCAGTTTCATGCAAGCAGAGGGCTGTGACAGAACATCGTAGGAGAGAGGTGATTTAAGTAATTATCGGGGGAGTTTTTAGAGAAACAACTATGGCAGTTGGGGAAGGGGGAGGGAGCCCTACACTACAGAAAATTTCTGAAATAGAGGTGGACATGCCCTTTAAATGGTGATTTCGAGACCTAGCAAATCTTACGTTACCATCAGTATGCGCTGCGATCCACACAACTTTGCCTTACCGGAGCACATGCCCCAATCAAAACAAACATCTGATTGGGGAAAATTAGTACAATTTTTTAAGAACTTTTATTGAATCTCCTGACTGTTTTTTTTATCACACCTCTGGGGGGACTATTATAAAGGGCCTTAAAAAATGCACCCATAAATTACCGCCGCAAATTGCGGCGCGAAAATAGCGGATTGCTGTATTTATAACGGCCAGTGCCATCGCCATGATGTCGGCAGTAATTTTAAGTCCTTTCCCAGTGATACTGCACTTAGCGCAATGGTACAATGTACAATATCGCCGCAAAGGGACTTAAAATCCTTCCCGGCACCTCGCTTCAGGGACGGGGCCAAGCCCACCCGCCCTCGACCCCCACCGGCGGTGGCGACCACCTGCTGCCACCACTTCCCTAGCAGCTCCTCCTAACCCCCAAACCCGCTCGCGCGCGACATTTGGAACAGGAGGCTAGGAGGGGCTGCTGGGAAGGGTTGTCCACCCCCATCCCCAGCAGCCCCTCCAAGCCCTCTGCCCTGCAGAAAGAGGAATGGAAGGGCCTGCTGGGACGGGTGGAGGCACCCTCTCCATCTTCTTTCTTCAGTCATCTACTGCAATGGCATCTGAGGTCCGCGGCGAAGTGCACCTCTTCATATAGGTTTGCAGAAAACCCTAATCCGTTTCTGATAGGTCAATTTTTTAATGCTTGGTTTACATGATTTTGAACATTCACCCCAATGTAATTTCTCACAGGTTCTAGCCAGAGATGTGATTGTTGGCTAATTTTAAAGGAAATACTGCAGGCTTTCATTTAAGCCTTAAACTTTTGAGACCACAGTTGTCCTTTAACATTGACAAGGATAAAAATGCATAATCTAAAATGCATGGCTTCTAAAAATGTATCTGCTTTACTAATAATAACATTGTCCTCTGCCAAAACTATTATATGATCACTTACACAAACATTAATGTCACATTTTCTTTTTGTATAGAATTACTTAACATTAAAAACATTTTTAGCACTTGATTATCTGGTTTAAAGATCATTCATCAAATCAATCCATTTCTTTAGTGACAATCCCTGCACCCTATATCATATAACTCTTGCTTTAAACATAACTTCGTATTGTTTCAATGTCTATAGATATGTTATATTGCTACCAAATAATTGCCAGTATTTGCATATGAATTGTCAAACATTGTATTACTCTTGTCTCAGATTTATGCTGCGCTATTCCCTAGAATGAGCTTTATAAGCCTATAATACAAATGTTTGGTGGATGGGGTCTGTCTGAGATACTTTGTCATTTCCAGTACATTTAAAATAAAAGTCCATTGTATCATTGTTCAAGAAGCAAGCTCATCTCTCATCCTCTGTTTCACAGGTAGAATAGGCTAATTTGCTAAGTGCAGTGTGTCCACACATAAAAGAATGTGTCCATTCAATGTACCTTTCTGTACCAAAGATCTTATAAAACAGTCTTCTTACCCCCTCCCCAATGCAGCTGCAGCAGAGCTGCTGTATCCCAGATCATTGTAAGTATGTAGACTGGGCAAATAGGAAGATGAATGATTATTCAGGCAAATTTGGACCACCAGGATGGGAAAGGTTCGGAGGAATAACATTATGGCCAGAGATCCTTTGAAAGAGCTTGACAGTTGACGGATGAGCATCCATAAAATGACAAAGGCTCCCTGTGTAAAGCCCCTTGCTACCAACGCCTTCTCCCTGGGAAACTAATTACTTTCAACTGTCACTGAAAATGTTATTTTGTTTTCAGTAATCTTTCTCTCTTTTCCAAATAAAAATAGCCATTTAGTCTCCCTTATTTGGTCCATGTTGTCAAAAAATCAATGGTGTTGATAAAGCAATTTTAACTGTAAGGCAAGCTATAATATTCTGCCATGTTAAGCAGATCAGCTGCCTGACTGTTGGCAGAAAGTGAGAATGCAGATGAAAAGGTTATTTACAGTGTACACACTTGCTTATGGACACACTATTCTAAATGCCAATAATGAATTTATTATCTTGAAATCAGGTTCATAGTGGTCTGAGACACAGGTGTTTTGTTTATTGTAATCTACAATTACAATCAAAGGGTTGATATCTGTGCACTTAAAATTAGGTATTGCACTGTGTTCCAGCAACTGAACAAACAATACAAGTTATCAGTTTATGGCTAAAGCTGGGTACACACTTATCGATAAAAGGACAATCCCATCTGACCCAATGGGTTGAATTTTATTTGCGATGTGTGGAAAAAAATTCTAGTCTTGTGGCTTACAGAAGTAGATTTCTTGGCCGTAACTTCAAATTTCTATCCATCCCTTTGCTTTAGCATAGGAAGCTAATAATGGTTGCTGGCCACCCAAGCAATCTCACTATACAAGATATAGGGCAGTGTCAGGAATGCGTGTCGTAGAAGAATATTCTAGTTCAGGGATTCTAAAAAGGTGTGCCTCCAAACTACAACTACCAGCATTCCCTGGCTTCCCTATGTAGTTGAGGAATGCTTGGAGTTGTAGTTTTCAAACAGGAGGCACACATTTCAGAATCCCTGTTCTACTTCATAAGGCCATACTATGCTTTAGCAGTTTTAACAGTGTATCAGAACAATTAAACCAAAAGAGAGAAATTGGAGACCAAACTGGAGGGGTGCTCCCAGGTTTAATGGTGCAAACACACACAATGTTTCAGCTTCAACAGCCTTCGTTAATGTGTTTGTCAGGGCTGTTAGAGCCGAAACATTGTGTTAGCACCAATAAACCTGCAAAACCTGGGAGCACCCTTTTGCATCTGAATGCTGTTTGGTCTCCATTTTCTTTCACTGGCTTATATTTGGTAGTGAGGTGTAGAGTTTCATGAACCCACTATGCTAATATAACACAAAAGGGCATATTTATAAAAGTTGTTTAACTTTTCACCTTCTTTAACGCTGCCTTTTTACTTTCGCAATTTATAAAGCAGTGATAACCACTGGCGAAAGGTCATTACCACTAAAAAGTGTATTTTTGCTCTAAGTTCAGCCATTCCAATCGCCAAGTTGAGGTGGCGAAAACACATAAGTGGCCATGGGTCCATGGAGGTCCATGGAGGTGTTTCTCAATATAATAAGTACTCAGGGGGGGTCACTATTTTCCAGCGTTTACTGTAATACGATCTGCGAGTTTGCTTTTTTAAGGTTACCAATAAAGTCAAATGGGGGTCTGAGGGACATAATAAAGGGGCATTATTTTTGCTTTTCCCCACCAGCCTTTACCAAATTTTTTAAACTTTCAACTTTTCCTTTCATCAAAGTTATTAACACAAAAGGAAAAACGCAAAAAAGCACTACATTAAAAAAAAAAAAGAAAAGAAAATATTATTTTGTGACTACTTTTTTTTTTTAAATTTAGTGTTTCCCTGTTACAAATGTGTGTTCTCTTTATATGACTCGGCAAAAGTGTAAAACTCAAAGGCGAATTTTCTCTATTTTATTAATTGGACACATATTTTAGTATTACCGTACTTATTTTCAGCAAAATACAGCTAATTATCAAACCATTTACATTAATATGGGAACATACCATAGTGCTGTGGTAAGAAATAGTCATGTTAATGGAACATTCCAGTAAGTAATGATGTTTGGCGAAAATTCTGGTAAAACTGCAAAAAAATGCAACAAAAGTTGCATTTCAGGTGAAAAATTCACCTATTATAAATAGCTTAAAAAAAAAGTGACAACAATAGCTCTGAAATTACACCAGAGAGCAATCTCTCTTTTTAATTTTTTAAAATTAATTTTACCAGTTGAAACTTGTCAATTGTCAATTCACAACTTTAATCACTCTGTAGTTTTGAAATGTTGTCACACTGTAATTTTGTCTGGAAAAAACAAGCTTGCAACGAAACTACAGTACAATTCTTACCTTCTGGAATGTTTACAGTGTCAATCTATATTTACAAGATTCCAATTCTTGAGGCAAAATCTAATACTCCTGTACCATTAGAGCTCCTAGAATTTATTAAAGCTTCAAAGTGCTATATTCAAATTATTAAAAAAATGACTCTAGCTCAAAAGTATGTATTTACACTGTAAAGCACTGTAAAGATTGTTTGTATGCACCTTTCTGAAGTATTTTGTCTGTCTGTATACTAACAGATCTAACATTAGTTCCTTCAGCCTGCATCCGTATTTTCCCTAACGTATTTTAATAAAATGTTTGCTTTTTCTGAAATGAGGGTACTATCTAAAATATGTTTTCAAGCATCATTAACTTTGCCTAGCTGAAATATGAGTTACATTTTACTGGATTCTGCATTTTTTTAACTAACATTTATAACCTACATCTTTCTGGGTAAGCAATATTGAGACAAAAAAAATTCCTTGCCAAAAATAAATTACAGGAGAAATTGTATCTAAAAAAAAAAATTGCACTTTAATAGTTAGTTCACATGGTTGTTTACTGTAAAGCAGAAGAAAACATACAGAATGGCTTGGAAAGGAAAGACATCGATATTATCCCCACTTTTTTTATAAAAGCTATTTATGTGAGAATGTAATAAACCTCTGATGAAGTAAAATGTGGGGGAAAAAAACCAAACCAATATACAGGAGCAATTGTTTTTGTGTTAAAATGTTTAGCACAAAAGTTATTTTGAAAATGTAACCACTTATTAGGGAAGCTCTAGAATCTTCAGCACAGATAACCAAACTCCACCATTCTCTTAATCTATAGTTAAGCCCTGTTTGCTGGGATGCTTGACTGGGTATGGTTGCCCCAGGACTTTGAGTGCTGGGTACCTGTGCTGAGGACAGGAATACTTAGTAACATAATTGGGTTGACTAAAGATATATGTCAATCAAGTCCAACCTTCACCCTCCTTTTTATTTAACATATCTAGGCCACTTTAAAGCTATTTAATGAACTTTCCATTAACACATCTGCTGAAAGGCAGATGTTCTCACTGTAAAGAAACCTTTCCTAGACTGAAGATGAAACTTCTTTCTTCCAATCTCAAAGGACGTCCACGAGTCCTCTGATATGACTTATTAGTGAACAATGCACCAGAGAGTTTACTGTATGGCCCATTAAAGGTTATGTACACTGTAAACTCAACTGTTCATCCGTAGAGTGCATGACTTACATCAATGCATGCGCTAAGATAGCTAGTCAGTGTGTGCGCAGTGATATCAGGCAAACGCTCTACGGATGGGAACACTCTTTCCCTGGCAAAGGGATTTGACCAATCTGGACCAAAGCTGGGACATTGTACAGCACAGAAGGAAGATAGCAACTTTGAAAGACTAATGGCAGGGCATAGGTGGGTCCATTTGAACTACTTCCATTTCCAAGATGTCCCTTTTGTATTTGAAATTCCAAAACTGCACCGCATATTCAAATGAGGCCTTACCAGTGCCTTGTAAAGAGGGAGAATAATATTTTTTCTCTTGAAGCTATTCCCCTCTTTATACAAGGCAATATCTTGCTAGCTCTAGCCGTTGCTGCATGGTATTGTTTGCTACAATTAAGACTGTATGTACCAGAACCCCTAAACCTTTTTCCATTAGAATTCACTTTATGGTCACCTGTTCATTCTGGATCAGATGGTTGACATGCTGGTAAATGTCGGCCGATTGTATGGTTCCTATGACCTACAGACAGACAAATTTTTCATCCCAAACAAAACTGTTCACCACTAGCAAGCGGTTGGTCACAGGCAAAGTCGCCGTAGCTGTTGGAGACAGCACAATAAGCAGGGATTTACTCTCATGTCCAATAGCAAATTTGTCTGATCTCAGATTTTTGGACCCGACCGACAAATACGTGGAAATATCAGTCGGTTGGCCTGAAAAATCTGTTGTGTGTACCCCCTGTAAAGATTTTTGAAAAATGACAGACTCTCCCATAGGGAGTCTACCGCAGGCAAGGGAAATTTTACCGAATCAGCGCTCGGCCGATCTGAATGTTCAGCGGCTACGTACTCATTCAGGAAAGCTAAGTACACACAGTACCGATTAAGCCCTGATACCATTGGATCTGACGGTATTGGGGCTTTATCGGCACTGTGTGTACCTAGCTTTACATTTACACTGGCCCTTAGTTGATTCCATGGATGGCTAAATTCAAAGTATATGGATAGATCTATACATAGATACAGATAAATTTACACATAGTCATGTGCAGAACACTTAGGGTGTTAAAGCAAAAATATACTACAATTAAGAAGCAAGTGTTTTTTCAATAAAACAACAATCAACCCATTTGATTCATAAAGTAGAGTGATCCAGGGATATTTCTGATTGCCACTTGGAGTCGGGAAGGAATTTTTTTCACTCATAAATTTGGTGGGTTTTTTGCGTTCCTCTGGATCAACAGTTAGGCAGGAAATGAGGATATTGCTAGATGGGTTTGACGGATGGACATATGTCTTTATTCAACCTCAAAACTATACTATACTATTCTATACTAATCTGAAAAACAACATATACATTGTTAATATGTAAATGAGTTGTAACAGTTTATTAATGGAATTTCTACATTTGTGTATAAAGGCCCATTAGAGCAACAATTATTTCAATGGAATGTTGTGTTTTTTCATTTCATTTTAAAAGCATAATTAATCATTAGAAAACATTTTGCAATTACGTTAGCAGTGCACAGCAATGGCAATCTTTAGACTAGTATCAGAAGCGGTTTGTACTACAGAACAGGGTAAACTGTCTCTAACCACAACAGAAAGAGAAGCTTGAAATTGACCTTATTAAGCTGATGGCCATGTGCAGCGTGGGGTGTTTTCAGTCTCATTAATACTAGTTTAGTCTAGACAATATATTAGCCTATGAACAGCCATCATACTTACTACACATCAAATTAGATTGTGGTGTCACATAATGTGCTATCAATAATACCCCATGAGAAGGGCATTTTTTTGTCAGAACCAGCTACTTATGTCCTTATGTTCAAGGGACACTATACTGAAAAATTGACTTTGCCTCCTCTTAATATATAATTGAATAAGTAAGTAGCACTTTGATTGTGTGTGTTGCTGCATTCCTTCAATTCAGCACACATTTTGTTTAGGAACAGTATCCCCCCCTCCCTCTTTTAACCACTCCCACTTCCATCTGACCAGACTTTTTTTCCCATAAACCAACTGTCAAGCCTGCATACAGCATTCCAACTGTCAAAACTGTCACCATTCCAGCTACAGCAAAACTACTCACAAAAGAATAGTTTTTGAAGGCAAGGAACTTGATTGACAGCTGAAATATAAGAAGTTTTAGATAGGATATCTAAAGAAATAGGGGGCAGATCAACAAAAAAATGATACAGTGGTGGTTGGGAAAATTATAGTTTCCAGTTATGGTCAATTTAAAATAACCTATTTTTCGGTATAGAAAAAATATATCTCATGATAAATTGAAAATGATGATGCCATATGCTGGGACCATACATGTAAGTAGCAGTCACTGGGCCCCTTAGCAAAACTTTGGTGAGGCCCCCTTCCCTGCTATAGCTACTTCGGTTTTCTGGGAGGAGGCTATATCTGTCATAGGGAAAGTAAGAAGATGGGGCGCCTTTGGCTCCGGGCCCCACTGCAGTCGCCCCACTGCAGTCGCAGGGTCTGCTCCCTAGGTAGGAGACCGAGGGCAAGGCAGGTGGTTTGATTCGTTACCAGAAAAGAATGTGCACACAGTAATCAAATTCAAGAAAATTGCATTTATTTAGAAATGGAAAAGGCGGGTTAATAGTCGTATAACAGTGGGAAAGATAGGCAAAAAATATAACACAAACAGTACAAGACTTTTTACAATATTGTTTCCTTTTTTTCCTTCGATGATCAACAGTACAAAATGATTCTAACTGACCCTATCTTACCAATAAGGTGTGCACCCCCCTCATTTCCCAGTGATCCAAATGGACCACTTACAATTTGTAGTAGCACATGGGGGGGCCCGTTGATGTCACCTTCTTCGGTGAACACAAGGCCTGTAACCATCAAGCCTTAATCAGCAGGTTGGGAACCGGATGGATGAGAATGCAGTTTTAATGGCAGTTGTCCTCTGATATTCTAATCCTCCTGTGGAATGTATATGTTTAATAATCCAGGATTTTACAGTTACTGTCCAGTGACAGGGCCTTGACAGAACTGTGGTCTCTTATATTAGCAGCAATCCACACAGTTTTCTAAACAGCTACTGCACACTGTCCCTTTTTAGCTTGGCTCTTCCTGAATACACAGTCACTTTTCAACTCTGTTCTGCTGTCTCTTTTATTGGCAATCCATACAGTTCATACACAGAACATAAAAACCTTTCCGATTCTGCCAAAACAACAATGGCTCCGGTCCCTTTCCCCTTCCTTTGCATCCCCCACCCACACAGAACACACCTGGGGGCGTGTCACTTCAACCCTTTTGCTGATTTCTAAAAGGGGCTATCATCTAAACAAAACAGAAACACATTTGCTTTACATTTCAACAGTTTAAAACAGGATAATATCATTTAACAGAATTATATAACTGTTTCTACAATATTGTTGTGTCAGCTCTGTTCATTGGTCCATTAGCGCAAATTGACAATGACACCAATTGGAACCACCGCACATGTGTGATAGTCGTCCAGAAGCAGCCGGCACATTTGTATCTGTGTACAAAGCCTAACAAGCCAGGAACTGATGATTAAAGCCAACAAGGTCTTACTTTTCTAGGTATTACCTAATCAAATAAAACTTCTTTCATTATTATGATTACTACAGTGAGCCATGCAGTTACTCTCTGTTAGCTTGTTGAGCTCAGATATGCTCAGTGTGATTCACTGAGACATAAAGAGAGAGATAAATGACATATGTTTTAGTTCGGAATGGCATTTTTGCGGGGAGATTCAATAAAATTCTTATCGTTTAAATGGTGCTAATTTTGCCCCTTTCAATCAGATCTTATTTAACATTTGAACCTTACATCTGATTGGCTGGGGGAAAATTAGCACCATTTTTAACGATAAGAACTTTTATTGAATAAACCCTGTTCATTCGGTAAAAAAATTATTTTACCTTAAAATATAAAAACATGCTATTTAAGCATATTATTTCTTATATTGTCTGCCATATACAATAGCGATTGTTACAATTGCTGATAAGGGCAAATGACCTATTTTATATGGAAGACAACACTTTTTTCATGCACTATTAGTGATTTGCATTGTGGAGAAATAATTTCCGGTTTCTGCAGCTTCCTTTCCTCAATAGTTATGATTGGTTATTTGACTACTTAGTCTTATTTAAATAAGATCACGGAAAGACCAGCCAGCAGTAACTTTACATTTAGAAAGGGATAGAAAGGGAGGGAGAGAACTCACTGAGAATGTCCAGCACACACTCTTGGTGAGGGGCTGCAAAGTTCAGGAAATGCCCCCCAACAAATCGGCAGAATTAAATAGATAATTCTCCAAAGTGCTGCTGATTTGAGAGGTGATAATCTGTCTTTAGTTATGAATTTACAATCCATTCAGGCTTTATTTATAGTTTAGCTTTAATTCTCTTGAATAGATGTGCCATGGCATTCTTATTTCAGGAAGTAAAATATATTTGGAAAGGTTAAAACAGACCGTCAGGCACATAGGTAATTCTGTAATGATTCACACAATGCCATTTTTTTGGCAGTGAACAAAATTGTGCTGGACACTTAACATTTCAAAAGGAGACTGAGGTGCATCAACAGCACTAGGACAGTATCTTATCAGGGCTAGTGGCAACAGATGCATCAGTTCATTCAATGTGAAAGGCTGGGCAACGGTTGCCTAGACTCATCTGGCAGTTTAATCAGAGAGAAGAATTGCAAAAGAGAGGAACAAAGACGGCTGAAGCTACAAAGTTATGTGTTTGACCTTTTTAAAACTCATTCCCCGACCAAGAAGAGAGCACCAGAAAGTAAAAGGGCGAAAGGGCAAGTGAATTTTAATGTAGCAATGTTACAATTATCAAATGACTATGTACTTTTTTTCTTTTGCAGTGATGCAGAAGTCGAGAGCATGATGGATGTTAAATGCATTTAAAATAGGTTCACTTGTTGGAAAGAATGGGCGCCTACTGGCAATGCTCAGGGTATAAAAAGAAATGTTAGGTCAAATACCTCTTATACAAAGCCTTGCAAATCAACAGAGCATATGCACTGATTTAGAGCCAGAAAGAGTAGGTGAATACATTTTCTTTTGCTTTTGACACCCTGACACCAAGCAACATTCCAGCAGAGCAACATTACGTTTATACTGCAAAGGAAGCAACAGGACATTGAAACAGAGCAGGATTATCTACAAGGTAACCCTAGTACCTGCCTAGGGTCCAGCTTCAGAAGCAGTACAAGTAACATTATAGTCTATACAAATATGTAGCAAAAAGGGGGGCCCTAAATGATGGCCCTGTCTAGGGCCCCATATGATCTTAATCCATCTCTGCATGGACATAATAAGAATAAAGCACATTTGCTATGCCCCCTGGAGGAGTTTTCTGTCCGGTGTGCATCCTCGATGATCCTCCTACTAACCTGCTGAGCATTTCCTGGCATTGTCAGTTCTCAGTAATGTTGTTTTTTGTTTTAAAGGAACTCATTACCTGGCAATGCAGGGCAATGCTTAGATGCTCAGCAAACGGCACATTCACCAGGTGATGCAGGGAAGTGGGACAGAAGCTAAAATCCGTGACTGCCCCCATATGGACTATATACCAGAATGGATTCTATAATCCATAACTGCTGATAGCTGAAATCAGCAGCATTGTGGAAGAATTATCTACAATTGTGAAGGTTCTGTCATTCCCTGATTCCTGTAGCCCTCCTTCCTAATGAGTAACAATTGGCTTTCTGACTGCTCAGTCTTGATGACAATATGTCACAGAAAGGTCACACTGTAGCTACTGTATAGTTAAAGGTTCATACACACGTACGATCCCGGGTCCGACCCGCAACACACGATGTGTACGAACGAAGGTTTCGGCCGATAATCAGCCCGTGTATGGGCACTTTACTACCTAAAACGGCCGCTCGTTCGGTGATCCGCCTGCATAGCATAGCAGCAATAGAAATTATTTACTAAACATGTGTGGTCAATGTATAGGGGTCCAGAACCTACTCTGAAAGAAGAGCTGTGGAACTTAAGAAAAGTCAAAAAGCCTGCAGAATTAATAAATGATTTCTCCTGATGCTGTAGATTTTACAGGTTTACAGGTGAAATGCACATATATATTAGTTATGATTTATATCAGTGGCGTAACTAGGTATCACTGACAAGTGCCTTTTGGGGCTTAAGAGAGGTCCCGATCTCGAGCTGGATCCCCCTCCACGGCACTATAAATGCCCTTGTGGCCCTTGGAAGGGCGCTTGTGGCACTGGTAAGTGCCTTTGGAGATTAAGGGGTCCCGCAGCTCGAAACCGGGACCACCTCCCCAGCACTTATAAGGGCCTTGTGGCACTGTTAAACTGCCTTTGTGGCTTAATGGGTCTCGCAGCTCGAACCGAGACCCCCCTCTCTGGCACTTATAAGTGACCTTGTGGCCATTGGAAGGGTCCTTGTAGCTGCAGTGACATCGCCCGGTGTCAGCGTCATCAGCGCCACAAGAGCTCTTCTACGACCCAATGGGGGTCCTAGTTTCTAGCCGCAGGACCCCCAATAACGGCACTTGTCAGTGCAGCTAGCGCACTTCTAAGTGACGCAAGGGCATTATAAGTGCCGGGGAGGGGGGCGGTCCGGTTGAGCTGAAGGACCCTTTAAGCCCCAAAAACCACTTGCCAGTGCCACAAGGTTGGACTGTCAGTTATAAAATCTGCTTGTGTTATGCACAATTATTGAGGGAAAAAAGAAGGGGTGACTATTCCAGAAACCATCTAGCAATCACTCCTTCTATGGAAAGTAGTATGACACTGCGTAATAAACTTTGTGATTATTTTATCAGATGAGTCAGATGAGTGTCTTGGCAAATTCAGTACATGTGAACTTTTTCTCCTGTACAATTTCTAACTCTTCCCTTTTGTTTACATTTTTATTTGGTGTGTTGTGAAATAAAGAGATAAATTCAATAAAATTATTTATTGACTACAAAATAAACATATTGTGATTTTTATGTCATCAAAAGTGAGGTAGATTACACCATCACCTCAGCATGTGTTCAAGGCACATATATGAACTATTAATAAAACAACATAAGTGCAAATTACCTATGTAGTGGCAGAATTGAGGTAGATTACACCATCACCTCATCATGTGTTCAAGGCACATATATGAACTATATAATTAAACAAAACAACATTAGTGCAAACTACCTATGGTAGTGGCAGAAATGAGGTAGAGATTACACCATCACCTCAGCTTATGTTCAAGGTACACATATAAGAAATATTAAAACATTAGTGCAAATTATTATATGGTAGTGGCACTAGTGAGGTAGATTATGCCATCACCTCAGCATGTGTTCAGGCACATATATGAAAACTATATGAAACAGTATTGTAAATTACCAAATGGAGTTGCACAAGTGAGGTAGATTACACCATCAATTGGCAAGGCACACATATAAAAAATATAAAATGTAAAATATAAACATTATAATTAGAAAATATTGCTACAAGAAAGGTCAATGGAAGACTCAACTCAGCAATACACATATATGTATAAATATAACATAAACAACATTACTGAAAAATGGACTACTCATAGTCCCTATGGTCCTCATGAAAATGGAGTCTGACATAGTTGGAGAGACTGTGGACTTGTGTGATGTGGTGATAACAGTTTGACGTAGGAAACTGGACTTAAAGCTATTTGTGAATGATTAGAAGAGCCAGGGTTGGAGAGTGGTGAATGGGTTGGATGTTGCCACTGCTGTTGCAAGTATAGAAGGATGACTGATGCAGGAAATAATGGATTGTGGATGCGATGATTGTGAATACTGTGGAACATACTGAGCACTTTCACTATGGAGGGTTGTACCTGCCTGGGAGGATAGATACTTGGTTGTTGTTGTATTTTACAGATTGTTGTGGGTCTCAGCATTGTTGACTTTTGAAATGACATTGGTTCTCTGTTGTGCATTGGTTGAGCATATGGCTGCATTGGGGGGTTCATGATGTAGAGGTTTTGTCAATGGTTGGTTGGTCTTGATGGTCCATTGAGGGGATGAACTGACTGAATTTGTTGTTGTTTTGTGGTGTTCTTGCTCCGCTGACACATGTGAAGGTGAAATGGAAGGGGTATGAGAGAGCGAGTGGCTTGCATTACGTTAAAGGTTAGGGAAAACCAATTGTCATCTTCAATTGTCACCAAGCTCATAACAAATGTGTGTGACCTCTGTGAGCCAACAACTTGAATGTTCTTTAATTTCCTTTATATGTTCTTGTTTTCAAGGACACTCATAACTGATTTTATTGAAGATATCTTCCTTTTTTTTTTTTGGTTTTGAGTCCTCTAGCTGAAGCCGATTTGGATGCAGGCCTAGATATTCTGGAAGGGGAATATGATAATGTATTTGTTGAATTCTCAACACTTGAAAAAGAGCACATGATGGTGGGCCAACAACTGATTCCTCTACAGTGTCACATAGGGCATCAGCAATAACAGATGTGTATGTATCCAGGGTGGATTCCTCTACTGAAACACTTTAGCATACCTCAGATTGACCACACTCTCATCAACAATGTTATCCTCAGACCTATGGAACATGACCATTACAAATATGCATGCCAAAAAATGTTAGACATGCATAAATAATAAAGTAAACTTACTGAGCAAAACTCCATCACAGGTCTCAAGAAGTCCAGCAGAGAAGATATCTGTACTGGACTCTTCTGATGGAACCAGAGCACTACTGGTGTCCTCTTTCCCTGCATTAATATCCCTCTTAAAATGATCTTTACAGATTCCATCTTTTCTTTGTATCTTAAAATGTGCGAAAAGAAATATTTTGTTCATAACAACAAAAAGCATTAACTCCTATTTCCTACCATCAGGTTTCTCAACCTTTTTTTACCCCTGCATAAAATGAAGATTATATATTATTATTAAAAATTCCCTCAAATTCACCGCAAAGTGGGAACCCTTAAAATTACTTTTTAAAATGTTTTTATTTATTTCTCAGACACAAATCAATACACCTAGCACATGATATTATAGATAAAATTGATAAAAATAGAGAAATATCTATCTGTATTCATTAAAATGGTGAGAACCATACAATTTCTGTCAATCTCTTGAGAACCCCCATGGCACCTCTCCAATGTACTACATTGACAAAATACATTTTGAACGACCACTGAATGATATAATATGAAAAGTATACAGTAAAACTTCAAAATAAAATATAAATACCTTTTTAGTCCTTCTGTTTGTCAGTTAATGTGGGCCACCATCCTCAATAGCTCACGATTGTAAGTTTTTCCAAATTTGCTTGGTCCAGTGAGTATCCTTTATATCTAATGTGTCTCTTGCCATAAAGCTCTTGGTGGGGTGAACGTAGGTCCTCCGTGGCAAAGGAAGCCGTGTACAAACACAGCCACAAAAAAAAATAAAACTCTACTTTAATAATCAAACAAAACAATCCCTGCAGTCTGCACAAACCCCACGTACTATTCTACCAAGTACTCACAGCAAAAAGTAGTCGCAACAACCAGTCCGCCAGCCACTCCTTTTTTTTCAGAGACAGAGGGCCTGTGACTCCCTCCACTCGCGTCAAATCTAGACTTCCGTCCAACTTACGCCACATATAGCACCAAAGGAAGTGACATCACAAGAAGTTGTTGAGTTTCCAGGAAAAAAACGACAACATCGTATCCGTATTACAGTGTAGCAATGTTTTAGCGCTCCTATTGAATTTCATTACATGCGCTTTCTTTGCGATGCTATTAAAAAAAACAAAAAATGGTGATCGCACGCGTGACAAAAAGCACTCCAAAGCAACGCATTATACGATGTAGTGGGGCATAGTTCCCGCGTTTACATTTTAAAACTGCTACACTTGCAAATCATAAGTGGCGAGGCAAACCTTATAGTGGGGCCTAGCATAAGTTCTTTGCACAAGTCCTATGAGTGCTGTTATCTACTTGAGGATTGGATATATACAGTAGAAATACATTATAGAACAATCTTTCTAAAAAGGAATTAACTCTATTTATCCTTAGCATCAGGGACTATAGTATTAAATCAAAGATCAATCTAGAAACCATTATAGGGCATATTTTTTTTTAATCTAATATGCTCTTTTATGCTAAAAAGCCATTCTTAATTGTCTTTCCTACATATTTCAACCCATATGGGCAAATAATCATATAAATTAGCATTTTTGATTTACAATCAGAATTTTTTTTACTCTCCTATCACAGTACAGAAAGTGTTGGTTGTACTAACAAATTTGCAAATACTACAAGAACCACATTTAAACAGCCCAACTAAATAAATCCTTATCTTCTTGAATGATATACCAATGTTACGTATAGATTTTCCCCATTTTCGCACGTCTTTGGATATTCCAAAATTATCTTGGAGCCCTTTTTTAATTTCCACTATTTTTTTTCTCTTTGCTATATTATTTTTTCGGTTACCCTAGTTATCTGCTTTTACTTTAGCTTGCCCTACTAGATCCATATCATAGCTTTATCTTGAAACCTACTACTAATGAGGTTACACTGTTTCTCATAATCCAAAGTAGGAAAGTTCCTTTATCCATAGGAGCTTCCTAAAGGTATATAATTTAACCATTCTTTTTTATGTCCATTTTCATAATGGATATAAGAATGAATATAAGAATCAATATCCTTAAAAAATATCTTTGTACTAACCTCATTATTTTCGATTTCTATCAGAATGTCCAAAAATGAAATCTCTATTTACATAAAATGCCATACTTCAAAAATTGACTGTTATTATATACAACCTCTTCCCATTAGCCACACAGAGGCCTGCATAATTGGAGCTAGAGGGGTCTCCATTGCTGTCCCATTAGCTGGATTAAAAAAAAAAAAACATCCAAAATGTAAGAATAATTCTTCTTAAAACAAAAGGAGACACTCTACCAAAAATAAATTTCTTTATTATCCAAATTTCCTTGATTCTTTAGAACATATTTCATCGCTTTCACCCCTCCCTAATGTGGAACAACTGTATAGAGGGAAGCGATATCCATATCCATTGTTACTAACGTATAGTTCGATTTCATACAAAATCTTTAAAAATATTTAAAAGCTCCATTATGTCCCTTAGATAAGATTTCGTATATATTACAGATTGCAAGAAAAAATCTATATATTTTGACAAATTCGATATTAATGTCATTCCCGAAATAATGGGGCAAGCCCAGGGGGGGGGGGGTGGGTGCAGGGGTAATACTTATGAATTTTGGTAATGTATAACAACACACACAAAAAAATGTTTTCATGAGTTTAACAATAAATCTCTTGTAGCATTAATGAACCCTAGATCTTCCTTTGGCCAATCAGGGTTTTCAACTCCGTTACAATTACAAAGTGGGGTCTTCAGATAACCTAGACTTTTAGTTTTTTTTCATTTAAGTGAGTCATAGCTTCCCTAATATAATATTATATTATAAGTATAAAATCAACTATCCCCCCTTTTATCTGCCGCTTTAATCACTATATTCCTCTATTTTTTTAAAGATGTAAGGCTTCTCTTTCCTGTAAATTAAGATTCTCCTTACATCTTGTTCTCTCTACTTTTTTATACCTAACGACCAATTTTTCAAAGAAATCTATCGCACCATTTCCATATGCCTGTCAAATTAAATTTAGACTTAGGATTAAAAGAGGGTGTGGGGTACTATTATACAAAAGTGTAGCAAAATCCTTAACTGCCTGTACATCGGTAACAGTCATTTTATCAATATTAAATTTTTAGAAAAACCTTTTTAGCTCAATTGCCTCAAAAAACCTTGTACTCTAATGTAAGCACCACATTATCAGTAGGGGTATAGGGTGCAAATTTTTAAGCCTAAAGATCTATCATTAGTCTTTCTTCTTTAACTGTCCTTTCCGCTGTTAACCACCGTTTTGCCTTTTCCTGGGGATTGTGTCTAACCCCGTTCCTCCTTTGGTATCCAATTTCTTCTTCTTTTGAAAAAAACCCCACTTCCTCCTCCTTGGACTCTCCATTATTGTTTGTATTTTGGGCCGGCGCCCCAGATCCCATTGTCTTTGGGAGGGGAGGACCCTTTCCTCTCTGAAAAGGGGAAATGTTTTATAAAACCTTTTAATGGGGGAGGAGGCAATTATTCCTCCGTATTGGGTAGGTTTTTATCATTCTATGGCCACAGTTAGAGTTATACATAGTATTCCAATCTAGACTATCGAATTTTACAGGTCGAAAAAACCTGTAAAAAAATCTCTATGGGAAACTGAATCCTGATAGGAGCGAGATTGTCTATTGAAATAAATACTTATTCTCCAACATAATCCATTTTCCTTCAAATATTTAGATCTTTTAACCTCCCATAATCTCTTTCTCTACTCCCTTACTTTTAATTCCAAATCCACTTCTAATTTAACATAGAATTCAGCATCTAGTTTATCCTTAGTTTGTTGCACTTTCCATTAATTCCTGACCCAAACATTCCAATCCTTATCCCTTACTTCAATCATGATCTATATTATTTTGCATACCAAACAATCCCTTTTACAATGTTCATTGCATATTGTAATTAGGGGTTAATAAAGCTGGGTTCACAAATTCTCGATAAAGGGCCAATCTCGTTGTTACAAATTAAACATTTCCCTCTTTCACTTTCGGCCCCCATACTAAGGTATAAAGAGTTGGTCACTAGGTATAAGGGAGTATGGCAGTCACAAAACATTTCCCTATCTTTATATAGGGAGAACGATTGTGACTGCGTGTACTCCAGATAAAATCTTGCAGATTCTGTTGTCTCTTTTCAGATGGTGCAGTGTGTACCCACCTTTAGAGGTAAGAAAAAAAAATATTGCGTTGCTGTTATTCTGCAGAAAGCATCAGATGTTATCAAATGTTTTCTGCAGTGACCAGAATAAAGCTTCATCTGATTGGTGCTGGAAATGAAACAGCCCTGGTAATGTTTGCCATTGCTGCTTTTTGAAGATTAAAAAATATCTTAAAAATATTAATTGTTAAGTTATTTGAGGCGGAATATAAAAATGTCCATTTTTTTTTAAAATATTGTGTTTGATTAAAAAGTTGGTTAACCACAGATTAAAATAGTCATAAAAGAAAATGTATCCTTTGCCCTCCAATGTGCAAACATGACCATCCAATTTACATTAATACAGGACATGTACCCCTATTGTGGGTACTATAGTACATTATAATAGCACTGATATGATCAGTTTGCAAGAAATCCCTGGGTCTTTCTATTATATTATTGTACATTTAAACTAATTTTCACTGTTTGATAGAATAAAATTGAAGTGACCCTAGGGGTACATAACATATCTCCTATTTGTGAAGGCTTAGGCCACACTACGTCGGATGGCAGCACACTATCCACTTGCACTGCTATCCACGTTGTGCAATAGAAAACATGAGATTCGCAAAAAAAATCATGATCGCATGCACTCCAAAATGATTGCGTGCATATTTATAGCATAGGCCACTGATATATAGAAAGCACAAGGATTGTTATTACACCAAATGCCTCACCTTACATTATCAACATTGAATTTTTCTAGATCGTCTGTGCAATTGCACATCAACTGTACTTTTTTAATCCGTTACATAGTTTTATGTTTCAGCAAATACATGACCTTGCTGACAATTCCTACTTCTAATCATTTATAACAGATTAGATAGAAGTGGTCCCAGTGAGAACCTGTGGACCCTTATTCCAAGGAGATCAATCCCTGTTGTCAACTACTTCTGTAGCAATCTATCAACCAATTCTCTAGCAAGTTACAAATGTGTTTTTTCAAAAGCAACCTTATTCTATACATAAGTTGTCCATGCGGCACAGTATCAAATAATTAACAGAATCTAACCACATCCACTGATAGCCAGAACCCAAAATAATTACTCACAAAGCAAGATCTTTTTTCTTATAAGCCATGCTGATTACACTTATAAGTCATTGTCCTTGAGACATATATATAATATGCGTTCTTGGACAAACCTTTTCAAGATCTTCCCCACCAACTTATGTTAACTACAGGCTGTCAATATTTGTCTTTAATCTGTTTTTTTCCAACCCAGACACACAAGACAAAAGTGAATTTGAGAAAATAAAGCCAGATTTTAGGAACAATGAGTAAAGAGATGATTAAGCTTTCCTAAAGTACGAAGTTCACTGTGGCCTCTAGGTGTTGGGAATGCCCTGAAAACCCCTCATCCGCGGTTGTCTCCCTGTGCTTAAGTATAGAGAGTGGCTGTGGCTGGGGAAAATCTGCAATCCTGAGCATTCTCCTTACATAGGGAGAGAGCTCAGGAATGTGATAGCGTGATTGTTAGGATTGCAGATCTGTCTGTCATTTTGTACAAATGTTTTGTACAGCTTTGTACATACTTGCATTCGGCAGGGGACCACATTTTTGATTATTTAAAGGATATACAGGGTTATTTCAATAAAAAGTTCTATCTTTAAAAAAATGGTGCTAATTTTGCCCCAACCAATCAGATGTTAGCTTTCAAAGGTGTAAATGAGATATGATTGGTTGGGGCAAAATTAGCATCAATGTTAAACAAAAGATCCTTATTGAATCTCCCTGATACTTTTATAAAAAATACATTCTATTTATTGTATTGCTATTTGAAACAAACAAAAAATTTATAGCTAATCTAAAAAGAAATGATGCAATATGCTTTCTAAGGTACAGACCTTGCAAAACGTCCTGGTTAATTTCATCCACTTGGGTAAAAGTCTATGCCAAGAATTAATAGCCCTAAAACATTTTTTTCGTGTTGGGTAGCCAAGGAGAAAAAGTTGCCTAAAAAACTGTCCACCCAAAGCTTAAGAGCTCTTATTACAGGATGATTAATGGCCATTTCCAGAGCATTAATCATTCATTTGACATTGTATTTATTCCTCCCTGAATCTGCAGCCCATTATAAGCTACACATTTTTTAAAGAGAAATGTTATACATGCCTTCTCTAGCCAACACAACCTATTTCCCCAAGTTTCCATGCTCAGTCATGTAATATCCCCCCCCCTTATTCTCCTGTACAACAGTGCAATGACCAAAAATCAGTACATCCTTATGTGCACATGCTCAAATTTAACTAATTTGGAACATACCTGCAGACCAATATGTGAAATGGTCCAGAAACATGACTCAACAAAGTTTGGGCCAGTCACTTTGAATTGGCCAGCGACCACACACATGCATAACTTGGTTCGTCATTTTAACAGTGATTTGCCATTTAGCTGCTACTCACACAACTGAATGTCAAACTGATAATTTTAGTGTTTAAATGATCATTTTAGTGACTGATTATATGATTCTCTTACCTGATAGTCACAAATAATGGTTTTATACTTGTGTCATGGTATTATTTTTATTCTTGTAGTGTTCTTTATGCAAAAAAAAAAATTACAGAAACTAAAAGCTATGCTTCATTCTGTGGTTGTATTACCATTTGAATTAAATAATTACATATGAGATATTAATAAAGTAATTACTAGGTAATAAAAACCATGTAAAAACCTTGCAGACATCAATTACATTGTTTCCAGATGACCTAGATTTATGCTCCCTTATCAACCCATTGCCTAGCTATAAACATCGCTACGAGAAACGAGTAATCATGCCACACGCTAATTAAAATTTATTGTCATAGTCGGCTGGAGTTGCCAAAGGGCAGACTAAGGCAAAACAGTTCAGTAATAGTAATGGACAAAATTTAAGCCATGCACACCATACTGCATGATCCTGTGGACTTTATTGCATTTTTACAAAGAAGGCACATCAAAGTGAGGTTCGGGCACTGTGTACCTTTCTTCAGACAAAAAAAAGGATCACGTACCGAAAACGTCACTTTGATGTGCCGTGTAAAATGCAATAAGTGCAGCAGGATCACACCAATTATGGTGTGCATGCTTAATCGTGTCCTATTAATATCGCTTTAGCTAGGTACCCGCAGGCACACAAGTGCAGCGTGTCTGGTCGGGTCGAGGGCCTTCTAGGCCGCTAGTGATGGAAAGAAACTCAAATTTGCCCTTCGGCCATGGTAGTTACGCTATAGGGGTAGCCACGTGGTCCGAGGGAGGGAAACCGTCTCGAAGTTCTGTTCCTGATCTTTTGAAAAAGGACAGAAAGGGATCATTGCAGATCTTGGCTGTCATGCTTTCAAAATCTTTACTCTGTTTACCCATCTTTTTAAACGTAAGCAACCCACAACCATGGCTTAAGGATCAGATAAAAAGACTGAAAAGAAAAAGGCCACTCCTGTATAGATGAACAAACATGGCAGCGGAAGAGCAACACAAATATAATGATTTTAAATTTTTTAAACAGTGCCATTTAGCGGATCAGAAGTACTTATATCCTTAACACACAAAGACAAACTACTTTTCTAACATATCCACACAATCCATAATCCCAAACAGCTCTTCAACAGTATTAGTTAACTCCGCTCTGTCCGCACTCCTCCACCTACCCCTGCTTAGCGGTTGTGAGAACTAGCCTCATTATTTCACAGAATTTTATTTTTTAAAACATCAGAGATGTGTTTTCTTGTGACCCTAGCCTCCAAATCCTCCCCACACTACCATCTGCACCGCCCTAACCTCCATTTCTTGTGCCATCCCTCCAAACTATAACCCCCCCACACTGTCCTGTTAAGCCTCTATTAATTGGCCTCTCCCTCTATTGCCACCTAACAAGCTTCACCACGATCTAACAGAACAGGGACTCTTACCGTTTTATCCCAGGAAAACGTCTACCCAACCTGCCCTCATGTGACTCCCATTATCTTCCTCTTCTTTATCTCATTCCCAACCTCTCCTTTTTTCATACCAGCCTTGACCTCTGTACTCGTGTCCCTTATCACAAATGGGTACTTTAGTTCCCTCCTCAGTATTATAAACATGCCAGGGCTGTATTCCCGCCATGACATAAAAAACTCTCTCTGGAACACATCAGCTCTTTCCAGCTGCCAGCCTGTTAGTCCCTCTCCCGTTTCTTGCCAAAACGTAGCTGCGAAGGGGGAAAGATGTCATGTCGATACGTGGTTGTCGTACAACCTTTCTCTAATAACTACTCATATTTGACCCCACCTCCAGTCAGGTTCTGTCTAAAGCAAATCCTAGAAACTGCCCTCCTTACAGGTGACCAAAGTATCTACATGAGTGCAAATGCGAATATCTTTGCTCATTCTTCTCTGGGTCTGTTATCAGGCTTAATACTGTTGATCACCCTCTTACTTCTTTAAAATCCAGGCTTTTAGGTATCCAGGAGTACATGCACTTTCTTGGCTTTAGTGTTTCCTCTCTGGAATTAGCACCACTTCCTCGCACCCCTTCTGTGGGGTATTGCAGGTAGCTACTTGGTCCTCTTACTTTTCTCCATTTAAACTACTAGGGCCTTGGACAATCATTAGTTTAATTGGTTCCAGCTATCACTGTTGTTTTTTTTAGCGGTAGAGATGCTGGAATTTTCCAAAAAATCCGGTCCGCTCGAGATCCGCCAAGTATTCCGAGAAGAAAATCAAAATTCGAAACGGGGAAAATCGCGAGCTGACTATTTAAAAATGAACAAAAATTCTCGAAAATCCGAGAAAACACTCGTAATTTTGAAAATTTTCGAACAATAAGCTTACTTTCGAAAAATACGCAGAAATCCTCCCGTGATAATTCGAAATTTTGAAATACCATCGTCCCAATCTCTGATATTTTGAAAATTTTCGAAAATATGTTTTTCACACATTTGAACAATACAAAAATCCTAGTAATGTAGAAATTTTGAAAAAATACGAGAAATCTGCGGTTCGGAAGTTCGGAAGGCAGAAAATCCTGGGAAAAATTTGCGTTCTCGTAAAACGAAACGTGATAAAATCGCGGCGGTTGGGGTTCGGAGTCCGCAAACCGGCCATCCTAGTATGCGGCCTGATTACCTACATTTTATGTCTGCACCCAGATCTCGCCTAACTGAAATCCGGTCCCCAACTTCGCCTTAGGAGCATCTCTGACTCACTCTAGCTCGCTCCAGATTCCTCTAAAAGTCTGGATCAATGGACCCGAACTATATTTGTGCACTGTTCCCCGTACCCTCACGTTTTGTTTCCGCTACCAGAACCACAACGAGACTAATCCTATATCTCCTCAGGCCTATAGTTGACGCGATCGGGAACAATGCTAGATTCAAACTTGCCTTCAATCCCATGTAAACTTGCTTCCCAACTGTCTGCCTCAACTTAAAAGATCTCCCACATTCCCGTCTCTCACACAAAGCTACTAAAATCTATTAGTCCATTTGCACTAATCAATGCTGGCTTGGACTACTTGCAACACCTCCTGTGGGTTACCACAAAAAAAACTGCCTAGCACCCACAATCCATCCTAAACTTGCTGCCCTGTTCATGTATTTTCTTCTCGCTTCTCTAACACCTCTCCATTTCTGTCAGTCTCTCCACGGCTGCCCATCATGCAGGATCCATTTCAAATCTGCTATCCTTGCCACTAATAAAGCCACTATCCAAAACACAGCCTCCTATACATCTCAGAGCTGATCCACGATACGATCCCAGTGCAACTCCGTCTGCAAAATGAATACCATCTCTCATCCACCCTGGTCAATTCTTCTTTGCAGATCTCAGGACTTGCTCCACGTCTGTTGCACTTATCTTATGTATGCATATATATGTAATTGTATGACTTTTGTAAACTAGTATTACGCTTTGTATGTAATGTATGACATGGGAAGTTATTTAGTAGAAATCGGCATTATCATACCGCTAAGTTGTGAAGCACATCACCCCCGCACATTTACCGCGTGGCGGATGTGTGGCGGGGTAGTTTGAACTCCCTTGGGCGATACGTGACTTAGCGCAAGAGGCCTTAGGGGCTGTAGGGGGGGTCCCAGGCACTTAACGAGTACCACCCCGCCCATGACCCCATTCCAGCCTTTGGGCTCTGACAAGAGCCTTTGGGGCTTAAGGGGGTCCGCAGCTTGAATCGGGGACCCTTTTCCCCGGCCCTATCACGGGCACATGCTGCACTTCAAAAAGTGGAACTTGAGCCCTGACCAAACAGCCTTTGGGGCTTAAGGGGTCCCACTAGCTAAACTGGGACCCCCTCACAGCCCTATCAAGGCCCTTTGCAGTACTTACAAGAGACTTATGGCCCTGAGAATGGAATTTGGGGTAAGGGGTTCCAGCTGCTCGAAACAGGCATAGGGCCGGGGGGGGGCCCCAAAACGTCTTTCAGGAGCCTCCAGTTGGAGGGACCCCACCCTCCCAGCGGCGTCTTCCCCTCCCGCGAAGAGTATGGGGGACAGGGGTCTGGGGGGGGCTGTAGGGAAGGGGTCATTCAGCTGGTAGTTGCGGACGGCGGGGGGCCAAAAAAGGGGGGGGGCAGAGTGGGCACATGCCCCCGTGTTCCTATGCTGAATGCGGCCACTCGCGACAAGGTGGCGTTCCCCGTGCGGGTGTTGTGGACTACCCGCGTGGGTTGTTAGGTGCCCCTTACCCCCTGACCCCTGGCGATCTCAGAGGTTGTCGCCACCTTTCGTGAAGCTTTATAAAAGAAGCGAGCATATAGAGTAACGATTGCCCACTGGTGAATGCGACCACTCGCAACAGAGTTGGCGTTGCCTCCCGTAGACGGTGCGAGCACACCCGGCCTCGGGTGTGTGGGTGCCCATTCCCCCCAGGACCACCTGGCAATCTCAGATGTTTTCGCCACCTTGAAGCTTTTATAAATAGAAGCGACAGTAAACTGATGAAGTGGTGAGAATGCGAACCACCATCGCAACGAGGTTGGCGTGCCTCACCTGGGTGAGTGCGACCACCGCCGCGGGTTGGGGTGCCCCTTTACCCCCGCCCGGACCCCTGGGATCTCAGATGTTTTGACGCACTTTAAGCGTTATAAATAGAAGCGAGCAGTAATGACTGCAATGTGCCAACGTAGCGTAGCCGGTAGTTCAAATTTTCACTGCCGTGGTTTCGTCCTTTGCGTTATATAATGTACATTTTTTGCCTCTTAGTCAGTGTCATTTGTTGACCTGCCCAGAGTTGGACCCTCCCAGCAATACCCAACTAAAAGAACCACATGCGATATCACTACCGGATATCACCCACCAGCGGCTGTTCCTCAGCATCATATTGGAATTGGTCACCATGGCAATGAACCTCTGTAGAAGCTGTTACGTCGAATTAAATGTGAATCTGTTTCCACTTACAGAGGATTATAGAAAATAAGAAATAGCCCATATTTCACTAAATCTTCATCATCCAGATGGACGGCATGAACATGTTAGGACTTAGGGCCTATTAGTAAACTGAGCGTATTTTCACCATTTCGCTATCAGCAGGACATTGCAATGACCAAATAGCCTATTTCGCCTATTTAATAAAACCACTCGTTTTTGCTTTTCGCCTTTGTGTGGAAAAGTATCGTGAGGGAGGTGGTGCGATAGTCTTTCAGCCTTATTATATATGTAAGTGTCGGTTCACGTAGAGAAAGAGGAGATGGCTCTCTAGTTAATGTGCAGAGCTATTTTTGTCACTGTGTATTTAAAGGCCATGTTATACAAATACACCAGTAGGAGGTGAATTATTGCCACCTTTCCACTTTGTGTGTGCTTTTTTTGCAATGTTCAACAGAATTTCGCCAAATTAGTACTTAATGAAAATCCCTATTCTCTATTTTGAAGGTCATTACGTGTTGCCTACAGAAAAAGAAGTTTTTGATATGCATCCATCAAACTGCTGACAGGTCTAGAGGCAAATATGTTACTGAATTGACACTGTCCTTGTGGATGCATGCATACATCTTACGAGCATTTGCAATGACAAGTACTGCAAAAAATGTCGGAAATAAAAACGTTGACCTATCAATGGTTTATTATCTATCTACAGCAGTTATGCCTATCAATAAATAAGGTCTCCAATGTGATCTAATGAGCCAACATAGATGTTAGAATTATCAAACCACTATGGTAGGATAAACCTTTGGGATATTGTACAATCACTTAAGGAATCTCCTATCAGCGCTTTGATAAAACTTTTGTTAGGTAAAATTATATACCTTTATTTATTATTACCATTTCAACTGCATGTATTTTCTGTCTCTTTGTTAATAACTGAGCAGAACATAATCACATGTTTTTCTGTTGACATTTTATTTTTCTGAATTAGAAGGAACTCAAATTTCCACAAGAGAGAATAAGAAGGTCGAAAGAAAACCATCAGTCTTTTTCAAGGATTTCCCATTTAATTTTACATTGTGTGAAAAGTTACTTTTCTAACTTACCATGTTAGTGCTTTGCTTACTGGGATAAGAAAAACACACGCTTAGTAAATGGCTTTCTAAATACACAACTACAGAATTTTCATATTTATTTAGACACAAACGCCTAACTAAATAAAAAAATTCTCTATGTAAAAGCAACATTATCCATTTAATGCCTATTATATATGGCTCAAAGAGGTTTCTCGATGGATCAATACAGGCAAAATTATTGGCTCTTAAGTGTTTTAAACACACAAAGTCAATCTCAGAAGAGAATAAAAATGGCTTACATTTTATTTAATTTGGTTTTGCATTGTATTTATTTTATTTACTTTTCACAATAAACTATTTTTAAATGGGCATTTCATAATAAACTGATGTACCTTTTGGGTCTTTAGCTACTGTCCTTTAAATGGCATTTTCACCCCTCAAATGGAACATCATGTATGGAAAATTACCCCCCAAAATACAATAGTTGAAAATCGACAAATGTAGGACTTACCAGCAAAATTCAATGTGAAAAATATTTCAGCCATTGGCTAAAGCCGTAACCAGAAACCAGGAAGCAAAAGGAGAGGTTACAAATTTTGAGACAACCTTTTGGTTAGTCTTATATCTCTCAGGAATTCTAACCATTGCAGCACAATAAAACTGCCGCCCTGTATGTTTTTTTTCTACACTGGCGAAATTCTGTGCAAAAATTCTCACAAAGGACAGAACATAAACTGAACATGCAGCACCACGTCAATTAAAACCATGATCACAGCTAAGCAAGGCCCGTGGGCAATATTAAAAGTAAACTTGTTGTGCTAAACACTAAAAACATATTGAAACCTTTTATGTTTAAAAAAACCCACAAAATGATTTGCATATATCTCCCTTTGTTCCCAAACTGAATATCCATAAATAAAAAAACATCTTCTCTGAAATCACTAAACAATTCTATATCGAAGATCCATGCCCCAATCAACAAACATACAAAAACAAGGTGTCATTAATAATTACTAAGTACCGTTTTCTATTAAATGGAAGATAAGGACTGTATTCTGTGTTGACCCATGGTGTCGGTTCATTTAGTGTGGTATTATCATTAAATGAAAGTCTTTAGTGACGTTATAAATGTCACATGTCAACATGTCATGGTTATAGTATGGTGTTATTGCTTATTGCTTGCTTAAGTGTAGATTTACTAATATTTACTTATGAGTGGATTTTGTTTTGATATTCCCATGACAAATTTGCAGATCGATTTACCAATCAGTTGGTAGGAATTAAAATCGTATGGCCTCACTGATCATTCTGGTAGTTTAAATAGTTTGGCAGTGATTTAACAATTTTTTTTGGGGGGGGGGGTTGGGGGGTGGCGGCTGTGGTGTCACTTTCAATTGCCAGCCAAAGTGAAAACATGTAAATATTAAATCCAGAAAAATAAGTAAAGTAGGGCATCTTTCTTGAGCAGCGATCATTTGAAGTAAAAAGTTTTTATTAGAACAGGTTCCTAAAAGAAGATACCTTTCTGTTATGTGTATAAAAAAACAAGAAAAAAAACCCAGCAGTCTCCTAAAAAATTATTGTTAATGTAAAAATATTTTATTGTCAAGTGGTAAGAGATGGAGTTAGCCATCAAATGTAAATGCAAGAGATTCTTTTGTCATTACAGATGATCTATAGCATTGATAAAGGTCAGATATCTTGCATATGTTTCTGTTCATTTAGAGAACAATGAAACTATATGAGTAAAGGTGTAAGCAATTATAAACATACTAGCTCCAGAGATGCAGAGGTTCCCTCTGCATTTAAATACTGCTCTTGATTGTATGTATGTCACAACCTCTGAGGTTCTGGGTACAGCAAATTAAATTAGCTTAAAGATGGACAGACATAAATTAAGTGTTTTTATGCATGTGTTCAGACATTATAGCATGCAATACAGCATAAATGTTTTGTTGTATAGGCAAGGGTTTATGCAATGAAAGAGTGCGTTTAGATTTAAAAACTCAATGTTTGGTTTAAAAATCTAAAATAAAAAAAATTTGAAAAATCCAAAATGCAAAAAAAAAAAACTGTCCTGGGCGTGCGTGCGTCAGCATGGCTCCACTGATAACACCATCTGGACCATTTAAAGCTTTTGTCCTTGGACTGTCTTATTATTCTTTGAGATCCTTTGCTGACACTCCGCGTTTACTTGACTTGAACCTTTTTCTGGATACCCATCATGAACCTATGCCCTTTGCTTGATCTATCATCTGGTTGCCAACCATGAACCTTTGCTTCTCTCTTGACCTATTGCCTCCAGAGGCCTCCATTAGGAGCCAGTTGCCTACTCCTGGGGAGTGATACTTGGTGGCTGTTTCACAGCACAAACATCCACATCATCAGGTAATGGTTCAATGAAGCCAAAACCGGTATGTAGCTGGCTCTATGGTTTATGCATTTAGTTTGTTGAATGCTGTAAAGCCTGTTAGAAGGTGTGTATTTCATAAAGGAACATGAAAATTAGCCTTTAGTTTATGGAAGATTTAATGCCTTTTATCTACCTATCTGTGTAATTCCCGTATTAAATGAATTAATACCACATTGTTTGTATGGTTTATAGTGGTATGGGACAAATATTTGAATAGGACTTTGCTCTGGGATTTATTCTCTTTTATATTTTGGTGACTCCCATTTAACCCCTTGAGAAAACTTTCAAAGATAAGGCACTATATGACGCAAATAAGATTGGGTTCCTTGTGCCAGAAACCTGGATTACATAGATGAATTGAGACCTTTGTTTATGCTTACTCAATTTCCTGATGAGCTAGAAGATTCTTTACTAATATTTTTCTTTAATACATGGCCAACCCAAGATGAACACCTGCATTGTTTGACACTGTATTTTTTTTACAAAGTTTTTTTGTAATTCTACTGTAATGTAAGAACATCCATGCTCAGTCAAAAGGACAATTAAGCTCATGTGGACACCCTTCTGCATTGCAGGCTTCATTACTTCTAAAAAGTAAAAAACTCCTTGGGATTAAGGCTCTTCAACCAGATATACCCTGTTTTTGAAGAGAAGTTGAATATCTGTTGTATTCATTCGATCAACTGCACTTGAAGTTTAGTTCTTGAAGACTTTTTGCTAGTTTCTCAATTCAGAATGACTTGTCAAGAATTGTGGCATTATGTACCCCTGGAAAATCCCAATTACATATCACTGCCAATGTGTTAAGGAATTGGCTCTTCTGGCTGGGCCATACATTGATGCAGTTGCTATTTGGTCTCCACCCAATTCAAAGCAGCAGCCCAATATGCAGCACAGAAGAGCCCATCCTCGGGTCAGACTGACGTGTACCTGCATCTTAAGGATAAAGGACATACCTTTGAAGATGTAATGTTAACATATGGCAAAGGAACGTGACTGGTTCAAGAGAGGTGTTTAAGGAGGCCATTTATGTGAAAATAAAGAAACCAAGCCTAAATAGAGGTGTGGGGGGTTCGACACCAACTGTCTGCCATGTACAATGTGTTTTGACACCTTACTCTGGGAGTTCCATACACTTCTTGGCCACTATCCAATCACCCTTTAACACTTGGCTGTGGTATGCTAATTGGATTTTCCAGTGGTAAATAATTGCCACAGATTCTTGTCAAGTCACTTTGAATTGAGAAAGCAGTCGGAATAACTAGCAAACGTCTTCAAGAACTAAACTTCAAGTCCAGTTGATCTAATTGAATACAACAGATATACCATGACTGGATGAATGAGAACCTCAAGCAGAAAAGTTTTAATGTTTTTTCAAATTCTAATTAAAGCGACCTGGTCAGTTTTTATCATTATTAAGCAAATAGAGGTTTAGTCAGATTTAAAAGAGAATATAATATTTGTATTCTAGTTATTTCCACCCCACACAAATTTAGTTTTAAGGCTAATTCCCCCACAAAAACCTCCACCTTGGCAAGGTTTCACACTCGTAACTACTTACAGCCTTGGTTCCTCTGTGCTCTTCTGCTTTGAGAAAGGGTCATGTACCCAAACATCATTACCTGCCGGTTTCAAAAAATGCCTGAGAGAGCGTGTGGACTCTGAAGCCTTGTGTTTTAACATATGTGGAAATAAAAGTTTGAATTTAAGCAAGTGCCATCCTACTTTTGGTTTGAAATGCTGTGAGAGAGACAGCGGAATCCCTCGACGTGCACGGCGAATATACGAAAGTACCGGCGAGACAAGTGAGTGCTGATGTGAAACTCTTTTTGTATGGATATATTCCCCAGACCATTTCCAGAGTGCCAGAGCCATTTAAAGTTATTACCTTTGCTATTTTAGCTTTCCTTTATTAGAACTTTTGAAACTATTTTCTCCTATTGACTTTAATGGCTTTTGTTTTTGAACTAATGACTTTTACTGAAATTCTGAAGTTTGAAAACTAACCAAACTTCAGTAAGTTCGGCCATCTCTAATTGAGAGCATGTATTTATATTTGCTCTATGCAGAGCTTTGAAAACTTCAAATGATGTGCAATACTGCAAACAGACCTAGATAGATTATCAAATTGTCAGCAAGTGGCAAATTAATTCAATGTTGATAAACATAAGGTAATGCATTTAGGGTTTAACAAACCTAAAGCATAAATGGCTCTGTGCTAAGTGAAACTCTGTTGGGAAAAAGATTTGGAGGTTCTAGTAGATAACGACTTTGCGTGGCAACAGTGCAAGATATTGCCTCTTATAAATTAAGGGGAGAAACTATTCCCTCTTTAGAAGCACTTGTAAGACCTCATTTTGAATATTTAAATGGAAGTTCATAGAAAGTCTAAACTATTAAAAAAGCCGGAATGGAGGGGCTTGACCCCTGCAGGCAGATTAGCCACGTTATGGCTGTTTACATTGTAGAGACAGCTTTTTGGGATGGGATATGATCCTTCAATACCAACATTTGAATAGCACATATAATAAAACTCTCTGTGCATAATTTCAGAAGACCCTAATCGTTTTAAAGGGTATCTTTGTTCTAAAAAAGTAATTGTCAAAAATTGTACCTTTAAATACTGCAAATCCCAGGGCTCCAAACTTTTTTCAGATTTATATCTGAGCTGTAGTTTCTGAGAAATCACCATTTGAAAATCAGAGCACTACAGGAAAGACCTTCCACTCCAAAATCAGAAATTGTAATATGTCCCCCCTTCCTGACCTCTTACTAGGATCTTAACTGCCTGCCAGCACACGAGGAGGGGAGAGATTTGTGAGCAGAGCAGTGCCCATGTGAGGCTGTGCAGAACATATAAGTGTAGCAGACACTACACGAAGGCAGTGATAAGGGAAGTGGGGGGCAATTAGGACACTTACTAAACATTAATAATTTAATAACAAGCAGCACAGATAAATAGGTGAGTACCACATACCACTACGCATTGATAGCTACAAAAGCAGACCAACCCCAAAATGTTTTTAAAGTATATAAGTAAAATAGGACGAATGTGAAACTTAAATAATGGGGCTAAGGTTTATGAGGATGCCCAAAGTAAATTTCCCCCCTCGGTATACACTAAAAAAGAATCCTCACATAGTAGAGTTATATTACATCAGGAAGCAGTGTTTAACTCCTTTTACCTTTAGCGGCTCAAATGACATCTCCCAGTAAGGGCACTATTATAAAGGATCGTAATCTACTATGATCTCCTTTATCATGGTTGAAAAAATATCGCTAGTAGCAGTATTTTCCAGTTGTACTCTAAAAAAATACATAATCTCAGGCAGCTGCAGGGATTTACTGCATGGTCACATAATATGTGTTACAAAATACGAAAAAATCTGTATTTTATGGCATGAGTGTTACTTTCCGTCCACAGCATAAAATAAAGCTGCAACCGGTAAAGGGGTTAAAACCAATATTTACCATATTGTGCACATTAAAGTATCTGTTAAAGAAACACCCAGCATAAATAATTCAAATTTAATTTCAGCTACAGATTCTGGTTTTGTGCGCAGAAAGGATCAGTGAGTTATCCATTTTTTCTGCAGGAATAGACTAGTATAAAGCTGCTACATTCTTAAATAGACAAAAATTATCCCTGTCACAATAATAAAGTCAAAATGATTTGAAAGCTTATTATTAAAACAACTGTAAATAAAATGCATTCACTATACAAAAATTTCTATGGTTAGTCAGTTAGATGCGTGCCACTTTATAATTTAGGATAACACACAAATTTAGAATAATTGCTGTAAATTTTATTAAAGTTCAAACTTAATTAAGGTTCACTTACTTACAGTTTACAGCTTATTACACCAAACTAATTAGGCAATTTAAACATCAAACAGAAATCTGCACTAAAAACATTATTGCTTGAAAATAAGCATTTGACTTGGATACTTTTAAAATGATACTTTTAAAAATGTGACATCTATTTATAATATACATTTAAAGGAAAGGATAGATACCCTATTTTTTTTTCTTTGTAACTGGAACTATGGTCTCAAAACTGGTTAGGGTTTCCTTAAAAACAAGCCCTGGATTTCAGCTCCAATGCATTGGACTGAATGCATCTTATCAGCTGAACAGTTTATCTATTGCTTCTTTAACGCAGCTCCCAGCTAGAGATGGCTGAACTTTCGAAGTTCGGTCCGTTTTCGAACTTTCAAACTATATGAAAGTTTTGAAATTTGAAAGTTCGAAAACGAACCCATTAAAGTCAATGGGAGTCAAATAGTTTCGAAAAGTTCTAATGAATACAATTAAAATATCAATGGTAACTTAATGTAAATGGCTGTGGGACCTGGGAAATGGTCTGGGGAACATGTTCGAATATCCAGGACATTCAAATTACTCTAACTCGCGCTATTTTCGAGCTTGTTCGCGCCTAGGTACCATGTACATTTTTACTCGCGGATTCGATGCTTGCAATAGGCTTTAATGGACACTTTACTAGAAAATTCGATGTTCGCCCTAGATACCATGGACATTTTACTTGAGGATTCGATGCTCGCGAACATTTTACTCGCACATTCGAACGGTCAACATTCGATTATTTATTCGAAAGATCCGAAAATATCGAAAATCCGGGTCCGGGATAGTTCGAGAATCCAAATTCGTTTGAATTCAAATAGTTCGGCTCAACTCGCCGAGTTCGAGTTCTAGTCTATCTCTACTCCCAGCACTGTATTGCCTGCACATTCAGACCTACTGCTAAACAGAGAATGGCAAATGGACCTGGCATGCTTCCTCCTAGAAAGGGGTTATACAGAATTATGAAAATTAAACATTAACATTAAACATTTAACCACACTCATATACCCTTAAAGCTGCACCCAGTGATGCAGGGCTCATTTTAAAGATAAGACAGAAACCGTTTTATTTTACTTGTTGGAGACCATATTTATTCTTTAATGACATGCTCAAAAGGTAAAATGTGTTTTTGCAGTAAAAGGTTACATTTATTTCATAACTTTAGACTGTTTTTATTATTTGTTAAAAAAAGTCACCCGTTCTCCTCATTACAATTCAAATTTTTGTATTAAAGGGCATGTCCACCCCCAAAACTATTAAAACCCACACTTGGCACCATTATGAGGTTTAAAATATCCTTACCTACTTACATCTCTGCTCCTATGGTTCCCTGCCTTTTCAAAGTCCAGGAAACTGAAGAGTCCAACTGTCTTTGAGGCTTCTGATCCTGCTGAATCCTCCTCCTCGTCAAGTTCTGGGGCATGCACAGAGACCCCCTCCCACCATCTGGATCCATCCTCAGCTGCCATTGGAAGTAACGGGTAAGTAACCCCTGCCTGCCCCCAACCACCGCAATATTTCCTAAAAAAACCAACCAAGATCCGTACTTACGAGGCCTTCTCTATCGGGATTCACATGACGTCAGCCGCGTCTGTGATTGGCTGCCTCTCAGCTGCTCCGCTCTGGAGTCAAAGTCACTAACCAATGTTATCAATAAGGTTAAACAGGTTAACTACGTACCATTGCAGACAATATTATATGCCTGATCTATACATATATCGGCTAATGATCTACCGGTACTTGCACTGCTATCAGCATATAACATCGCAAGCAGAATTTCACAAGGAAGTAGATAGCGGCTCTCAGTGCATCACCTCCATAGCTCTTGAATGCAGAGGCTAGCTCAGTGGTGGTGAATCTATGGCACACGTGCCAGAGGTGGCCCTCTGTAGGCGCTCATGCACAGCAGAGTTCACCAAAGAGTTCACCAAAATGTTACCAGAAAGCCAGAGAAAAAGTGTAGCGGCTGTCTGTAGCAGAGAGAGGTGACATGCTGTAACATTCAGCTCTGCCTGAGTCCCTGTTTTGGATCTCAAACTCCTGTCTAATAATGTAGGGGTAATGCTCACTGTTTTAGATCTCAAACTCCCAGGGGTGTTCCTTTTGACACCTGAAAACAACTTTTAAATGCTGGCTATCGGCAGATGGGGGGTGACAAGTGAAGTGGGCGTGGCTTCATCATGGAACATAGGCATGGCTTGTGGAGGTGGGTATGGTGGGCTGACTTACAATGATTGGTAAACTGGAGGGCTGACTTAACACTGATTTGTGAACTGGTGCTGAAATGCATGCGGCAGTTTTTTTAACTGCCGCCTATTAAGTGTTCCACAGGGGTGCGCCCTGAACAAATGTTTCAGTTTGCTTCATGGTAGGAGCACCCCTGTAAACTCCTGTGTGGTAATGAAAAGGTTATAGGTAATCTAAAATTGATTGGGGATAAGTGCAAGCCATTATCAGATAGATAAAAATTAAATAAATACAATTTCGGTTAAGAAAGCTATATATAATTATGTATAATTGATATAAGTGCAATAAGCCTCGACACATTAGGAATGAGATCCCTGCCCCAAGAGCTTACAATCTAAGTGGGAGGGAAACATACAGATACAAGTAGGGGTGTTTTTTTTTCTTTTTGTGCTTAAAAGCAATCATTTTTGTTGTGCTATGCTAAGAAAGGTAGGATAACAGTTTAGATTTGAAAGCATTAATGGATGTCACCAGGCGAAGCTAGAGAGGGAGAAAGTTCAAAGCCAGGGAGCAGCAAGAATATAGGTTTAAGGCAGGAGGCCAGCATGTTGTTTGTGGTTTGTGAGAAAATTTCCTTGCAAGGAATGGAGGGACATCATGGAACATAGGGACCAAGAGAGAAGATAAGTAAGAGAGTGCAGTAGAGCGAAGGGATTAAAGGTTAAAAGCAGGGTGTTGAATATGATTCTTTGTTTGATGGGAAGCCACCCTATGGACTGAAGTATCGGTATTGTGGGTTCTCTTTTGGAGGAGAGCGAGATGATCCGAGCTGCTGAGTTTAAGATAGAATGGAGAGGAGAGAGATGAGAGGCCAGTGAGTAGAAGTTACAGTAGTCAAAATGGGAAATTATACAGTAAGGCATGGTGAGCAATTTAGTAGTAGAGAGAAAAAGAAAAGGACGGATCTGGCAATATTGCGAAGGAAGAAACGACAGGTCCTAGTGACATTGTTAATGTGATGATGGAAGGAAAGAGAGGAGTCAAGATAACTCCAAGGAAGCGTGCAGATTCAACTGGGTAATGACCATATTGTCAATAGAGATGGAGAAGGGTGGAGAAGGTCCCAGTTTAGGGGGGGAATGATTAATTCCATTTTGGATAGATTAAGTTTAAGGTGGTTGTGCGCCATCCCGGAAAACATAGAAGCAAACATTTAGAGATTTGGGATTAAACTTCAGGGGTTAGTAAACTATCTCTCTGGGTATCATCAGCATATAAGTGATACTTAAAACCAAAAGAACTGATTATTTCTCCGCAGAGAGATGTGTAGAGGAAGAACAGCAAGGGTCCAAAAACCGGCCCTGAAGCAATAAAAAGTGGGAGTTTTGGGCCCTCGCCTCAAAAGGTTCGCCATCACTGGGCTAGGTAAAGGAATATTTTCTGTTTATATAACTGAGATACAATATGTCACAACAATTTCTTCTTTCATAGTATATAGGAGAGTTAGTTAGGTTTAAATCTGTATATACTCGAGTATTAAAGTCAAGGTTTTAGGCTTTAAAAAAACCTAAATCCTGCCTTGCTTATACTCATGTCACCTAACCTGCAATCCAGGGGCCGCATGCTCCACTATCTCGCTCTCTTCCACATCCACTGTGCTGGTGGATGAAGTCACTACTCTACCCGTATCCCATACTGGATTTGGCTATTGCTGTATGGGACTACTGTATGGAATTCTGCTGTCCATTTAAAGTGCACTAAAGCTTTAAAACAACACAGAATCAGAAGGCTGTAGTGTCATAATTCTACCCTCGACTTATACTTGAATCAATCAGGTTACTAATTTTTCAGGTAAAAATAGGTACCTCAGCTTTACCTTTGATCGATTTATACTCCAGTATATACGGTATATATTTTATACTTTCATTTTTAATGTCCTTGACACATTTTTTTAATTGCCTCTATGAAGGTGAGGATTTTTCCAATTTAAAGAATTTATTATTTTTGTTCTTTCTATATTAAGATTACACATTTTTACATATTTATGTTTTTCTTTATAAAAGTTTGGAACTGTTACGAGAAATACAATATCTTGTACAACGTGTTAATTTTTTTTTTTTTACTTCTTCACACAGTATAATGCAACGTTATATATATAAGTGCCAGAGTTTATTTTAAGTAAAGGAAAGCTAGATAAAAAAAGCATTACAAAGTTAATAGATTTGTATTTTAATGAAAGAAAATGTTAATATAACAAAGGATAGTTTGAAATGAAATAAATCAAGAGTAGGGATTTGGTTGTACGCTCTGAAGGGCTGAAGTTACTCCTTTTGATGTGGGAGGTCTAAAAGCAACCTGCTGAGATGCCTAGGTACATCTCATTAAAGCCCCACAAGCTCCAGAGAATCATAACATTATCTCTGACATTACCACACAAGATACAAGTTCCCTCAGACAGTCTATAAACATGCCTGTATAACCAATTCATTCTGGCTTGACACCCCTTCAAGGGCTTGATGCCCTTTAGTGAGCTGTGTGAATTGCCCCAGTCATTCATCAAAGTTTCTCAGAGTGCATTTCACACAGCATTAAATTTAATTAAAGCAACACAAACCTGCAATGCAATCCTCATGAGGGTCTTTGCTACTAGAAAAGTTTTTTTCCAGCCTCTATTATATGTACTGTTTTCATTTTGTTTTGCGGTTTCAGAGAATGGTGGAATAAAAGAGTGAGTTTATTTTATTTTTTGTTACAGAAATGTCAAAATGATCCAAGCACAATAGAGCTGTTACTTTATCAGTAAAGTCCCTTAGCGTATTAATGTCACAATTAAGTCTATATGTTTGTACCGTACTATGAAATGTTTCCTGCTAATAATTGTTGAGTGTATTTTATCCAATAAGAAAGCAAAGAATGACATGAAAATAAAAAGTCCCAGTTATATTTCAATAATATGTTCAATCTGCAGAATTACGATTAACATGTTTTGAATGCTTTGCTGATACTAGTAGCATATGTAACATAGTATTGAGGTTGAATAAGACATACGTCCATCAAGTCCAAACTATTCACCCTCCTTTTTTTTAACCCTACCTAACAGTTGATCCAGAAGAAGGCAAAAAAAAAACAAGCTAAAAAAGGGGCAAAAATTCCTTCCTACTCCAAATGCAATCAGAAAATATACCTAGATCAACCAAAACTGCAGTATATGTATTAATACCAGTATTCTCATATTTTTTAGTTTATAAACTTATCTAGCCCACTTAAAAATTACTAATATTACAAATTACAGGTACAGTGAGGTTATATGGTTGATTATTTTAAAGGTCATATCCACCCCAAAACTAAAATTTAACCCACTGCTGGCCCCGCTGTGTAGTGTTAAAAAACATTACCTTTCTCCTCTGCTCCTCATGGTTGTCCTAAAGTGACAGTTCAAAGTACAGAAAACTGAAGAGTAGGAGTCTTCCTGTGTGTAAAAATGTATCACGCTCCTTCCCTGTCTCTCCCCATCCCACCCTCTGGATCCCTTGTCTTGCCACTTCATGCACTTTTTTCTGTAGTTAGGGGTACCCCTCTGAACCTAAATGCCTAAACGACTTATCAACCTTCAGTAACTCAGCTTCTCTCCATACCCGGCGACACATCTGTGATTAGCTGACTCTCAGTCCGGCCCCTAATGCTACTACATTCCTGGAAGTAGCATTAAAGGCAGAGGCCAAGGGAACAAAGGTTGCTAAGTCTGTTTCCCTGCACTTTTTTAAGTTTTAAACATGGCAGTTAGGGTTGGTAGGGGGTCGCCAACACTACAGAAAAATAAGTTTTTGGGGTGGAGATACCCTTTAAAGTTCACCTCTCAGCATTTCAACACATGTTCCTTAAAACTTTAACAGATACCAACAATACCAAACATTTTAAAAGATTAATAAATAAAAATAAGTTTTTAGGTGTGGAATACAGTGACTTTCGATCAAAATGCAGATACACAGACACAGTTTATCATCAAACTGAAAGGATTGTTTCTCATACTTCACTTTATTGTAAAATATAAAACGTTCACAGAAAGAAATGTAGTGGAACATTCTAAACCATTACATTGTGAGTTAACTCAAAAGTTAAAACTCTAATAAAAAACATGCCATATACATGTATGCATGGCCCACAGGAAGCATTTATATAGGCCCTCTTTATCTTTGAACCCCCCACTCCAAATTATATATATTTGGAATGTATACACCTAAGCTACATAATCTTTTTAAATGTAATTTTGTACTCTCTTTTAACAATTTTGGAAGCTCCAATGCTTGGCCAGGCAGCAATATCAAGGATATCAACACCTGGGCACTCCAGATTTAAAAATTATTGTGACATTGTTGGTGCTGCAAGCACCTCTTCAGAAGGATGGCATGAAGTGATGCATTTGTGCACCAAACAATTACAAACAATAAAAAGGTATTTTTTTTTAAAGTCTGGAGTGCCCTGGTGTTTGATATACTTCAATCGCCTATTACAACTGCTAAAAAACTAATTAACCTTCCACAGTCCTAAACAAATGGGTACCCACTTGCATCAATTCACAGTTAGACACAGATGGCAATAGCCCTAAAGGTGTCATGTATAACCTTGGGTCTGTGCTCCATTGCGAACTTCAGGCTAAACACCACCCCTTACAAATGAAGAAGCTCTCCAAACTAAAGGTTTTTAGAACCTACATGTCTTCAGCTATGTAAGTGATTTTATCATACATCCTGGATCCAACGCAGTTCTTTGATCAACTCATTACGCTAGCATGAATCTGTAAAAAAAAAAAAAAAGATTCAAAGATAATAATCATGGCCAAGCACGTAGGCGCACAGCGGCACGTAAGTTACGTGCCTCCTCTCAGCCCTCACTGGACATACAGTAATGGGAAGCAAGGAAGGACTTTACCTCCTTCCGTGGAGCTGGGAAGTGCCTCTTCTTCTATAGGGGGTTTAGAGGTGGGAAGGTGTTTTTTTTTTTGTTAATTACAGTTTTGCTGTAGTGGTCAATTTCTACCCTTTCATGCAAAAATAAGTACCTCGCTTTACTCGGATGGGCTTAAATACGGTAATTCTAAACATACTACACATCAACTACCACCCTAGGAACAACCCCACAACTGTACAATTTTGAAATATCACACCTTAAGGTACATAAGTCGGATTTTTCATTCATCCATGCCATTCGTAATCAGTGAAGACATTTGTACCCATTCATGCTGGGTTTATTTGCCATATTTATATGTTTATGGCATTATAATGCTGTGCAAGAGACACGGGGCCCCTGGCCCTTGAAGAATGGGCCATGGACTGTGAATTGGTACTAGCAACAACAGGAAGGCTTTCTTAGAATACAGGATCTTTACTTCCTAGTCCTGACTGAAACTTATTAGAGAAGAATCTTACAGAGCATGGGTTGTTGTGAGGAAAAGCTTTCATGTTAAAATTTTTAAAAATTAAGTTTAGTTCTCTTTAAACAACCGTGAAAAAGATTGGTGGTTCGCGAATCTTTTTTTTATAACCTTATCCACAGAACCTAATATCTTTGAAAAGAACTAACTGTATTCTAAATACAAGTCACATTTCATACTGTAAAGTTATAAAGAATGAAGTATTCCAACGTGATTTACTTTCAAAAACTTTTCATAAAATAAACTAAAAGGTTTTTGCATTGCTGTAGAATGGAACATGCACATATCAGCAGACCGTCTTGCTCTCAACTAATGTTTAAGAAAAGAAACAATTGTCAAGGTCAATAAGTCCTTAAAGGTCAATGCATAAAAGAACAACTGTCGAAGTCCTGTAGTAAAACAAACTGTACCAGATGTATTTAAAGGAGTGTTTGGGTTTCTTTATCCATATGGTGTAAATTTCTGGCCTTTCAGATAAATATCACTTGAATTATGTGTTATCTCTTTGTAAATATATTTTTTTCTTCACTCCCCCAACCTTGTTGTTATGTTTAATATAGTTCAATGCAAAACCAAAACATATTTTGAATTATAACTATCTATTTTGCAGTAAAAAATGCTTCCATTAAACTTCCATTATGAGTAGAAGTTTGGGTTTGATTCAAACCCGGTTTTGAATCAGATCTGATGGTTCCGAAGTTTCGACAGAACATTCAAAACTCTTCATCTCATGGGAACTCCAATTTTTCAGATTTAGATCAATTTTGAGTAATTGGAGCACATGCTGAAAACAAAATGATTGCATGTGCTTCAAAAACAGATTTCTGCGAAATGCCACATGTGGTCACTCACATTGACAAGCACTGCACTTGTTACATGCTAACGAATTGCAAGCACCGTCCTTAGAGCATGAGAAAATGCACCAGTGTGGCTTAGACCATATAATGGCCATAGACGCTACAATTTGCGGATCAAATGACAATCGGCCGGTGCATGGCGATTTGCCAACAATCGCATGATATTTTTCTTTTCGGGCTGGGGAAATTGATGTCTATGACCACCATTACAAAGTGGGATAGAACAGAAAATAATAATCGAGATACAAAACCCAATTTAAAGGGCATGTTCACCCCCAAAACTAGAATTAACCACCAACTGTGTAGTGGTAGTAAAATCCTTATCTTACAACCCTGCTCCAAATGGTCTCCTGTAATGTCCCTCCAAAGTCCAAAAAAGTAAAGACCAGACCCGGGCTGTGTTCCATTCTGTATCTGCCTCCTGTCTCTCCTCCGGAGGAATTTGCACATGCTTAGTGCAGCCCTCCCTCCCCCTTCCTCTCCCTCTGTTTCTTTCTTCCCCCTACTGTAACCACCATTTTCTGTAGTGTAGGGCTCCCTCCCCAACTCCACTGCCACAGTAATTTCTCTAAAAACTCCCCCGATCTACACTTATTTTGCCTTGCTCCTCTGATGTTTCTGTGCAGCCAGAAGCCGCGTCCGTGATTCGCTGCCTCTCAGCCAATCACAGACGCGGCTGCTGGTCCGGCCCCCTGCTTGCAGTTTCATGCAAGCAGAGGGCTGTGACAGAACATCGTAGGAGAGAGGTGATTTAAGTATTATCGGGGGAGTTTTTAGAGAAACAACTATGGCAGTGGGGAAGGGGGAGGGAGCCCTACACTACAGAAAATTTCTGAAATAGAGGTGGACATGCCCTTTAAATGGTGATTTCGAGACCTAGCAAATCTTACGTTACCATCAGTATGCGCTGCGATCCACACACTTTGCCTTACCGGAGCACATGCCCCAAATTGTTTGCCCCAATCAAACAAACATCTGATTGGGGAAAAATTAGTACAATTTTTTAAGAACTTTTATTGAATCTCCTTGACTGTTTTTTTTATCACACATCTGGGGGCATATTTATAAAGCCTTAAAAATAGCACCCATAAATTACCGCCGCAAATTGCGGCCGCGAAAATAGCGCTATGCTGTATTTATACGGCCAGTGCCATCGCCATGATGTCCGGCTAATTTTAAGTCCTTTCCCAGTGATACTGACACTTAGCGCAATGGTACAATGTACAATATCGCCGCAAAGGGCTTAAAATCCCTTCCCGGCACCTCTGCTTCAGGGACGGGGCATAAGCCCACCCCGCCCTCGACCCCCACGGCGGTGGCGACCACCTGCTGCCACCACTTCCCTAGCAGCTCCTCCTAACCCCCAACCCCGCTCGCGGCGACATTTGGAACAGGAGGCTAGGAGGGGCTGCTGGGAAGGGGTGTCCACCCCTCCCCAGCAGCCCCTCCAAGCCCTCTGCCCTGCAGAAAGAGAATGGAAGGGCCTGCTGGGACGGGTGGAGGCACCCTCTCCATCTTCTTTCTTCAGTCATCTACTGCAATGGCATCTGAGGTCCGCGGCGAAGTGCACCTCTTCATATAGGTTTGCAGAAAACCCTAATCCGTTTCTGATAGGTCAATTTTTTAATGCTTGGTTTACATGATTTTGAACATTCACCCCAATGTAATTTCTCACAGGTTCTAGCCAGAGATGTGATGTTGGCTAATTTTAAGGAAATACTGCAGGCTTTCATTTAAGCCTTAAACTTTTGAGACACAGTTGTCCTTTAACATTGACAAGGATAAAAATGCATAATCTAAAATGCATGGCTTCTAAAAAGTATCTGCTTTACTAATAATAACATTGTCCTCTGCCAAAACTATTATATGATCACTTACACAAACATTAATGTCACATTTTCTTTTTGTATAGAATTACTTAACATTAAAAACATTTTAGCACTTGATTATCTGGTTTAAAGATCATTCATCAAATCAATCCATTTCTTTAGTGACAATCCCTGCACCCTTATATCATATAACTTGCTTTAAAACATAACTTCGTATTGTTTCAATGTCTATAGATAGTTATATTGCTACCAATAATTGCCAGTATTTGCATATGAATTGTCAAACTTGTATTACTCTTGTCTCAGATTTATGCTGCGCTATCCCTAGAATGAGCTTTATAAGCCTATAATACAAATGTTTGGTGGATGGGGGCTGTCTGAGATACTTTGTCATTTCCAGTACATTTAAAATAAAAGTCCATTGTATCATTGTTCAAGAAGCAAGCTCATCCTCATCCTCTGTTTCACAGGTAGAATAGGCTAATTTGCTAAGTGCAGTGTGTCCACACATAAAAGAATGTGTCCATTCAATGTACCTTTCTGTACCAAGATCTTATAAAAACAGTCTTCTTACCCCCTCCCCAATGCAGCTGCAGCAGAGCTGCTGTATCCCAGATCATTGTAAGTATGTAGACTGGGCAAATAGGAAGATGAATGATTATTCAGGCAAATTTGGACCACCAGGATGGGAAAGGTTCGGAGGAATAACATTATGGCCAGAGATCCTTTGAAAGAGCTTGACAGTTGACGGATGAGCATCCAAAAATGACAAAGGCTCCCTGTGTAAAGCCCCTTGCTACCAACGCCTTCTCCCTGGAAACTAATTACTTTCAACTGTCACTGAAAATGTTATTTTGTTTTCAGTAATCTTTCTCTCTTTTCCAAATACAAAATAGCCATTAGTCTCCCTTATTTGGTCCATGTTGTCAAACATTCAATGGTGTTGATAAAGCAATTTTAACTGTAAGGCAAGCTATAATATTCTGCCATGTTAAGCAGATCAGCTGCCTGACTGTTGGCAGAAAGTGAGAATGCAGATGAAAAGGTTATTTACAGTGTACACACTCTGCTTATGGACACACTATTCTAAATGCCAATAATGAATTTTATTATCTTGAAATCAGGTTCATAGTAGGTCTGAGACAAGGTGTTTTGTTTATTGTAATTCTACAATTACAATCAAAGGGTTGATATTCTGTGCACTTAAAATTAGGTATTGCACTGTTTCCAGCAACTGAACAAACAATACAAGTTATCAGTTTATGGCTAAAGCTGGGTACACACTTTATCGATAAAAGGACAATCCCATCTGACCCAATGGGCTTGAATTTTATTGGTTGCATGTGTGGAAAAAATTCTAGTCTTGTGGCTTACAGAAGTAGATTTCTTGGCCGTAACTTCAAATTTCATCCATCCCTTTGCTTTAGCATAGGAAGTAATAATGGTTGCTGGCCACCCAAGCAATCTCACTATACAAGATATAGGGCATGTCAGGAATGCGTGTCGTAGAAGAATATTCTAGTTCAGGGATTCTAAAAAGGTGTGCCTCCAACTACAACTACCAGCATTCCCTGGCTTCCCTATGTAGTTGAGGAATGCTTGGAGTTGTAGTTTTCAAACATCTGGAGGCACACCTTTCAGAACCTGTTCTACTTCATAAGGCCATACTATGCTTTAGCAGTTTTAACAGTGTATCAGAACAATTAAACACAAAAGAGAGAAATTGGAGACCAAACTGGAGGGTGCCCCAGGTTTAATGGTGCAAACACACACAATGTTTCAGCTTCAACAGCCTTCGTTATGTGTTTGTCAGGGCTGTTAGAGCCGAAACATTGTGTTGCACCAATAAACCTGCAAAACTTAAAACCTGGGAGCACCCCTTTTGCATCTGAATGCTGTTTGGTCTCCATTTTCTTTCACTTGGCTTTATATTGGGTAGTGAGGTGTAGAGTTTCATGAACCCACTATGCTAAATATAACACAAAAGGGCATATTTATAAAAGTTTGTTAAACTTTTCACCTTCTTTAACGCTGCCTTTTTACTTTTCGCAATTTATAAAGCAGTGATAACCACTGGCGAAAGGTCATTACCACTAAAAAGTGTATTTTTGCTCTAAGTTCAGCCATTCCAATTCGCCAAGTCTGAGGTGGCGAAAACAATAAGGGCCATGGGTCCATGGAGGTCCATGGAGGTGTTTCTCAATACTAATAAGTACTCAGGGGGGGGGTTCACTATTTTCCAGCGTTTACTGTAATACGATCTGCGAGTTTGCTTTTTTAAGGTTACCAATAAAGTCAAATGGGGGTCTGAGGGACATAATAAAGGGGCATTATTTTTGCTTTTTCCCCACCAGCCTTTACCATAATTTTTTAAACTTTCAACTTTCCTTTCATCAAAGTTATTAAAAAGGTGAATTTTCATCAAAGCGAAAATTATCTAGCAAAAAGTAGCACTAATAATGCTGAAAAAGCTAGCAATATGATGATAAATAGGTAATACTCCCTGGAGTTTTTCAAAGTAGTATTAAATTGGTTAATACAAACTGAACACCTATCTTTGTTATTTAAAAATAGCCTAACACGTTTGGTGTTTTTTCAGCCAAAGATATAAATAAGTATAAAACTCAAAAGGCACATTTTCTCAATTTTATTAATAGGCTGATAGTGTAAAACTCAAAAAAAATTATTAATAGGACATGGTAAATAGTGTAAAACTCAAAAGGCGAATTTTCTCTATTTTATTAATTGGACACATATTTTAGTATTACCGTACTTATTTTCAGCAAACTACAGCTAATTATCAAACCATTTACATTAATATGGGAACATACCATAGTGCTGTGTAAGAAATAGTCATGTTAATGGAACATTCCAGTAAGTAATGATGTTTGGCGAAAATTCTGGTAAAACTGCAAAAAAATGCAACAAAAGTTGCATTTCAGGTGAAAAATTCACCTATTTATAAATAGCTTTAAATAAAAAAGTGACAACAATAGCTCTGAAATTACACCAGAGAGCAATCTCTCTTTTTTAATTTTTTAAAATTAATTTTACCAGTTGAAACTTGTCAATTGTCAATTTCACAACTTTAATCACTCTGTAGTTTTGAAATGTTGTCACACTGTAATTTTGTCTGGAAACCAAGCTTGCAACGAAACTACAGTACATTCTTACCTTCTGGAATGTTTACAGTGTCAATCTATATTTTACAAGATTCCAATTCTTGAGGCAAAATCTAATACTCCTGTACCATTAGAGCTCCTAGAATTTATTAAAGCTTCAAAGTGCTATATTCAAATTATTAAAAAAATGACTCTAGCTCAAAAGTATGTAATTTACACTGTAAAGCACTGTAAAGATTGTTTGTATGCACCTTTCTGAAGTATTTTGTCTGTCTGTATACTAACAGATCTAACATTAGTTCCTTCAGCCTGCATCCGTATTTTCCCTAACGTATTTTAATAAAATGTTTGCTTTTTCTGAAATGAGAGGTACTATCTAAAATATGTTTTCAAGCATCATTAACATTTTGCCTAGCTGAAATATGAGTTACATTTTACTGGATTCTGCATTTTTTTAACTAACATTTATAACCTACATCTTTCTGGCTGTAAGCAATATTGAGACAAAAAAAATTCCTTGCCAAAAATAAATTACAGGAGAAATTGTATCTCAAAATAAAAATATTGCACTTTAATAGTTAGTTCACATGGTTGTTTACTGTAAAGCAGAAGAAACATACAGAATGGCTTGGAAAGGAAAGACATCGATATTATCCCCACTTGTTTTTATAAAAGCTATTTATGTGAGAATGTAATAAACCTCTGATGAAGTAAAATGTGGGGGAAAAAAACCAAACCAATATACAGGAGCAATTGTTTTTGTGTTAAAATGTTTAGCACAAAAGTTATTTTGAAAATGTAACCACTTATTTGGGACGCTCTAGAATCTTCAGCACAGATAACCCAAACTCCACCATTCTCTTAATCTATAGTTAAGCCCTTGTTTGCTGGGATGCTTGACTGGGTATGGTTGCCCCAGGACTTTGAGTGCTGGGTACCTGTGCTGAGGACAGGAATACTTAGTAACATAATTGGGTTGACTAAAGATATATGTCAATCAAGTCCAACCTTTTCACCCTCCTTTTTATTTAAACATATCTAGGCCACTTTAAAGCTATTTAATGAACTTTCCATTAACACATCTGCTGAAAGGCAGATGTTCTCACTGTAAAGAAACCTTTCCTAGACTGAAGATGAAACTTCTTTTCTTCCAATCTCAAAGGACGTCCACGAGTCCTCTGATATGACTTATTAGTGAACAATGCACCAGAGAGTTTACTGTATGGCCCATTAAAGGTTATGTACACTGTAAACTCAACTGTTCATCCGTAGAGTGCATGACTTACATCAATGCATGCGCTAAGATAGCTAGTCAGTGTGTGCGCAGTGATATCAGGCACACGCTCTACGGATGGGAACACTCTTTCCCTGGCAAAGGGATTTGACCAATCTGGACCAAAGCTGGACATTGTACAGCACAGAAGGAAGATAGCAACTTTGAAAGACTAATGGCAGGGCATAGGTGGGTCCATTTGAACTACTTCCATTTCCAAGATGTCCCTTTTGTATTTGAAATTCCAAAACTGCACCGCATATTCCAAATGAGGCCTTACCAGTGCCTTGTAAAGAGGGAGAATAATATTTTTCTCTCTTGAAGCTATTCCCCTCTTTATACAAGGCAATATCTTGCTAGCTCTAGCCGTTGCTGCATGGTATTGTTTGCTACAATTAAGACTGTTATGTACCAGAACCCCTAAACCTTTTTCCATTAGAAATTCACTTTATGGTCACCTGTTCATTCTGGATCAGATGGTTGACATGCTGGTAAATGTCGGCCGATTGTATGGTCTCCTATGACCTACAGACAGACAAATTTTTCATCCCAAACAACTGTTCACCACTAGCAAGCGGTTGGTCACAGGCAAAGTCGCCGTAGCTGTTTGGAGACAGCACAATAAGCAGGGATTTACTCTCATGTCCAATAGCAAATTTGTCTGATCTCAGATTTTTGGACCCGACCGACAAATACGTGGAAATATCAGTCGGTTGGCCTGAAAAATCTGCTTGTGTGTACCCCACTGTAAAGATTTTTGAAAAATGACAGACTCTCCCATAGGGAGTCTACCGCAGGCAAGGGAAATTTTACCGAATCAGCGCTCGGGCCGATCTGAATGTTCAGCGGCTACGTACTCATTCAGGAAAGCTAAGTACACACAGTACCGATTAAGCCCTGATACCATTGGATCTGACGGTATTGGGGCTTTATCGGCACTGTGTGTACCTAGCTTTACATTTACACTGGCCCTTAGTTGATTCCCATGGATGGCTAAATTCAAAGTATATGGATAGATCTATACATAGATACAGATAAATTTACACATAGTCATGTGCAGAACACTTAGGGTGTTAAAGCAAAAATATACTACAATTTAAGAAGCAAGTGTTTTTTCAATAAAACAACAATCAACCCATTTGATTCATAAAGTAGAGTTGATCCAGGGATATTTCTGATTGCCACTTGGAGTCGGGAAGGAATTTTTTTCACCTTCATAAATTTGGTGGGTTTTTTTGCGTTCCTCTGGATCAACAGTTAGGCAGGAAATGAGGATATTGCTAGATGGGTTTGACTGGATGGACATATGTCTTTATTCAACCTCAAATACTATACTATACTATTCTATACTAATCTGAAAAACAACATATACATTGTTAATATTGTAAATGAGTTGTAACAGTTTATTAATGGAATTTCTACATTTGTGTATAAAGGCCCATTATGAGCAACAATTATTTCAATGGAATGTTGTGTTTTTCATTTCATTTTAAAAGCATAATTAATCATTAGAAAACATTTTGCAATTACGTTAGCAGTGCACAGCAATGGCAATCTTTAGACTAGTATCAGAAGCGGTGTACTACAGAACAGGGTAAACTGTCTCTAACCACAACAGAAAGAGAAGCTTGAAATTGACCTTATTAAGCTGATGGCCATGTGCAGCGTGGGGTGTTTTCAGTCTCATTAATACTAGTTTAGTCTAGACAATATATTAGCCTATGAACAGCCATCATTACTTACTACACATCAAATTAGATTGTGGTGTCACATAATGTGCTATCAATAATACCCCATGAGAAGGGCATTTTTTTTGTCAGAACCAGCTACTTATGTTCCTTATGTTCAAGGGACACTATACTGAAAAATTGACTTTGCCTCATCTTAATCTATAATTGAATACATGTAAGTAGCACTTTGATTTGTGTGTGTTGCTGCATTCCTTCAATTCAGCACACATTTTGTTTAGGAACAGTATCCCCCCCTCCCTCTTTTAACCACTCCCACTTCCATCTGACCAGATTTTTTTTCCCCATAAACCAACTGTCAAGCCTGCATACAGCATTCCAACTGTCAAAACTGTCACCATTCCAGCTACAGTAAAACTACTCACAAAAGAATAGTTTTTGAAGGCAAGGAACTTGATTGACAGCTGAAATATAAGAAGTTTTAGATAGGATATCTAAAGAAATAGGGGGCAGATCAACAAAAAAATGATACAGTGGTGGTTGGGAAAAATTATAGTTTCCAGTTATGGTCAATTTAAAATAACCTATTTTTCGGTATAGAAAATTATATCTCTATGATAAATTGAAAATGATGATGCCATATGCTGGGACCATACATGTAAGTAGCAGTCACTGGGCCCCTTAGCAAAACTATGGTGAGGCCCCCTTCCCTGCTATAGCTACTTCGGTTTTCTGGGAGGAGGCTATATCTGTCATAGGGAAAGTAAGAAGATGGGGCGCCTTTGGCTCCTGGGCCCCACTGCAGTCGCCCCACTGCAGTCGCAGGGTCTGCTCCCTAGGTAGGAGACCGAGGGCAAGGCAGGTGGTTTGATTCCGTTACCAGAAAAGAATGTGCACACAGTAATCAAATTCAAGAAAATTGCATTTATTTAGAAATGGAAAAGGCGGGTTAATAGTCGTATAACAGTGGGAAAGATAGGCAAAAAATATAACACAAACAGTACAAGACTTTTTACAATATTGTTTTCCTTTTTTTCCTTCGATGATCAACAGTACAAAATGATTCTAACTGACCCTATCTTACCAATAAGGTGTGCACCCCCCTCATTTCCCAGTGATCCAAATGGACCACTTACAATTTGTAGTAGCACATGGGGGGGCCCGTTGATGTCACCTTCTTCGGTGAACACAAGGCCTGTAACCATCAAGCCTTAATCAGCAGGTTGGGAACCGGATGGATGAGAATGCAGTTTAATGGCAGTTGTCCTCTGATATTCTAATCCTCCTGTGGAATGTATATGTTTAATAATCCAGGATTTTACAGTTACTGTCCAGTGACAGGGCCTTGACAGAACTGTGAGTCTCTTACTATTAGCAGCAATCCACACAGTTTTCTAAACAGCTACTGCACACTGTCCCTTTTTAGCTTGGCTCTTCCTGAATACACAGTCACTTTTCAACTCTGTTCTGCTGTCTCTTTTATTGGCAATCCATACAGTTCATACACAGAACATAAAAACCTTTCCTGATTCTGCCAAAACAACAATGGCTCCGGTCCCTTTCCCCTTCCTTTGCATCCCCCACCCACACAGAACACACCTGGGGGCGTGTCACTTCAACCCTTTTGCTGATTTCTAAAAGGGGCTATCATCTAAACAAAACAGAAACACATTTGCTTTACATTTCAACAGTTTAAAACAGGATAATATCATTTAACAGAATTATATAACTGTTTCTTACATATTGTTGTGTCAGCTCTGTTCATTGGTCCATTAGCGCAAATTGACAATGACACCAATTGGAACCACCGCACATGTGTGATAGTCGTCCAGAAGCAGCCGGCACATTTGTATCTGTGTACAAAGCCTAACAAGCCAGGAACTGATGATTAAAGCCAACAAGGTCTTACTTTTCTAGGTATTACCTAATCAAATAAACTTCTTTCATTATTACTGATTACTACAGTGAGCCATGCAGTTACTCTCTGTTAGCTTGTTGAGCTCAGATATGCTCAGTGTGATTCACTGAGACATAAAGAGAGAGATAAATGACATATGTTTTTAGTTCGGAATGGCATTTTTGCGGGGAGATTCAATAAAATTTCTTATCGTTTAAAATGGTGCTAATTTTGCCCCTTTCAATCAGATCTTATTTAACATTTGAAACCTTACATCTGATTGGCTGGGGGAAAATTAGCACCATTTTTAACGATAAGAACTTTTATTGAATAATCCTGTTCATTCGGTAAAAAATTATTTTACCCTTAAAATATAAAAACATGCTATTTAAAGCATATATATTTTCTTATATTGTCTGCCATTACAATAGCGATTGTTACAATTGCTGATAAGGGCAAATGACCTATTTTATATTGGAAGACAACACTTTTTTGCATGCACTATTAGTGATTTAGCATTGTGGAGAAATAATTTCCTGGTTTCTGCAGCTTCCTTTCCTCAATAGTTATGATTGGTTATTTGACTACTTAGTCTTATTTACATAAGATCACGGAAAGACCAGCCAGCAGTAACTTTACATTTATGAAAGGGATAGAAAGGGAGGGAGAGAACTCACTGAGAATGTCCAGCACACACTCTTGGTAGGAGGGCTGCAAAGTTCAGGAAATGCCCCCCAACAAATCGGCAGAATTAAATAGATAATTTCTCCAAAGTGCTGCTGATTTGAGAGGTGATACATCTGTCTTTAAGTTATGAATTTTACAATCCATTCAGGCTTTATTTATAGTTTAGCTTTAATTCTCTTGTAATAGATGTGCCATGGCATTCTTATTTCAGGAAGTAAAATATATTTGGAAAGGTTAAAACAGACCGTCAGGCACATTAGGTAATTCTGTAATGATTCACACAAATGCCATTTTTTTGGCAGTGAACAAAATTGTGCTGGACACTTAACATTTCAAAAGGAGACTGAGGTGCATCAACAGCACTAGGACAGTATCTTATCAGGGCTAGTGGCAACAGATGCATCAGTTCATTCAATGTGAAAGGCTGGGCAACGGTGCCTAGACTCATCTGGCAGTTTAATCAGAGAGAAGAATTGCAAAAGAGAGGAACAAAGACGGCTGAAAGCTACAAAGTTATGTGTTTGACCTTTTTAAAACTCATTCCCCGACCAAGAAAGAGAGCACCAGAAAGTAAAAGGGCGAAAGGGCAAGTGAATTTTAATGTAGCAATGTTACAATTATCAAATGACTATGTACTTATTTTTCTTTTTGCAGTGATGCAGAAGTCAGAGAGCATGATGGATGTTAAATGGCATTAAAATAGGTTCACTTGTTGGAAAGAATGGGCTGCCTACTGGCAATGCTCAGGGTATAAAAAGAAATGTTAGGTCAAATACCTCTTATACAAAGCCTTGCAAATCAACAGAGCATATGCACTGATTTAGAGCCAGAAAGAGTAGGTGAATACATTTTCTTTTGCTTTTGACACCCTGACACCAAGCAACATTCCAGCAGAGCAACATTACGTTTATACTGCAAAGGAAGCAACAGGACATTGAAACAGAGCAGGATTATCTACAAGGTAACCCTAGGTACCTGCCTAGGGTCCAGCTTCAGAAGCAGTAACAATATTATAGTCTATACAAAATATGTAGCAAAAAGGGGGGCCCTAAATGATGGCCCTGTCTAGGGCCCCATATGATCTTAATCCATCTCTGCATGGACATAATAAGAATAAAGCACATTTGCTATGCCCCCTGGAGGAGTTTTTCTGTCCGGTGTGCATCCTCGCATGATCCTCCTACTAACCTGCTGAGCATTTCCTGGCATTGTCAGTTCTCAGTAATGTTGTTTTTTGTTTTAAAGGAACTCATTACCTGGCAATGCAGGGCAATGCTTAGATGCTCAGCAAACCGGCACATTCACCAGGTGATGCAGGGAAGTGGGACAGAAGCTAAAATCCGTGACTGCCCCCATATGGACTATATACCAGAATGGATTCTATAATCCATAACTTGCTGATAGCTGAAATCAGCAGCATTGTGGAAGAATTATCTACAATTGTGAAGGTTTCTGTCATTCCCTGATTCCTGTAGCCCTCCTTCCTAATGAGTAACAATTGGCTTTCTGACTGCTCAGTCTTGATGACAATATGTCACAGAAAGGTCACACTGTAGCTACTGTATAGTTAAAGGTTCATACACACGTACGATCCCGGGTCCCGACCCGCAACACACGATGTGTACGAACGAAGGTTTCGGCCGATAATCAGCCCGTGTATGGGCACTTTACTACCTAAAACGGCCGCTCGTTCGGTGATCCGCCCTGCATAGCATAGCAGCAATAGAAATTATTTACTAAACATGTGTGTCAATGTATAGGGGTCCAGAACCTACTCTGAAAGAAGAGCTGTGGAACTTAAGAAAAGTCAAAAAGCCTGCAGAATTAAATAAATGATTTCTCCATGATGCTGTAGATTTTACAGGTTTACAGGTGAAATGCACATATATATTAGTTATGATTTATATCAGTGGCGTAACTAGGTATCACTGACAAGTGCCTTTTGGGGCTTAAGAGGTCCCGCATCTCGAGCTGGGATCCCCCTCCACGGCACTTATAAATGCCCTTGTGGCCCTTGGAAGGGCGCTTGTGGCACTGGTAAGTGCCTTTTGGAGATTAAGGGGTCCCGCAGCTCGAAACCGGGACCACCCTCCCCAGCACTTATAAGGGCCCTTGTGGCACTGTAAACTGCCTTTTGTGGCTTAATGGGTCTCGCAGCTCGAACCGAGACCCCCCTCTCTGGCACTTATAAGTGACCTTGTGGCCATTGGAAGGGTCCTTGTAGCTGCAGTGACATCGCCCGGTGTCAGCGTCATCAGCGCCACAAGAGCTCTTCTACGACCCAATGGGGGTCCTAGTTTCTAGCTGCAGGACCCCCAATAACGGCACTTGTCAGTGCAGCTAGCGCACTTCTAAGTGACGCAAGGGCATTTATAAGTGCCGGGGAGGGGGGTCCCGGTTTGAGCTGAAGGACCCTTTAAGCCCCAAAAACCACTTGCCAGTGCCACAAGGTTTGGACTGTCAGTTATAAAATCTGCTTGTGTTATGCACAATTATCTGAGGGAAAAAGAAGGGGTGACTATTCCAGAAACCATCTAGCAATCACTACCTTCTATGGAAAGTAGTATGACACTGCGTAATAAACTTTGTGATTATTTTATCAGATGAGTCAGATGAGTGTCTTGGCAAATTCAGTACATGTGAACTTTTTCTCCCTGTACAATTTCTAACTCTTTCCCTTTTGTTTACATTTTTATTTGGTTGTGTTGTTTGAAATAAAGAGATATAATTCAATAAAATTATTTTATTGACTACAAAATAAACATATTTGTGATTTTTTATGTCACTCAAAAGTGAGGTAGATTACACCATCACCTCAGCATGTGTTCAAGGCACATATATGAACTATATAATAAAACAACATAAGTGCAAATTACCTATGGTAGTGGCAGAATTGAGGTAGATTACACCATCACCTCATCATGTGTTCAAGGCACATATATGAACTATATAATAAAACAAAACAACATTAGTGCAAACTACCTATGGTAGTGGCAGAAATGAGGTAGATTACACCATCACCTCAGCTTATGTTCAAGGTACACATATAAGAAATATATAAAACATTAGTGCAAATTATTATATGGTAGTGGCACTAGTGAGGTAGATTATGCCATCACCTCAGCATGTGTTCAAGGCACATATATGAAAACTATATGAAACAGTATTGTAAATTACCAAATGGTAGTTGCACAAGTGAGGTAGATTACACCATCACATTGGCAAGGCACACATATAAAAATATAAAATGTATAAATATAAACATTATAATTAGAAAATATTGCTACAAGAAAGGTCAATGGAAGACTCAACTCAGCAATACACATATATGTATAAATATAACATAAACAACATTACTGAAAAATGGACTACTCATAGTCCCTATGGTCCTCATGAAATATGGAGTCTGACATAGTTGGAGAGACTGTTGGACTTGTGTGATGTGGTGATAACAGTTTGACGTAGGAAACTGGACTTAAAGCTATTTGTGAATGATTAGAAGAGCCAGGGTTGGAGAGTGGTGAATGGTTTGGATGTTGCCACTGCTGTTGCATAGTATAGAAGGATGACTGATGCAGGAATTAATTGGATTGTGGATGCGATGATTGTGAATACTGTGGAACATACTGAGCACTTTCACTATGGAGGGGTTGTACCTGCCTGGGAGGATAGATACTTGGTTGTTGTTGTATTTTCACAGATTGTTGATGTGGTCTCAGCATTGTTGACTTTTGAAATGACATTGGTTCTCTGTTGTGCATTGGTTGAGCATATGGCTGCATTGGGGGTTCATGATGTAGAGGTTTTGTCAATGGTTGGTATGGTCTTGATGGTTCCATTGAGGGATGAACTGACTGAATTTGTTGTTGTTTTTGTGGTGTTCCTTGCTCCGCTGACACATGTGAAGGTGAAATGGAAGGGGTATGAGAGCGAGTGGCTTGCATTACGTTAAAGGTTAGGGAAAACCAATTGTCATCTTCAACTTGTCACCAAGCTCATAACAAATGTGTGTGACCTCTGTGAGCCAACAACTTGAATGTTCTTTAATTTCCTTTATATGTTCTTGTTTTTCAAGGACACTCATAACTGATTTTATTGAAAAAATACCTTTTTTTTTTTTTGGTTTTGAGTCCTCTAGCTGAAGCCGATTTGGATGCAGGCCTAGATATTCTGGAAGGGGAATATGATAATGTATTTGTTGAATTCTCAACACTTGAAAAAGAGCACATGATGGTGGGCCAACAACTGATTCCTCTACAGTGTCACATAGTGCATCAGCAATAACAGATGTGTATGTATCCAGGGTGGATTCCTCTACTGAAACACTTTAGCATACCTCAGATTTGACCACACTCTCATCAACAATGTTATCCTCAGACCTATGGAACATGACCATTACAAATATGCATGCCAAAAATATGTTAGACATGCATAAATAATAAAGTAAACTTACTGAGCAAACTCCATCACAGGTCTCAAGAAGTCCAGCAGAGAAGCATATCTGTACTGGACTCTTCTGATGGAACCAGAGCCACTACTGGTGTCCTCTTTCCCTGCATTAATATCCCTCTTAAAATGATCTTTTACAGATCTCCATCTTTTCTTTGTATCTTAAACTGTGCGAAAAGAAATATTTTGTTCATAACAACAAAAAGCATTCAACTCCTACTTTCCTACCATCAGTGTTTCTCAACCTTTTTTTTACCCCTGCATAAAATGAAGATTATATATTATTATTAAAAAATTCCCTCAAATTCACCGCAAAGTGGGAACCCTTAAAATTACTTTTTAAAATGTTTTTATTTATTTCTCAGACATCAATATCAATACACCTAGCACATGATATTATAGATAAAATTGATAAAAATAGAGAAATATCTATCTGTATTCATTAAAATGGTAGAACCATACAATTTCTGTCAATCTCTTGAGAACCCCCATGGCACCTCTCCAATGTACTACATTGACCAAAAATACATTCTTGAACGACCACTGAATGATATAATATGAAAAGTATACAGTAAAATACTTCAAAATAAAATATAAATACCTTTTTAGTCCTTCTGTTTGTCAGTTAATGTGGGCCATCCATCCTCAAATAGCTCACTTGTAAAGTTTTTCCAAATTTGCTTGGTCCAGTGAGTATCCTTTATATCTAATGTGTCTCTTGCCATAAAGCTCTTGGTGGTGTTGAACTTGAGGTCCTCCGTGGCAAAGGAAGCCATTTTGTGTACAATACACAGCCACTATAAAAATTAAAATAATAATCGAACAAAACAATCCCCTCTGCAGTCTGCACAAACCCCACTGTACTATTTCTACCAAGTACTCACAGCAAAACAGTAGTCGTCAACAACCAGTCCGCCAGCCACTCTTTTTTTTCAGAGACAGAGGCCTGTACTTCCCTCCACTCGCGTCAAATCTAGACTTCCGTCCAACTTACGCCACATATAGCACCAAAGGAAGTGACATCACAAGAAGTTGTTGAGTTTCCAGGAAAAAACGCACAACATCGTATCCGTATTACATTTGTATGCAATGTTTTAGCGCTCCTATTGAATTTCATTACATGCGCTTCTTTGCGATGCATTAAAAAACGAAAAAATGGTGATCGCACGCGTGACAAAAAAGCACTCCAAAGCAACGCATTATTACGGATGTAGTGGGGCATAGTTCCCGCGTTTTACATTTTAAAACTGCTACACTTGCAAATCATAAGTGGCGAGGCAAACGTTATAGTGGGGCCTAGCCATAAGTTCTTTGCACAAGTCCTATGAGTGCTGTTATCTACTTGAGGATTGGATATATACAGTAGAAATACATTATAGAACAATCTTTCTAAAAAGGAATTTAACTCTATTTTATCCTTTAGACCATCAGGGACTATAGTATTATAATCAAAGATCAATCTAAGAACCCATTATAGGGCATAATTTTTTTTTAATCTAATATGCTCTTTTATGCTAAAAAGCCATTCTTTAATTGTCTTTCCTACATATTTCAACCCATATGGGCAAATAATCATATAAATTAGCATTTTTGATTTACAATTCAGAATTTTTTTTACTCTCCTATCACAGTACAGAAAGTGTTGGTTGTACTAACAAATTTGCAAATACTACAAGAACCACATTTAAACAGCCCAACTAAATAAATCCTATCTTCTTGAATGATATACCAATGTTTACGTATAGATTTTCCCATTTTTGCACGTCTTTGGTATATTCCAAAATTATCTTAGGAGCCCTTTTTTAATTTCCACTATTTTTTTTCTCTTTACTATATTATTTTTCGGTTACCCTAGTTATCTGCTTTTACTTTAGCTTGCCCTACTAGATCCATATCATATGCTTTATCTTGAAACCTACTACTAATGAGGTTACACTGTTTCTCATAATCCAAAGTATTCGAATAGTTCCTTTTCATCCATAGGAGCTGTCCTAAAGGTATATAATTTAACCATTCTTTTTTATGTCCATTTTCATAATGGATATAAGAATGAATATAAGAATCAATATCCTTAAAAAATATCTTTGTACTAACCTCATTATTTTCGATTTCTATCAGAATGTCCAAAAATGAAATTCTCTATTTACATAACATGCCATACTTCAAAAATTGACTGTTATTATTTACAACCTCTTCCCATTTAGCCACACAGAGGCCTGCATAATTGGAGGCTAGAGGGGTCTCCATTGCTGTCCCATTAGCCTGGATAAAAAAAAAACAAACATCCCAAAATGTAAGAATAATTTCTTCTTAAAACAAAAGGAGACACTCTACCAAAAAATAAATTTCTTTATTATCCAAATTTCCTTGATTCTTTAGAAAATATTTCATCGCTTTCACCCCTCCCTAATGTGGAACAACTGTATAGAGGGAAGCGATATCCATATCCATTGTTACTAACGTATAGTTCGATTTCCATACAAAATCTTTAAAAATATTTAAAAGCTCCATTATGTCCCTTAGATAAGATTTCGTATTAATTATTACAGATTGCAAGAAAAAATCTATATATTTTGACAAATTCGATATTAAATTGTCATTTCCCGAAATAATGGGGCAGCCCAGGGGTGGGGGTGGGTGCAGGGGTAATACTCTTATGAATTTTTGGTAATGTATAAAACACACACAAAAAAATGTTTTCATGAGTATTAACAATAAATCTCTTTGTCGCATTAATGAACCCTCGATCTTTCCCTTTGGCAATCAGGGTTTTCAACTCCGTTACAAATTACAAAGTGGGGTCTTCAGATAACCTAGACTTTTAGTTTTTTTCTCATTTAATTGAGTCATAGCTTCCCTAATATAATATTATATTATAAGTATAAAAATCACTATCCCCCCTTTTATCTGCCGCTTTAATCACTATATTCCTCTATTTTTTTAAAGATGTTAAGGCTTCTCTTTCCTGTAAATTAAGATTATCCTTACATCTTGTTCTCTCTACATTTTTTATATCCTTAACGACCAATTTTTCAAAGAAATCTATCGCACCATTTCCATATGCCGTCAAATTAAATTTAGACTTAGGATTAAAAGAGGTGTGGGTACTATTATTACAAAAGTGTAGCAAATCCTTAACTGCCTGTACATCGGTAACATCATTTTTATCAATATTAAATTTTTTAGAAAAACCTTTTTAGACTCAATTGCCTCAAAAACCTTTGTACTCTAATGTAAGCACCACATTTATCAGTAGGGGTATAGGGTGCAAATTTTAAGCCTAAAGATCTTATCATTAGTATCTATCTTCTTTAATGTCCTTTCCGCATGTTTAACCACCTGTTTTGCCTTTTCCTGGGGACTTGTGTCTCAACCTCGTTCCTCCTTTGGTATCCAATCTCTTCTTTCTTTTGAAAAAATACCCCACTTCCTCCTCCCTTGGACTCTCCATTATTGCTTTTATTTTGGGCCTGGCCCCCAGATCCCATTGTCTTTGGGAGGGGAGGATCCCTTCCTCTCTGAAAAGGGGAAATGTTATAATAACCTTTTAATGGGGAGGAGGCATTATTCCTCCGTATTGGGTAGGTTTTTATCATTCTATGGCCACAGTTAGAGTTATACATAGTATTCCTAATCCTAGACTATCGAATTTTACAGGTCGAAAAAACCTGTAAAAAAATCTCTATGGGAACCTGAATCCTGATAGGAGCGAGATTGTCTATTGAAAATAAATACTCTATTCTCCACATAATCCATTTTATCCTTCAAATATTTAGATCTTTTAACCTCCATAATCTCTTTCTCTACTCCCTTTACTTTTAATTCCAAATCCACTTCTAATTTAACATAGAATTCAGCATCTAGTTTATCCTTAGTTTGTTGCACTTTTCCATTAATTTCCTGACCCAAACATTCCAATTCCTTATCCCTTACTTCAATCATGTATCTATATTATTTTGCATACCAACAATCCCTTTTACAATGTTCATTGCATATTGTAATTAGGGGGTTAATAAAGCTGGGTTCACAAATTCTCGATAAAGGGCCAATCTCGTTGTTACAAATTAAACATTTCCCTCTTTCACTTTCGGCCCCCTATACTAAGGTATAAAGAGTTGGTCACTAAGGTATAAAGGGAGTATGGCAGTCACAAACATTCTCCCTATACTTTATATAGGGAGAACGATTGTGACTGCGTGTACTCCAGATAAAATCTTGCAGATTCTGTTGTCATCTTTGTCAGATTGGTGCAGTGTGTACCCACCTTTAGAGGTAAGAAAAAAAATATTGCCGTGCTGTTATTCTGCAGAAAGCAATCAGATGTTATCAAATGTTTTCTGCAGTAGACCAGAATAAAGCTATCATCTGATTGGTTGCTGGAAATGAACAGCCCTGGTAATGTTTTGCCCATTGCTGCTTTTTGAAGATTTAAAAAATATTCTTAAAAATATTAATTGTTAAGTTATTTGAGGCTGGAATATAAAAATGTCCATTTTTTTTAAAATATTGTGTTTGATTTAAAAAGTTGGTAACCACAGATTAAAATAGTCATAAGAAAATGTATCCTTTGCCCTCCAATGTGCAAACATGACCATCCAATTTACATTAATACAGTACATGTACCCCTATTGTGGGTACATTATAGTACATTATAATAGCACTGATATGATCAGTTTGCAAGAAATCCCTGGGGTCTTTCTTATATATTATATGTACATTTTAAACTTAATTTTTCACTGTTTGATAGAATAAATTGAAGTGACCCTGAGGGGTACATAACATATCTCCTATTTGTGAAGGCTTAGGCCACACTACGTCGGATGGCAGCACACTATCCACTTGCACTGCTATCCACGTTGTGCAATCAGAACACATGAGATTCGCAAAAAAATCATGATCGCATGCACTCCAATAATTGATTGCAGTGCATATTTATAGCATAGGCCCACTGATAGTATAGAAAGCACAAGGATTGTTATACACCAAATGCCTCACCTTACATTTATCAACATTGAATTTTTCTAGATCTGTCTGCTGCAATTGCACATCAACTGTACTTTTTTAATCCCGTACATAGTTTTATGTTATCAGCAAATACAATGACCTTGCTGACAATTCCTACTTCTAAATCATTTATAAACAGATTAGATAGAAGTGGTCCCAGTGCAGAACCCTGTGGCACCCTTATTCCAAGGAGATCAATCCCTGTTGTCAACTACTCTCTGTATGCAATCTATCAACCAATTCTCTAGCAATGTACAAATGTGTTTTTCAAGAACCTTATTCTATACATAAGTTGCCATGCGGCACAGTATCAAAATAATTAACAGAATCTAACCACATCCACTGCTATGCCAGAACCCAAATAATTACTCACAAAGCAAGATCTTTTTCTTATAAAGCCATGCTGATTACTACTTATAAGGTCAGTCCTTGAGACATAATATATAATATGGTCTTGTGACAAACTTTTCAAGATCTTCCCCACAACTTATGTTAACTACCAGGCTGTCAATATTTGTCTTTAATCTGTTTTTTTCCAACCCAGACACACAAGACAAAAGTGAATTTGAGAAAATAAAGCCAGATTTTAGGAACAATGGAGTAGAAAAGACTGAATTAAGCTTTCCTAAAGTACGAATGTTCACTGTTGGCCTCTAGGTTGTTCGGAAATGCCCTGAAAATCCCCCTCATCCGCGGTTGTCTCCCTGTGCTTAAAGTATAGAGAGAGCTGGCTGTGGCTGGGGAAAATCTGCAATCCTGAGCATTCTCCCTTACATAGGGAGAGAGCTCAGGAATGTGAGTAGCGTGATTGTTAGGATTTTGCAGATTCTGTCTGTCATTTTGTAACAAATGTGTGTACAAAGCTTTAGGCTTTGTACACATCTTTGTACATACTTGCATTCGCAGGGACAAATTTTTGATTATTTAAAGGATATACAGGGTTATTCAATAAAGTTCTTATCTTTAAAAAATGGTGCTAATTTTGCCCCAACCAATCAGGTGTTAGCTTTCAAATGTTAAATGAGATATGATTGGCTGGGGCAAAATTAGCATCAATTTAAACAATAAGATCCTTTATTGAATCTCCCTGATACTTTTATAAAAATACATTTCTATTTTATTGTATTGCTATTTGAAACAAACAAAAATCTTTATAGCTACATCTATAAAAGAAATGGATGCAATATTGCTTTCTAAGGTACAGACCTTGCAAAACGTCCTGGTTAATTTCATCCACTTGGTAAGAAAGTCTATGCCAAGAATTAATAGCCCTACAACCTTTTTTTTCTTGTTGGGTACCAAGGAGAAAAAGTTGCCTAAAAAACTGTCCACCAAAGCTTATAGAGCCTCTTATTACAGGATGATTAATGGCCATTTCCAGAGTCATTAATCATTCATTTTGACATTTATTTATCCTCCCTGAAGTCTGCAGCCCACTATAAGCTACACATTTTTTAAAGAAAGTGTATACATGCCTTCTCCTAGCCAACACAACCTCATTTCCCCCAAGTTTCCATGCTCAGTCAATGTAATATCCCCCCCCCTTATTCTCCTGTACAACAGTGCAATGACCAAAAATCCAGTACATCCTTATGTGCACATGCTCAAATTTAACTAATTTGGAACATTAACCTGCAGACCAATATGTGAAATGGTCCAGAACATGACTCAAAAAGTTTGGCCAGTCACTTTGGAATTGGCCAGCGACCCCACACATGCATAACTCTGGTTCGTCATTTTAAAGTGATTTGCCATTTAGCTGCTACTCACTACAACTGAATGTCAAACTGATAATTTTAGTGTTTAAATGATCATTTTAGTGACTGATTATCTGATTCTCTTACCTGATAGTCACAAATAATGGTTTTTATACTTGTGTTCATGGTTATTATTTTTATTTCTTGTAGTGTTTATGACAAAAAAAAAAAATTACAGAAACTAAAAGCTATGCTTTCATCCGTGGGGTTTTGTATACCATTTGAAATTAATAATACATATGAGCATTAATAAAGTAATACTAGGATAAACCATGTAAAAACCTTGCAGACATCCATTACTATTGTTTCCAATGCCTAGATTTATTGCTCCCTTATCAACCCCTTGCTTAAGCTATAAACATCAAGGGAAGAGTAACCTGCACACACCTAATTAAAATTTTATGTAGTAAGGTGCTGGGTGCCAAATGGCAGACTAAGGCAAAACAGTCAGTAATATAATGGACAAATTTAAGCCATGCACACATACTGCATGATCCTGTGTACTTTATTGCATTTTACACAGGCACATCAAAGTGAACGTTTCGGCACTGTGTACCTTCTTCCGACAAAAAAAGTACACAGTACCGAAACGTCACTTTGATGTGCCTGTGTAAAATGCAATAAAGTGCACAGGATCACACAAGTCTGGTGTGCATGGCTTAAATCTGTCCATTAGATTGCCTTAAGCTAGGTACACGCTAGTGCACACAAGGTGCACGTCGTTTGTTGGGTCGGCCTCTCGGCAGTGTCAGGAAAGAACTCAAATTCCCTCGGCCATGGTAGTCTACCTATAGGGGTAGCCACGGCTCGAGGGGAAACACAGTCTCGAACGTTCTGTTCCCTGATCTTTGAAAAATGACAGACAGGATCTGCAGATCTTGTCTGTCATCTTTCAAAAATCTTTATCTGTTTACCCATCTTTAACGTAAGCAACCCACAAACCATGGCTAAGGATCAGATTAAAAAGATGATGAAAAAAGCCACTCCTGTATAGCTGAACAACACTGGCGCAAGAGCAACAAATATAATGATTTTAAATTTAAAAGTGCCATTTATCGGATCAGAAGTACTATCCTAACCAAACAAAACTACTTTTCACTCAGATCCACACAATCCCATAATCCCAAACAGCTTTCAAAGTATTTAACCCCTGCTCGTCGTCACTTCCTCCACTACTCCCTGCATCGGTTGAGGAAATAGCCTCATATTTCACAGAATTTTATTTTTTAAAACATCAGAAATTGTTTTCCTGTGCACCCTAGCCTCTTCCTAAATCTTCCAACCACTACCACTGCACCGCCTAACCTCCCTTCATTGTCCATCCCCTCCAACTATACCCCCCCACACTGTCCTGTCTAAGCCTCTCTTAATTGGCTTCTCCCTCTACTTGCCCCCTAACAAGCCTCACCACTATTACAGAACAGGGACTCTTACCTTTTCTATCCAGAAAACGTCTCACCACCTGCCCTCTTGACCCTATCTCTCTTATCTCATTCCCAACCTCTCCTTTTTCTTCATACCAGCCCTTATGACTCTCTTTAACTTGTCCCTATCCACTGGTACTTTTCCCTCCTCATTTAAACATGCAGTGATATCTCCTATACTTAAAAAACTCTCTCTGGAACCATCAGCTCTTTCCAGCTGCCAGCCTGTCTCCCTTCTCCCTTTTGCTTCCAAACTACTGGAAAGACATGTCTATTCTGACCTGGCTCATCACCTGTCTGCTAACTCTCTCTTTTACCACCTCCAGCCAGGCTTCCACCCTAACCATTCCACAGAAACTGCCCTCCCTACAGTGACCAATTATCTACTGAGTGCTAAATGCGAATACTCTTTGCTCATTCTTCTTGGTCTGTTCTCAGCCTTTGATACTGTTGATCACCCTCTACTTCTTTAAATCCAGGCTTTCTTAGGTATCCAGGATACTGCACTTTCTTGGCTTTTAGTGTTTTCCTCTCTGGAATTAGCACCACTCCTCGCCCCCTTCCTGTGGGGGTATTGCAAGGTTCAGTACTTGGTCCTCTTCTTTTCTCCATTTACACCTATGGCCTTGGACAACTCATTAGTTAATTTGGATTCCAGTATCACTGTATGCGATAGAGATGTCTGAACTTCGCAAAAAATCCGGTCCGCTCGAGGATCCGCAAATTTTCGAGAAAATTCAAAAATTCGAAAATCTGCGAGCTGACCTATTAAAATGAAAAAAATCCTCGAAAATCCGAGAAATCCTCGTAATTTTGAAAAATTTCAAAACGTACTTTCGAAAATACGAGAAATCCTCGTAATTTCGAAAATTTTGAAAATACCAGAAATCCTCGTAATTTTGAAAATTTTCGAAAATACGTATTTTCACACATTTTCGAAAATACAAGAAATCCTCGTATTTAGAAAATTTTCGAAATAGCGAGAAATCTGCGGTTCGGAAATTCGGAAGGCAGAAAATCCGGAAAATTTGCAGTTCTGCGAACATGATAAATCCGCGGCGGATCTGGTTCGGATCCGCAAACCGGCCATCCCTAGTATGCGGCTGAACCTACATTTTCATTCTCTGCCCCAGATCTCCCTACACTGACATCCCAGGTCCCCAACTGCCTTAGTGACATCTCTGCCCTCTGGTCTCCAGCTTCTCAAACTGGACATGGACCCAATTTTTCATTTTTCCCACCCTCACGATTTGTTCCCTCCGACCACACGATATCCTCATCTCCTCATGCCTATTGCCTGGGAACATGCTAGATTCAACTTTCCTTCAATCCCCATGTCAACTGCTTACCACTGTCTGCTCCAACTCTAAAAGATCTCCCACATTCGTCCCTCTCACACAAAGCTACTAAAATCCTAGTCAATGCTAATCAATGCTGGCTTGACTACTGCAACACACTCCTGTGTGGTTTACAAAAAAACTGCCTAGCACCACATCACATCCTAACTCTGCTGCCCTGTTCATTTATTTTTCTTCTCGCTCTCTAACACTCTCCTTTCTGTAGTCTCTCCACTGGCTGCCCATCATGCAGGATCCATTTCAAACTGCTTATCCTGCCCTATAAAGCACTATCCAACACAGCCCTTCCATACATCTCAGAGCTGATCCATCGATACGATCCCAGGTGCAACCTCCATTCTGCAAATGATATCCTCCTCTCATCCACCCTTGTCACTTCTTCTTTTGCCAGCATTCAGGACTTTGCTCACTCTGTGCACTTATCTTATGTATTGCCTATATATGTAATATGTATGACTTTGTAAAATATGTATTACGCTTGTATGTAATGTATGACTATGGGACGTATTTATAAATGACCATTATTACCGCCTAAGTTGAAGCACATCACCGCACATTACCGCGGCGATGTGTGGCGGTAGTTTGAACTCCCTTCGTGGCGATACTGTACTTAGCGCAAGAGCCTTTAGGGGCTTAGGGGGTCCCGCAGCTTTAACCGAGACCCCCCCCTCCTGGCCCCATCAGGGCCTTTGCAGCTCTGACAAGAGCCCTTTGGGGCTTAAGGGGTCCCGCAGCTTGAATCGGGACCCCTTTTCCCTGGCCCTATCACGGCCCATGCTGCACTTACAAGTGAACTTGAGACCCTGAGAACAGCCTTTGGGGCTTAAGGGGTCCCATAGCTCAAACTGGGACCCCCTCCCCAGCCCTATCAAGGCCCTTGCGGTACTTACAAGTGACCTTATGGCCCTGAGAATGGACTTTGGGGCTTAAGGGGTCCCGCTGCTCGAACCGGCATAGGGCCGGGGAGGGGGCCCCAAAATGCTCTTGTCAGAGCTCCATGTTGGAGGGTACCTCCACCCCTCCCAGTGGGTCCTTCCCCTCCCCGCGAGAGTATGGGACAGGGGTCTGGGAGGGGCTGCTGGGAAGGGGTCATTCAGCTGGTAGTTGCGGACTGCGGGGGGCAAGGGCAGAGTGGGCACATGCCCCCGCTGTTCCTCCTGCTGAATGCGGCCACTCGCAACAAGGTTGGCGTGCCTCCCGTGGCTGGTGTGACCACCGCGTGGGGTGTGGTGCCCCTTACCCCCTGACCCTGGCGATCTCAGATGTTTTCGCCACCTTGAAGCTTTATAAATAGAAGCGAGCAGTAACTGATGCACTGGTGAATGCGACCACTCGCAACGAGGTTGGCGTGCTCCCGTAGCTGGTGGACCACCCGCCTCGGGTTGTGGGTGCCATTACCCCCCGGACCCTGGCAATCTCAGATGTTTTCGCCACCTTGAAGCTTTATAAATAGAAGCGAGCAGTAACTGATGCACTGGTGAATGCGAACCACTCGCAACGAGGTTGGCGTGCCTCCTCTGGCTGGTGCGACCACCCGCCGCGGGTTGTGGGTGCCCCTTACCCCCCGACCCCTGGCGATCTCAGATGTTTTCGCCACCTTTAAGCTTTATAAATAGAAGCGAGCAGTAACTGATGCACTGTCAACGAGGTGTCAAATTTTCACTGCCGGGTTTCGTCCTTTGCGTTAATAATTGTAAATTTTTTGCCTCTTAGTCATGTGTCATTTGTTGACCTGCCAAGTTGGACCCCCAGCAATACCCAACTAAAAGACCACACATGCGAATATCACTCGCGATTATCACCCACAGCGGCTGTTCCTCAGCCAATCATTCGGAATTGGTCACCAGTGCAATTGAACCTCTGTAGAAGCTGTTAGTCAGAACTTAAATGGAATGCTGTTTCCACTTACAGAGGATTATAGAAAATAAGAAATATGCCATATTTTCACTACATCTTCATCATCCAGTAGGATGAACATGTTAGGACTTAGGGGCATATTTATAAATGAGCGCTATTGCTACTTTTTCCAGGGCTGACAGTGATTTGTCCGGGCCGACCTATTACTAGTGGCAAAAGGTCGGTAAGGACAAATCTTTGCCTGGGTATGAGCTTTTATTATCATCTTTAGATCATCTACAACGTAAAGCCAGTTTTAAAGGACAACAATAATCCATGGCCCAGCTCCCTTCCGTTAAGGCTTACTGGCTAGGTCTTCAATCCTGGGTTTACCTTTCTTAACTGTAAATCTTTTGTTGAAGCTCTGATCACTACCTATCTGTAGATCCACCCCCTTTTGGCCCATGGACCTAACCAATTGGAAGGAGTGCTTTGCAAAAAGCATGCTTTCCCATTGTATAAATGGACTGGTATAAGTATTTTACACTATGTTGGTATTTGTATAATTTTTTTTGTTGTCACAAACTACCATTGCTGCTTTATGAACACTGCCAATAAAGAGTAGAGATGGACGAACTTCCTAATGTTTGGAATGATTTAAAATTTTAGAATTTTTGAAAGTTCAAAAACGAACACATTAAAGTCAATGGGGCTAAATAGTTTAAAAAGTTTGGATAAAATAAGATTACAATAGCAATGGTAACTTAATGTGCATGGCTCTGGGACCTACCTGGGAAATGGTTTGGGGAACACGTATAAACAGTGAAAACTTGAAATAAGGTTACTTCCTTAACACACGCCATTTCCAAGCCTTGAATTTCTAGAGTCTGTCTCTGAATCTGTCTCTGAATTTATTAAAAAGGGGTGTTCATTATTGTACAAGAGGAATCATGCCCAGCAGGAAGTGATAACGATTCCTTGTTGCACACCTAAAAAATAAACAAAAACAAAAAAAAAAGGTTTTAAAAAAAGTTTATATTATGCATACCAAATTATTCTAAACATTCTCATTCTCCGTGCATACTCGGAGGGAGAGAAGCCAATATGGTGTAGGGTATGTCCATAGGGGCCAAGCCTGCCTGACTCCTCAACAATGGTGGCAAACTGCAGTGAGCCTACTCTAACTCAATGGTTCTGCTGCTGTGAAGCATTAACCTTTCCCCCGCTTTCCCCTATATGATGCAAATATGACAAAAAAATTACAAAATAAAGATTAAAGGAGAAGTTCTGTGCAAATACATATACTTTTAAGAAAAAAGTGCAGTATTTTTTTCATCCAAATGACCTTGACCTGCCCATTCAGCATTTTTTCTGTGTATGATTAGTTATAATTTAAACTAAGAATTTTAAAAATATAATAAATAAATTATGTTTTTCACTGAACTTTCCCTTTAAAGAGAGATTTTATTTTAATCTCCTTTTTTTTGAGGTATGCAACAAGGAATTGTTGCCACTCCATGCTGGGCATGATTCCTCTTGTATAATAATGAGGATCCCTTTTTAAGAGATTCAGAGACAGATTTCGAAAGTAGCGCTCATGTGAAGGAAGTGACTTTATTTCAAGTTCTGGATTTTTGTACGTGTTTCCCAGGCCATGTACAGTAAGTTACCATTGCTATTTTAATTCAGAGACAGATTCTAGAAATATCAAATATAGATTTTTCATAAAATTCTCGAAAGTTCGAAATTCAGGACATTCGAAAAGTTTGGGTTTGTTCGAACTATTAAAGTTTGATTCGAACTCAGGTTCTAGTTTGAGTTCTAGTCCATCTCTAATACCGAGGTAACTTTGCCCAAAGCTCTGGGAAATCTGGTGAGGAATTATTCCTTTCTTTGGAATAGTTGGGCAGTACTATTTTATAGCATGGCTGTAATGTGCCTTCTGTTTTAAAAAAGGTTCTGCTGCATTGTATGTTCCTTATTGACAGTGTAACAGTGCCATTCATGATGTAATATTCTGTTGGGTCTCATCTCATAATTACAAAACCTATTTGCAACTGTGAAATACTGTAAGTAAACATCCTAATACAGTTATATTACATAGCGATATATTTATTTCTACTTCTAAAATCATAGGAATATTTACAAAATATATGTTCACCACATGAAATACATATAAAGCTTAGTTTTGTAACATAAGATAATCAGATAACAAGCTAAAGAGATATTACATCTTATTTGAATTGTGTGTAAAGCATGCCATTCAAATTACTGATAAAGGGTAAATCCCATTTGGCAATCTGTATGATTCCATAGCCTTGAAATGATCACTGCTGGCTGGAAAACTAGTTGTTCCGTCCTCCTGAAAAATTACTTTTAGCAGCTATTGTTGAGTGTGATAACCAGAACAAGAGTGCCGGGAGGTCACTTGTTTATGTATTTGTGAGTCATCACAATGTACCACAGGTACCCAGCTAAAGGCTAAATTTAAAACCTGGTAGGATTGCAATTGATAAAGCACATTTGTGTCATTATCTGCAAATGAATAACCAAAATATTAAAAGCAAAATGTCAGCCCCTGTTGTTCTTATGTTTTATGTTTTTCTTTTTATTTCTCAGTTTCCACAAATAGTCATCAGTTCAAAGATAAATTGTGATTGGCTGATATACTAAATTACCAATTTAGTGATAAATAATAAAGATTGTGCTGGCACCCAACTGAAAATAAAGATAAACATCAATTGTTATTTCCATATAACAATCCATTTCAAAAGTGGATACAAAAAGAATACAAGCCCTTGTATAAAAAGGTTTAATGGAAGAGGTACAAGTGAGATAGTAATGGCTGTAAAATATGGTCAGTTAAATTAAAAACATTAGGGACCCACACACAGTGATTAAGTTGTTTATATATTGTCAGGATGGCCAACACTGGATGTTTTTGTAGCACATTGCAAATTAGCCAACATGTAGAAATAAGCAGCTCAATGCCTCTACATATGTTTTCATATTTGTCTGAAATAACTAATAGCATGTTTAAAATATATATTGTAATAAATATATATATATATATATCTCAGTCAGTAGCAGACACACAGCTTCAGTTACTTCCAACTGCCCTGGTGCTCCTAATAAACAACGTAAAAGAAAAAAGAAAGGTTCAGTGCACACATGGGTCTTTCCAATCATATAAAGTGCTTTATTCACACAAAAAACACCTATTGGCAATGTTTTGGTCCCACGCCTAGGACCTTTCTCAAGCCACACTGAGGGAATAAAGCACTTTATATGATTGGAAAGACCCATGTGTGCACTGAAACTTTTTTTTTTTCTTCAAACAAATATTGCACCATATCATGGTGAATAAGAACCTCTTTACAACATGATTTCTAGCATTGTCTTAGTAACATCACACACATAGGTCAGTACTGGCTATTTTAGAACAGCAGGCACGTGAAAACTCCAATACCAGTGTTGTCAACCAATTTCCATTGACCTAAAATAGTGATCACACTGATTAATGCTGCCAACATTTTACACTCAGTTGTGCCATGTGTCTTAGATTGAATTCGTTTAGTTTCAATAAACAATGGTTTAATACAATTCCAGTATCTCTATTCACCTATAATATAAAAAGAATAAGGAAGCACAACTAGTGCAGCACAAATGCTGGCCACCAGAAATAGTTTTTGAAATTATAGAAGATCTTTTAATAGTTTAAATATATAAAAATGCATTTATAAAAGTTCTTCCAATATTAAATTCCAATTACTCTTCACCACTATCACCTTGTCCTTCCTGGATATCATTTTCCCTTCCTCTTAATACTCCCCCTAAACACACACACACATTGCAATTTTTCCTCTCACCACTCCATCCAAACAAAGCAACCTGACCTTCAAACCTTGCCTTCCCTTAGTGTGATGTTCTGTAATGTCTCCTGTCCCTGCAGTGCAATTTCCTCTTTACTTCTCCCTCCTGTCTATATAATTCTCAACTTCAACTCTTCTTCAATGTGTTTTTTCCATTGACTTCATTCCCTATGCGAGGCCCTATATTTTTCTTTCTATCCATACCCCATATTTTTAAAGTAATATGAATCATATGCTTCAAGACAGGGGGACCTTTCTAAGAGGAAAGGCTGGCCTACAAATACCAACAGAGAAATATAAATTAAGTCCCATTGTTAATCAGTGGGGATGGGCAGTAATATCATCCCTATCATGGTTTGGGATGGAACTAATTGTTTTGAAACCAAAATTTTGACAGTTGAAACTGACTCTTAATTTCAAACCAAATCTGTAGAAATGTTGACATTTATCATTATATTTTGGGGCAGACACAATATAAATGACAGCAAGAAAATATGCAGTGTCCTGCAAAATTATAGTTTAAAGAAAGAATTGGCCTGGCTTTGTGGTGCTCAGCTCTGTCTCCCCAAAATGTCCTGTTTTAAAAGCTAAATGTTTGCATCGAATAAGGTCCTTTTGTTTCTACTAAACCTATTGACTGATTGTGAATAAAAAACACTAATTACATTGTGAAACCACCAGTGTAATTTCAAGGAGAGTTTTATATTTAAACTTTATCACAAGCATCAAAGATTAGTAAGATTTTTTTGTCAAACTTTATAGTCAATTTTAACTAAGCTGTTACATATTTTAAATAGATAAAGCCAGTGCATTGAAAAATTTAATACATTAAAACATTATTATTGGTACAGAAATTATGTCCTCCAAGCGTACCTGAAATATAAAACATTATGAAAGTTCCACTTTACTGGTCCTTGATGTAATTAGAGATGCACAAAGCTCATTCTGCTAGAGGTTTGACAGAACAGAGGTAAGTTTAAACATGGGATTTAAATGGCGAAATACGGTTGTGGAGTTTAAAACTTTAATATACAAAATGTTAACAAAACCAGTAGTTAAGACTTAAAATTAGGTTCTGTTTAAAACTATGGTACATCGCTAGAGGTGATATACGATATGTACAGTTTTCTACCTCCATTTAAAAGACATTCGTTTTCGAGCTACGAACCAGAGATACTGAAACAGGTAAACCCACGTTAACCCAATATTACATGGGTTTAAAGTATATCTCAACCCCTAAAATATTTTTTTCTGTAGTGTAGAGCACCCACCCCCAACCCCAACCGCCAGGTTTAAATGTTAAAAAAAAAGCCCAGAAATCGGTTTACTATCCATTGTTCCCTCGTTCAGAGATATGCCTGACCGGTCGGGCAATAATCGGGCGTTTCGTCCGATAAAGTGCCCATACATGGGTCGATTATCGGGTGAAACGAATGTTCGTACACATCGAGCGTCGCAGGTTGGGACCTGCGATCGCATGTGTGTACGGACCTTTACTCCTGCCTCCCTGTCTCATCTTTTGAAACTAAGCTCTACCCACTTTCAGATCACTATCTTATTACTTTTCTTGCCCAACACTCTACTGTTTCTCTTGACCCTCCTTCTTGTGGGTGTGTCCATATTACCCAGCCACAGATCTTCCAGTGCTGGCTTCTCCTCTCTCTCTACCCTTATGTCCAACTCTGACCATGGCTTGTTTCTTAACTTCTTTAACTCTGTCCTGACTAATGCTATTGATTCCCTTGCCCACTTGCAACCCCGCAAATGCCATCTCTCAAATCCTCCTCCTTGGCTCAATCCCACAACACCATTTATGTATAGGTGCACACATGCTGCTGAGCGGAAGTGGAGAAAGTCTCATAAGCAGGCTGACATGTTTATGCTACAATGCCTCAACACCACACTTCGGAAGCAAAACAAAAGTACTATAAGATACTTCTTATGATCCTGGAGTCATTTTAAAAGGGCATGTCAACCCCAACTAAAATTTGCCCCATTGCTGGCCCAACTGTGTAGTGTAAAAAAAATCCTTACCTTTATCCTCTGCTGCTTATGGTTGTCCTGCTGTGTGTCGGAGCCTGTTTGTGTGTAATCCAGTATCTGCCCTCTTCCCTGTTCTCCTAGAGGACTCTGGCATGCGCATGGGAGCTCAACCCCCCCCCCCCCCTTCCACCCTCCGGATCACTCTGTGCTGCATCATCTATTAGAAATAAATAACTTTCCTGTAGTGTATAGAAGCAACACCCCCAACCCTAAACGCTATGGTTTTAACTTTAAAAAGTGTCTTACCCGACCTCGTTCCTCTCTCTCAATAACCGGCAGCTGCACCTGTGATTGGCTGACTCTCAGACAATCACAGACACATCTGCAGGTCCGGCCCGTATTGCTACTCCATTTCCAGAAGTAGCAGTAGAGACAGAGGCTGAGGCAACTATGGTCTATTTCTGGGAACTTTTCTAAAGTTAAAACCCTAATGTTTAGGGTTGGAGGGGGGTCCCCTTCACTACATAAAATGTTATTTATGGGGCTGAAGTCCCAGATGGAGTTGGATTTCAATTTTGTTGGATCATTATCAGTAAAATGAATCCTCTGGTCTGTAATGGGAATCACAATTTAATAGAAGTCACAATGGGATTATGTAGGCCAGGGAGAGTTTTGGTTAGAGCTCTTTCTAATTATGCCCATAATAGGAGGAGAAACATCTGGGTAATTCTATGTTTCCATGTTAGTAGAGTATTGGGTGTGTCCTGGGCAAGGGAGATCCAGTTAAACCCTGCTAGTGCCTTTATTTTGGCCACAACCTGAGGAGAGAGCAGCTAACTATCCATTTGCATACTTGCTGCATGCTTGGTTGGGAATGGAACATGTTCCCATGTTTGGTCAGATAAACTTTTAAAGGAAGTCTCACACAGAAATGGATAACAGTTTTATCTTGAAACAAAAAGTAGGAGGTAAAGGCTGGTGCAGTTTTATCTGATGGCCAAATCCGATGAATTGGACTATTTCTATAATAATGGACTCTATGGCCACATTGATGCCTTTTTTTTTAAATGTGCAAAGGGTTATGGATGGTTAAGAGGTCCATTGCAAAGCTTTCTTTTACATTGGCAAAAATGTAAGACAACTTAATTTAATTTTAACAATTATAACAATCCTCAATTGATTTCTTCTAACATCCTTGTGATATATTTTTTCCTGGGGCCGATAAATGAACATATTTCAACAAAATTCAACCCATACTTTTCTATTACTTTCAGACATGACTTATGATATGATTACTTGTCACATGCCATGTTTATAAAATTCCCGAAATATTGGAAGATCAACCTAAAAGTAAATACAGAGGAGTTCATTATGGAAATTCTCCCAAAATGGACCTGTATAATTATCCCTCCTACAGCTTGAGTTCAATAAGCTAGTTCACCACATGGCAAGAAATGTTGTTTTGCAATTACAGCTCATAAAAATGTAAGGTAAAAATTAGATTAGTGGTTATTGGCGCAGATGTTGAATAAAAGAGGTAGATCTATTTGTTCTTTCCCTACATGGGTTCTTTATTTAAATTACTATTGGACAGACAGAAGCTTTTCACTATCATGGAGCTGGATCAGACACATTACACTTTCATTAAGTCACTGTGAGAGTTATGTATTGAGCTCTGAATGTTTAAATTGTATCTTTATGCATTCAAGGATCTTTCTGTTTGTTTTTCATTGTCTTGCATGTGCAACTAATTGTGTTCATTTAAATCGACTGATGCAAACAGCACTCTAAATGACTGTGGATGTCTGAGGCACAATTTTTTTTAATGTAATTAAGGCGTTTTGTTAGAAAAACACGACAGACTTTTATCTTAATAACCATACTGGTCGCAGAAAGGCAGAGGCAACCAACAGGAAAAAACCAAGAAGGATTATGTACAATCAAAAATTATTTTATAAAGATAGTGTCCTTCATTTTCTTTAGAAGACCAAAAGCTCCTGCTGTAATATCGGTTAGCGCAACTTTAACTCTTAGTTGCGGAGGCGGAGATTTAACGCAAAAGTTAACCACACAGCCGTCCCAATCAATGTTGTATGATGGTAGCAGCAGACTGTTAGAGGGTGATGCACCGAGAGCTTCTCTCTGTTCCTCGGTGCAATGGTTCCAGAGATGTTATATGCTGATAGCGACTCTTGGTGCATCGCCCTCTAACAGTCTTATTTAACAAGGTTTGCAAAAATTTGCTGTTAATTTGCATCAACCAATATCTTATTTCTGTTTTCAGTTATCTTTTTGTGAACTATTAAGTGGGTGTACCAAAAGTTTTCCATGTAGGATTTTTCTATATGTGGCCAAGCCAACACAAACACACAAACAATTTTCATATGGAGAGAAGGCAAAAGATTATGAGGGATGCACAGAAGTTGGGTCATGTGTGAGGCTTTTTAGTTCTGTGAAATTATTAGATCTCAACTTGACAAAAAGTTATTGTAAGATTGGACATGGGATAAAGCTAACTAAAGGCTGACATCACTGCCTATGAATGACTGATGCTGACCGGGCCCTCTTTCTCTGGACATGTATGATCTCAGGGCTTGCACAGTTTTAAAAGGGAGGCAGCAGTATCTCAGGAATGCTATAGAGTAAAGTAAGGGTTGTCAGATTGTGGTTTTCAGGGGTGGTGAAGGTAAGTATAGGAAACAAAACTTGCTTCAATATTATCTAAAATTGGAATAATTCACAATGCTCAAATCCAAAAAGGAGTAACAAGTGCAATATTTAATCATCATTCCCCCTGTGCTTGCAGTAAATTAGCCTGAATGTGGGATTTACTTGCTATAATCCAGCATTTAAACACTATTCAAAATAACTTATGGGATAGCAGAGATGACAGGAATATTTATAATTAGTATTCCGAACAGTAAGAGAAAACTATTTTCCACTGAAATCCAGTGTTGTTTTACAATTAGCCTCTATATCACTGGACTCTACATATTCCAGCAAGCCTAACCTACCTTATAATAATCTTATAATCTTCCAGCACCCCAACAGTAAAACGTTTACAAATGTAATGGCTTACTGCACACAAACACAATCATTTTATTGCATATTTAGTCCATAATATTAACATGACAGCGTGTTATTACATAGAATGTCTTCTTTATTTTAACATTTAAAAACTGGAAGCAGAGAATTACTAAAGAAGATTTCATTATTGGTTAATTCGTGTTTGCTTTAAAGGAGACATTAAGGGGCATATTTATAAACAATCGCTATTTTCGCAGGACATCGTAATGACAAATAGTGCTATTTTCGCCTTATTTATAAAAACAATCGTTTTTGTCTTTGCGGAAAAGTATCGATGCGGCGATGTGTGGCAATAGTTTTCGCCTTATTCATTGCGTGTGGTATCACTGCAAAAAGAGAGAATTGCTCTCTAGTGTAATTTCAGAGCTATTTTTGTCACTTTTATTTAAACCTATTTATAAATAGGTAAAATTTCGCCTTTTTGCCCCTTCTTTCCTTTTTGTTGCATTTTTTGAAGTGTTTCTAGAATTTCCGCCAAACATCATTACTTACTGGAATGTTCCATTAACATGACTATTTCTTACACAGCACTATGGTATGTTCCCCTATTAATGGAACTGGTTTGATAATTAGCTGCAGTTTGCTGAATATAAGCAATAATAAAAAATTAGTCCTATTAATAAAATAGAAAAAATTCGCCTTTTGAGTTTTACACTATCATCCAATTAATGAAATAGAGAAAAGTCACCTTTTGAGTTTTATACTATTTATTTCACCAAAAGACAGGTGTTCAGTGTGTATTAACCAATTTAATACTACTGTGAAAAACCACCAGGGAGTATTACCTATTTACCATCATATGTGCTGAACTTTTCCAGCATTATTAGTGCTTTTTGCTTCATAATTTCGCTTTTGATGAAAATTCGCCTTTTTAATAATTTTGATGAAAAGAAAAGTTGAAAATTTTAAAAATTATGGTAAAGGCTGGTGGGGAAAAAAAGCAAAAACAATGCCCCTTTATAAATATGTCACTCAGACCCCATTTGACTTTATTGGTAAATAAAGAAAATCAGAACCTAAAAAACTCTTTAAAAAAGTGAAAAATAAACCTTAAAAAATGAAATCTCAGATCGTATTACAGTAAATGTTGGAAAATAGTCTAATACCCACCCTGAGTACTTATTAGTATTGAGAAACATTCCACAATGTACTGACACCTCCATGGACTCATTGGCAGGCTAAATAAATGGCCACTTTTTTCGTTTTCGCCACCTCAGACTTGGCGAATTGGAATGGCTGAACGTAATACAAAAATACACTTTTCGCCATTTTATAAATATGCTTGAGCGGCAACCGCAGCGATGTAAGGCGAAAAGCGAAAAGCGAACTGTAGTGGTAATGACCTTTCGCCACTGGTTATCACTGCTTTATAAATAGCAAAAAGTCCAAATTTGACGAAAAGGCTGCGTTAAAGAAGACGAAAAGTTTAACAAACCTTTATAAATATGCCCCTAAGTCTATATCAAATAAATACCAGAAACTGCTAAATATAATAATGTATTTCAGTGATTTCAGAAAATTTCTCACTATTGCAAATTCTCAGGTCACTTCCTCATCTCTCTCCCCACATTCAGTGAGTACAGGCATGCTCTCTAAGCTTCATCCAAAAAAATGACACAAACATTTTCAAACATGCTAGTTCCCCTTTATAACAAGGAAGGAAACACAAGGATAAATCATTGTAGGCTTCTCTGACTTCAAAAAGGTGGATCTTTATCTACAAACACAGTATCCTTTCTTTACAGTTTCTGGGCCTTTTTTGACAGGAAATTTTTTTAGGAAGTTTTTGTAAAAAATTTTTTTTGTATGATTCAGGTTAAATATTGACAAAGAAATGTATTAAATATATTTAGGGAAAGCACCATATAGAACAAAGTAAAATACCATATAATTTAGCAAAACGTCAATTACATTTTTTAACAGTTACTACTTATGACTCAGGGGGAAACATCTCAGAGAAATTCCTTCCTGTGCAATCAGAGCAATATATATCAATATTGTTGTCGATAACTGCATTTCCAATGATTGTTTTCTACCTTTGCTGCATGTCCCATGCAGTGGAAACTGGTCGCCTACAGGGTTATTCAATAAAAGTTCTTATCGTTTAAAATGGTGCTAATTTTGCCCCAACCAATCAGACGTTAGCTTTCAAATGTTAAATAATATCCGATTGGTTGGGGCAAAATTAGCACCATTTTTAACAATAAGAACTTTTATTGAATAACCCTGCTAATCTATTGCGTATGTTGAAATATTCCATTGGACACAGCATGCTAATACTCTACGAACAGACATTTTAAGAAACCCTTTCTTCCTAATATATTTTCTTGAGGAAGTATAGTACTCAGCCAATTGATGATTTAACATATTTGATAAAGGGTTTCTGGGGAACAAGAGTTTTTAAGTCAATAGTTAGGAAATTAATATTGTCATGTGTTTGATCTAGAATGGTATTAGATTGCTATTAGTAATTATTGATAGCATTCCTTTATCACAGAAAATATACTGCTAGTAGCAGGGAAACGATTAGGAGTTCAGGCAGTGGAAGGCAGAAACAGATAGATCTAATAAGATATTGTCTTGTATACACTTGCATCGGGATTAGATCACCATAGGCGCCTTGCCACACTATTTTAGTCTATTGATAGAAAAATAGGCAGACATTTTCAGTGCAGCCAACATACTTGCTGGTAAATTTCAGCCAATCATGCAGCCTTTAATGGGTAGAAAAAAGGGGTGTGCAGACCCACTTTTCCCCCCCTGACCCGCAGGCTACCAATTGGTTTATTGAAAAGATAGATCAATAGATCATATCAGAGGACCAACAGGCATCAAGTTATAAGAAAATAAGTTTTGCCTTTAAATTTGAAAATTAGAATTGTGTAATGAGGTAATGGCAGATTCATTTAATATTTTTTAGAGAGGGAAATGCAAGTTTCTAGTTTAAAGAATATCGAAAGTTACTGGTTTTCAAATATAAAATTCTTGTTGGCCAACTGCCATTTTGAGCCAGATAGCAATACCATCACCCCCTTCAGACATTTTTTTATTATATGTTTGCTTCAATCAAGAAAGGCATCATGGGCAGGATAAAAGTGGATAGATTAATGTCTTTATTCAACCTCAACTGTTATGTTACTGTGTAGAAATAAAATCTGGCAAAAGTGGGCAAAGATATTTCTTTTTTTGCAATGCAATTTACCCTACAGGTATCGGAGGAATTAAATACAAGAGACTTGAAGGAAATATATATATCTATACATAAAGTCAAAACAGAACCCAAGCTATCATAAAACATTAGTATGGATTTAATGGTAAACTAACTGTAATGTATTTCTGCTTAACGAGAACAG